>ML677355.1:2957587-3326504 GCA_007922305.1 Dermatemys mawii
AATCTTTTTACCTCACGAGGTAAAAAGATTGAGGTTGAAAGGCACATGCAGGAACGCCTGTAAAATAGCACACTTAATAGTTGATCTGTTTCAAAACTGGTTACACTTGTACACTAGCTGGGTAATTTATAACTTAATAAAGGTGGTAATCTGTATGTGTTGCAGAAAGCTGCCATTGTTTCTGAATTTTCTTGTGGCTCATCAGGCAACTTACAGACCCGTGTGGAATGGCCTAGATACAGGAGTAGCCTCAGGCTGTCATACCTTTCCAGCCCTGTATTACACTAATTGAAATCCATTCTGGGTAACAGCGCACTGTCAAAGCTGGAAGGCTTGAATCAGATCTGCATGCATTGTTTTGGTGCATGCTCATATCATACCAGTCTTGTGAGCTGGCAGAACTTTGTGGGGTCCCTTGGAAGCTCACATACCCTGCTGGCTCTGGAGAAAGGGCAGATTTAATAAGTGGTGTGATATTGGCATGACGGGCCTCTTAACAAATGACCCAGAACTTCTATTAAGTAGTGGGGATTTTGTATGCTAGCACTAACCTTGAATGGCTGACATTACGCTCCTATATGAATGTGCGCTCCATTCTGAGTGAGATGTCCCTTTACACTTTTGCCTAGTTCTGTCCTGTCTGAGGACAGGGTTCTGGCTAAAGGAAAAGGTTTAGTAGGGGCATGTTGGCATTTTGGTGGTGTGCACTGAGAGAGACAGTCTTGTCTGTTTTGATGAATATAATAAAGAATATATCAAAATTCAGCAATATGGGTATTTAAACTATTTATCGAAACAGCTCTTCCTGGCTTTGAATGGCTCTCTACTGATAGCAGGCATAGCAAAAGGTCTTGTTAACACTGGATTATGTTGCCTCTTAACTACACTGGTCTAGTTAATGCAGTACAGTCCTCCCTAGTGTAGATCTGCCCCGGCTATTCCTGTATTGGCCATGTGGGTAGGAGAACTGGTACTGGGCATCTTTATATTGGAATAATTGCATCCAAATGCAAATGGTATCACCGTTTCGGTAACTCCTCCCTCCCGGACACCAAACCAAACCAAAACTCTGACAGTTACTGATCAACATTCGAGTGGAGGCCAGGCCTAAGAAGGAACAAGTTGCAGTATCTTTCTCATTTACATGCACTCTTCTGGCCCTGCACCAAGTAAATGTCACTGCTCCCCCCGGAAGCAAAGCCCTTGCAGCCTGAGTTGGTATCCATGTTTCCATCTTGGCCCTGCCCCACCTCTGGAACCTGGTGAGTGGGAGCTGGAAAACTTACTCTGTCAGGTGAATAAGAAACTTTCCCAGTCCTGAGTCTGCAGCTTCCCTGAATGTTACCCACTCGGCAGAAGCTAAGCTTTCCTCTTAGCATCCCTTTTGATTGTGGAAAAGCTCCCAAAGGTGAGGAGGAGTGTAAGCAGTGCTGTCTTCCTGAGCCTGCACTGCAGCCATCCAGCTCCAGTGCCTGTGCTGTTGCTGCTTAGAACTCTTGCCAAAATGCAAACTGACCAGAGCCTTGGTGGTTCACACTGCTGCTGTGCGTACCCCCGTGGGTAGTTGTGAAAATCAAATAGGCTTTACCTTGCTGCAGCAGGGTGAACTCTGAGCAACAGAGGCCAGCAGTAGACTGCTCATGAGGAGAACCTGAAATCTGAGACATGGGAAGGCTGGGTTAGCAGAGACAACTCATGCAGCGAGTGGAAGAGCTTCAGGAGGGGAGAGGCTCACATAGAACAATAGCAGTGGTGGGAGAGGGGTATCTGCATCACAAAGGTTCCAAAATTTTCTGGGGATGGCCCCCTGATAGGAATCCCAGCACTCCTCATGCAGTGTGGTTTGACTTATTACGTAGGTGCTTCCCCTGGGCTATATAGCCCCTTATTCCAATGTAATCCTGTGGACATTAGGTGACAAACTGCACACTCCGTGAGGGGTGGGTTTGAGTTGAGAGATGGACGGGGAGAGATTAATAAAGTTAGAAGAGCAGGACTGAAAATTCAGGGGAGGGAAGTGTAGAAAGCAACATATGGTGGGGAGCAAAAAGGGTTTAAGATGGGAAGGAAGGATGGCCGTTGGAAATAGCAGAAGAGAAGATAGTGCCAAGATGTGAAGGCAGGAAGGAGAAGCATATCTAATGGCAAGGGGTGTGTGTGTCTGGAACAGGCTGCATTTTAAAAAAAAGTAGCAAAAAGTTGACTGCAAAAAGAAATGTGGGAAGTGAGGGGAGTGTGGTAATATGCACATTAACCGAGGCTACTTTCCAAGCCTTCTAGTCTTCCCTGTCTCCCCCTCTCTGGGCAGGAGGGATTTACAGCCCCTATCACAATCTGGCTTGGGGGTTGTTTCCCTCCTGCCCACAGGAATCTGGAATGTCTGTGGCCAGAGGAGTGCGGGAAGGAGATAAAGGTATTCCTTTCTGCACAGTCTCAGAGTACATCTGCTTCCAAGCATCAGGCTTTAGGCATCGTTACCTCACTAGCCAAAACCCCTCCCATGTACTGAACAGAGGAATCTGGAATTGTAACGTAGTAGGTGCACCTTTAATAAAACCCCTTTGCCTGTTCTTGCATCAGGGTTGGGGCAGTTCCAAAGTAAATGACTCCATATTCAACCTGAGAGGTGGCTTGAGTTTCCCCTTATTGAAGGGGAAATAAGTCTATTGTTTTGGGCTGAAGGTCCCTCATTCAAATCTGCAGCATGTGAGAAGAGTTCTACATTTCCTATTTCTCCTGAAGGCTCACCTAAATCTGTTCTTTAATAGAGATGTTGCTTAGTTTCTAGGAAGTTTTCTGAATATTTACTGCTCTGGTAGATGAGAGAAATGCATTAAAAGTTGTACAATTGATTGTGATAACTATTAACCTTAAGGAGAAGCTCCAGACTCCATAACTTAAGTTGCATATCATTAACCTAATTCCTATCCTATCCATCGGTCAGTTTTTTGGAGACTCTGTAAATCTCTCTACCTTTGCATACAGTATCCTGCTGCTATGAGCTCTGTAGAGGAAGAGCAGTGGATATTGTCCTGTTAGTGAGATGTTGCAGGTTAGCAAGAGACACTTTCTCCTCCAAGAAAAGATAGAGAACTAAGAAACTGACCGTCAGTATGTGCTGTCCATGTCAGTTTCCCTTGTTCCTAATAAACTTGTCCTGTTAACAGATCCCTTCCTGCTTCAAGCTAAGAGAAGCACCAATGGAAGTAGACTTCCTTACTTGATGGTTAGTCTTGTGCTCTTTGTTCTAATTGAAGCAGCTGTTTAGCAATCCAGTTACAGTGCATAAAGAGTGCCTTATGATACCTGATGTTGGCCAACTTTGATCAGAGAGCCCATCAAACCTATAAGCTGTTCACTCCAGGCTGAAAGGAGGGCTAAATTTATGTTGTGTGAGCTGGCCTGCTCCTGATAACAAGTAGTGTTTACAGAAAGGCTGTGTAGAGTATGGCCGTTTCTTGGTAACCAGACTTCAGGTTAGAGCAGGGGTTCTCAAACTTCATTGCACTGCACCCCTTCTGACAACAAAAAATACTACAAGACCCCAGGAGGGGGGATGGAAGCCTGCCCAAGCCCTGCTGCTGTGGGTGGACAGTCCAAAGGCCAAGGGAGGGCTTCAGAGCTGAGGAGGAAGGGCTGAAGCCAAAGCCTGAGCCCTGCTGCCCAGGAAAGTGGGGCCCAATCTTTGGCCCCAGATCCCAGCAACTCTAACACCAGCCCAGGCGACCCCATTAAAATGGGGTTCCAACCTACTTTCAGGTCCTGACTCAGAGTTTGAGAACAGCTGAGAGAGAGCATGGTTTTGCATCCCTGCCCCTCCTGACTAGTAAGCATTGATGGACCTATCCTTCATGAATTTTACCTAGTTTTTTAAAACCTGTTAGTGTTGGCCTTCACAACATCCTCTGGCAGAGTGTTCCACAGGTTGACTGTTTTGTATGAAGAAATACTTCCTTTTGTTTATTTTAAACCTGCTGCCAATTAATTTCATTTGGTGCCCCCTAGCTCTTGTGTTACGAGAGAGTAAATAACACTTCCTGATTTACTTTCTTCACACCAGTCATGATTTTATAGACCTTTATCATGTCCCTCCTTAGTCATCTTTTTATCCAAGCTGAGAAGTCCCAATCTTATTAATCTTGCCTCATAGGGCAGCCATTCCATACCTCTAATCATTTTTGTTGCCCTTTTCTGAACTTTTTCTAATTCCAGTGCATCTTTTTAGAGATGAATACTGCATGCACATGTGGTCACCCCAACCGTGGATTTATAGACATAAGATATTTTCTGTCATCTTGTCTATCCTTTTCCTAATGATTCCCAATATTCTGATCACTTTCTTGACTGCCTCTGCACAGTGAGTGGATGTTTTCAGAGAACTATCCCCAATGACTCCAATTAATCAGGAGTAACAACCCACATTGAGTACTATGCTTGCTCTTAGCTTATTTGGTCATGTGTATTGTTACCTAGCTGTGCACTTAGGTAACTTGGATGCTGGCCCTTGTGGTGGTGGTAAGCTTAGGAGTTAAATATGCAAATCCTGAGTGGCTACCATTCACACCTGGGAGTGGTTGTTTCTAAGGCAGCATTACACTCTTTGGTATATGAGAGCTTGCCTTCTGCAGTCTGTCATGGAGATGGATAAATCCATGGGGTGGGTGTCTGACACCCTTGTTCTAACTAGTCTTCCAGGACAGTAGTTTTCCATGTGCCATGTGTTCATCCAGGAGCTGGCCATTTGCTCACTGTCTTCCTTGCTTGTCAATTCCAGAAGTGTTTCTTCAGGCTTTTTCCTTCCCCTGCTCTTAACTTTTTTTATTGAGCTATGCTAACAGTGTAGATGTGCTCTGGGACACCTTGCTGCATGTCTTTCATTGCTGATGCATTGGCAGTCTGTAAAGAACGCTCTGGGGTGCAGCTTATTGCAAGCTCTTGATGCCTCTGGGTTTGGGAAAACTGCACCACGTGTTGTCAAGGAAAGCGCTTGAAGAGAAGCATTTGGAGTGACCTCTCTTCTCTAATCTTTCTTCACAATGGTGCATGAATCATTACCAAACAGCATGGTTCTTGCACAGAGCATCATTCAGGAACAGATCATGACTGAAATTGACTTATTTGAAAGATAGATACAGAAAGAGGTGGGAGTGGGAAACTGAGAAGTGGACAACTTGCTGTGCTTACTGGTGAGTGTTTTGCAATCAGTTCGCTCTTCCCTGTGTATTCCTGAGGCCTAAACATCTGAATATGCAAATGTGGCCTTCTTGCTTCAGTCATTCAGGCTATATCTTGCACCAGACTGACTGGCCTAATAGTGTAGTGCAGCTAAAATCTTTTGAAGCTGGAAAGTACAGTAATTGGTAGCAGAGTATGGTGGCAGAACTAAGTCAGCTAGTGAGTCATCAGTGTCTGAAGTATGAAAGGGTTCACATGGGTTACTAAAATCTGCCTCACTGTGCCAGGAGAACTCTGGTGCTCCAGGCCTGCAAGGTGTTCTACTTGGAACATGCCCATGCCTTGATGCTTTGAAATCCTTGGCTGAAAGGTGAATACAGCAAAGTGACAGTAACTAATTCAGCTTCTCTCCTATGTGGGAGCTATGGAATATAGAGAGAGAGCATTTTACCTGCCACTGAAGTGCGGTGACCATGGACGGATCAGTGGTTCATTACCATCATATGTCAGTGCTCTTCAGCAGTACACGGGCAGCCAAAAATGCCATAGACTGCTGGAACAGTAGGGTATTCAGGGTAGCAAAATGGAATTACCTGAGTTGAGAATCTAGTGAGGAGACCACCTGTGGCAGAAGTTGTCAGAGCAACAGCTGCAGCTTAGT
The DNA here is from genome assembly GCA_007922305.1 of Dermatemys mawii. Lineage (NCBI taxonomy): Eukaryota > Metazoa > Chordata > Testudines > Dermatemydidae > Dermatemys > Dermatemys mawii. The sequence continues at coordinate 2,963,424 of ML677355.1, forward strand.
GACCTCCAGAGGGATGGGCAAAGGTAAGAGGCCAACCTAGAGGCTGCAGAGGGAAGTTGGATGGGTCTGACATATCACAAGAGCCCAGCAGTGGCACCTGGCCTAGTTCCTGCCAGATGAAAGTATGAGGAGATACATGTCCTGGCTCTTTTGTCTTCTCTTCTCCACTCCCACCCCTGATGAGCCATGCATGCTGAGTGCAGGAGTCAATGCTGACAGTGGGCCAGCAGCTGCTCAGGGGAAGCATTGCCTCGGGGTAGCATCTCACTGAGTGTAAGTAATCTCGATTCTGCTCCTTCACTTGACACCCACCTGTAGCATCCTTGTGGGGCTCTCTCCCAAAGGCTGGAGTGGGGTCCCGGCCTAGCCAAGGGGTTGGGGAAGAGGAGCTTTGCCGCTTAGTGTCTCTTGCTTGTCGGTCTCGGTGCTTGGCTCCCCAGCTTGCATCCAAGGGTTGTGTAGCAGCTGGTGACTCCCTGTCCAGCTACCCTCCAAAACTCCTCTCCATGGGGGGAGCATCTCTTCCCTGAGGCAGTCCTTGGTGGGACAGAGGAAGTCAAGAAGCTTGAACGATCCAAATGGTCCTTGGTGTGGCATCTTTGTTTAATGCTGCCTAATCTGGCACATGAGATTGAACAAGGATTGATTTTACAGGGCTGGGGTTGAGAACTGTGTTGTGAAGACTGGATCCAAGCTGTTCCTTCAGTCCATAGTTCTAAGCATTGCAACTCCCTTCAGTTCTTCTAAGCTGCTCCAGTTTGCCACAGGGTGGAGTGGGACACTACAGGGCAGCTGCGGTATTAGCTTTGCACAGATCAGAAGTGCCTTTCAGGGCAAGGAATTCCATTTCCTTCAAGATCCAGTTCACCCAGAGCTACAGTTAGAGAATAAATGGATCATACACCTGCCACCACAGTCCCAAGCAGAGGGTCCTTTTCTTTCCCAGCTGCCATCAGATACTTGATCCCAACTTCCTTCCACCTAGCAACTGGCCCTTTTCTTGGTAGCTGAGCAGAGCATTCCACGTGCTCCAGCAAAGATGCTGCTTAGAACACTAGCACCTCCTGCAACCTTCCTTTGGAAGGATGTTGTCCAGAACATGGGGTGGTGCTCTGCATTCTGATGTACTTGAGAAACCCACACAAATGGCAATGTACTGATGCAAGAGAACATGGGGCTGTTACTGAATCTATATTGAGAGGTGCAAAACATTTGCTGCTTACAGTGAATAAATGCTCCAGATGACTTAGGTTTGAGTTCAGCCTTCATTTGGGGCCTATCAGTTGCTGCTTGAAACTTGCCCTATCCAAATTGTTAGCAAATTTCTTGACTCTCTTTAGATATCTGTGAATCATTTGTCTGGTGCTCAAGGGACATTTCCAGATTTTGATTACTTGGAATGGATCACGTGGCATTTTGCCTGTTCCTGACTCGAAGGGCCAGTTATGTAGAAAGCGTTTTCACTTACCTTCTTGAAGGTTCTATTAGTTACTCTCTGGCAGCAGATTATACCAGGTCCTTGAAGACTGAGCGAGGGCTTTCTATTATTGGGTGCGTTTCAAAGTGATGTTGGTCTATCAAGTCTTATAGGGTTTGCGCAGTGGGCTACTTGAGACCGCCTCTCCTTGTTTCTGTGCCAGTGATGGGGCCTATCTGGGAAATGCTTGCCCTGTTTGCATGCTTTCCACAGCGTGACTTCCAGGGTGCCATGTAGGTAGGATAGCATTGTCAGGTACCCATCCTCTAATACTAGGTGCAGAAAACAGACTGAATAGAATTGGGGCATTGCCTAGTTGAGGGTGGCTCTTGGTTTTCAGTAAAATGATATATATGTGTAAGGACAGGTTTAACAAGAAAACCAAGACTAGCAATGATTTGAGTGAGATTTGTTTATGCAAAATCCACGTTGAACACCCATCCAGCACTCTGAGCATAGGAATGTAGAGGTAAAGGAAAACTCTGCCAGAGCGGCGGCAGCACCTTTTCCTTTCACCTTTCCATAATTCCTTTAATTCTGAGCCACGTGGCCAGCCTGTATTGTACTCTCCCACTAACCACCAGTCCAACCCTCGGCCCTTGCTCGTGCAGTCTCTACGTTGTGCCGGGAAGGTCAGCAAATTCAGGCTATTTCAAACCTTCGGAGGGCCAGAGGAAAGGAAGAGGCCTTACAGGACTGCCAGCAGCTCCTGAGCAAGGGGATCAAGCTCAGGGACCTCATTGCAGCTGTGGCAGTATTGTCTGAGAGGCAAGGCAGTGTCAAGTCAGTGAGTTTCCAGCTATCGTGTATGTGCAGAATCCTGCCTTTTCTGAGCCTTCTACCGCCACTAATGAAGCATTCATTGTTTTTGCTGTATTGGATTCTTGAATTTCATGGACACTTGTTGAGCCTCAAACACCTGGAAGCCAGTGGTACCTGTTGATCATTCAGAAGTGTGGACATCTGGATGAACGTGCAGTACTGACTGAAACTTTCAGTGCATGGCTTCCGTCAGTCTCCCATTTGGCTATGGGACATGTGCCTGAATGAGGCATAAGCTGTAAATCAATTAGGTATGGCTGTGAGGAGTTCTTCTGCCCTGCCCGTTGCCACCACATTAAACATGGACGGACTTTGTTGTATTCTCTAGTCACTTTTGGAGGGAGAAAATGCACAAGTACATCCAGGAAGGTGACTTTCCTGATAGCAATGTCTGGGCTCGACGATTCCATAGAATGTAGCTAGGATCACTTATCTGCACATCTTGTTTGTGGTAGGCTCTCTGCAGTCTCATACAGTTAAAGAAATAAGGGCTTAGAATAGTCCTTTGAGAACCTTGCTCCCAGATTTTCAACTAAAGCAAGCCAACTCTGCACTTGACTGACAGCATTTAGCTACTGAAGAGACAAAGTGGGTGAAGGTAATGTCTTCTATTCGACCAACTTCTGTTGGTGAAAAGGGAAAGCTTTCGAACTCCACACAACTCTTTGCCAGCTCTGACTACTGACATTCCTTACATTTGCTAGTATCTGCTCATTACCCCTTGTGATATTAGAGTTAAACAGTCTGTTGTGAAAGAGCTAATGCTCAGTTGCTTTTTCTGTGTATTTAACAAAGGTTCCTCTGATATTTCAGTGTAGGCCACTAACTCCTATTTATGTAGCAAGGTTGGTTATAAACAGTTATAATCCTCCCTTGCCAGCATCAGGTCAGTAAGGCAGCCTAGAGTGAGCTTTGCTCCTCAAATTTCTACCTGTGATCGCTGCTTGCTCTCCTAGCACTCTGAAAGGTTTGAGTTAAGAATCGCTGCCACTGTGAATCATCTGTGCAGTACCAAACCACATTGGTGTCTAAGGGCAAGAGGCAGCCAGTTTGCTGAGGTGATGCTGTGTGGGAGGCTGTGCGCGCCACTTCTGGAAGAGATTAAACTGCCAGTTTGGTTTATCCATCGAAACTTGAAAATGTGAAAACTTGTGCAGCTCTGCCTAGAAACCAAATCCCTTCTCAGCAAGATGGCCACCGCTGATAGGAAGCTCAGTTGCCAATCATAATAAAAGTAACCTTCTACAAGTAAAGAAGACAGCTCACTCCAGTGCAATGTGCTACTTGACTTGTGAATATTCATATGGTGGCCGTGTTCTTCCTTCTGACTGGAAAAGAGACAGAAATGAACACAGCTTGGAGTCACAGCTCCCCAGACTGGGCATTCAGCACAACCATGCCAAACTAGTTGCCTCAGATGTCTGCTCTGGAAGTTTTTTCTGGCCCTGCAGATCCAACAGCGGACCCAAGAGGTTACAGTGACATGGATGAGTCACTTAGGGATACTCTGACTGGGATGTGCAAGAGGATTTTACAGGAAGCAGGAAGATCTGCAAGTGCAAGCTGTTGCTGAATGCCTCTGTGCCTGATTGGTGGGGCACAAATCTGTGCTGCTCAGTTTTTAACTTTTTACTTTGCTGTACTTGGCTAGTGACTCAGTAGAGCACATCCATTATTGGGAATGGCAAGTGTTAACACTAACCCTGACGTCTTCCTACAGTTATTAGACTCCTCTTGTGTAAGTATCATGTGGCCATATAGAAATTCCATGATTGTAATGAGACTCCAGAATTAGGAATAAGACTCCCTTGGAGTTTATCGTTTAAAACCTTAAAACAACTTGCTGTGTATAGGGAGAATAAAAGACATGTTACACAGTCCTAGTGACTTAATTTCTGTATCATAGGATCACGTTGGAGCCTCAGACCTGTAATGATGGGGGAAGGATTTCACATTCTGGTCTTTCTCTGGGTTCTGCTCTGGAACTCCTTATGCTGGCATCTACTTAAGCCCTGGACACACTAAATATGAGTTAATTGCTGATTGCTGGCCTGGTTGGCACACCAGGTGATGTCCTGCCTGTAAACAGGAGACACTATGCCTCTAATAGTTTACAAATACCTGGAACAAAGGGCCTTAGTACCATCCTTCTATCAGATCTAGTATAGCTTTTGTTGTGGCTCACGAAAATCAGACCAGAATTCTTACTCACTGTCAATTAAATGAAAGGTCCCACGTGTAGTTAAGTAGGAGGGAATCTGTCTCTACAGTCTTGGCCTTTCATGGGTGGTTATGAGGAGAAGGTAACAGGGTGTGTCAGCCGGCATTTTAACACTGGCGCATGCTTAGCAACCAGTCTGAACGCTCCATTAAATCAAAACTTTCATGTCTCATGCCTAGGCATTGATATTAAATTTTACTGTATGGAAAACTTTATTATGGCAAACACTTGGTGGAGCGCAGCTATGGTAGGGGGTTCATGCCTTGCAGCATGCTATCTAAGTAGGCAATACAGTTACGTAGTTATGCAAGTGGTTGGTGGACTTTGTGTCCCTCTTTAGACCATGATCCTATCTGGATTCACAATTTGTGTGCTTTCGTGTACATAATTTCAAGAATAATTCTGTCTAGAACACACAATTGGTATAGCAGTCAGAGACCCAGTAAGAGATGGGGTATGCAGAAATGTTTGTCTTCTGATGCAGGAGCAGTTTGGCTGTGATAGTGTAGGGGTTGCTAGCAAACATAGTTGTTCTGAGCCCAGATACAGTGCATATCACTGCAGAAAGAATAGTGCTTATCTGAAGATGACTTATCTCACAGATATGATTCCAATTTATAGAAATAGCTTGGTGGTGTAGCGGCGTGATGAGTTAGATATGTATTCGCTCTGAGACAGGAAGATTGCTTTCCTGTGGTAAGGTATTGCTGATGCAGGTGAGAGTTCTAAGAACTTTGTCATCAGGCTCTTATTACCACTGTAACAGCCACAGCACTCCAGCCACCATGGGATGACTCTTAATACACGTTCCTTTGAGCTGGCATCTTACTGCATTTCTAGTTTCCTAGGTCCACTTAGTATTAAGTTACAGAAGCTGATGTCCCTGTTTCTCAAAAGCATTCATGAGTCCCAGTTCGGGTAAGTGAAATTACTTCAGAGCAAAGAAAATTGCTCTGAGCCCAGAATGTTAAGACTTAGTGCGTTTGGGTTGGCTGTTGACCTTCCGTGCCTTCCTTTTTAATGAAAAATAATTGGGCTGCTTTTACTCACTTACCCAGCAGATGGCAGCAGAACGCTTGGCATAAGCTGCTGAGTGGACATGGATAGTGATGGCAGTGTCTGGCAGAGATAGCTCAGTAAACTGGAAAATGACACTTGAATAACTGAGCTGTCTGTTTTTCCATGCCAGCTTCAAGCTCAGACAGTGCAATGCCTTTCTAATGGCAAATTGTGAGCCTGATATCTTACATGATTCTTCAGGAAGCAGTTAACACTGAAATGGCCTTCACTGTGTGAATGGTAGTGAAGCATGTCAAGTCAGAGGAAAGCACTTAGCATGCTTTCATATGAACAGGGAAGGCAGAATTCATTGAAGTGCTAGGTATAAAGCAGAGTAATGCTAATCAAACTGTGGCTTGAGCAGAGCAATTCGATGCACATTCTCCCTCCTCTTTGGACGCCTTTGCTCTTGTATTGCTAACTGCAGTAGCAGACTGTGCCATTATGGCCAAAGATAGTGGGAGGATACCCACTGTCTCATATGTTCTAGTGTGTTCTGAATGTGGCCATGAGTGGTCTCATATTGGGCCAGGAGCACACTTATGGAACCTCCTAAGGGCTCTCTCTTTTGTTTTACGCCAGGGCATTTTTCTGCTGCAGCCTGTGATCTCTTCCCATTGCTGCTCTCAGTGGAGGGGAGAGAGAGAGAGAGAGAGAGACTTGTGTGAAATCTCCAGGGCTCTGCTGTTAGAAAGTAGTGCACAAAGTGTATGGACCTGCACTTGGCAAAACACCTCTGCCCCACTGTTGGAGCAGGACTATTCTTAATTCATGCCACAAATACATGTCTTCAACTAATAGTGTGAATTAGGGAGGTTTCTAGTCTCCGGGTGTCTCAGGGTGCTTTCAGAGGAGATATCTGTAGCTGTTTTTTTAAAGGTAGCATTCATTGAAGGGAGCTCATACTCAAGTCTTAAAAAAAAGAACCAGCTGGGAGTGTTAAACCATTGTGTTTCCCGCAAGGTTCATGCCATTTAGCACAGTAGCTAACTGCTTGAAAGAGTGGTATGAAGTACCCCGTGGCGACGGGGAAGTCTGAGCTGCACTTGCAGATCTGTCGCTCACCTTCCCATCAGGGACTAACTTGCATGCAAATCACTCTTCACAGCTGTTCGATTCTGTGTGTGGCAGTTAAGGGTATTTAAAACCAATTAGCCATTTTTAATGTTGGGGACTTGTTTAAACTTATGCTGTTGGGTCAAACTTGGTCCAAAATGTAGGTCTTGGAAAACACCAAGGATACAAAGGCTAATGAAAATTATGCTTTTTTTTAATTAAAAAAAAACCTTCCTGTGTGTCTGTCATTAGGCACTTTGAAGGACTATGCTAGTGCTTGAGAATCTGAAGAGGAAGCTGATGAGAAAATAACACACCTACCTTCCCTCTCAAGCTGAGTTGTAAAATCCAATCTGGCTCCTAAACTGTTGCTCAGCAAAGTCAGCCGTAACACTATAGTTAAAATAAAGGGATGGGGGTTCCAGAAAAGAGGAGCCTCCTATACTTAGCACTAATTCTCAGGATTTTGGATTTCAAGATACTTAGTATCTGTCTTCACAGGAATCCAGGAGCTAGAGCTTGATTATATGAGACTCTCACTTCATTTAAAAATACATTTTCGGCCCTTGTGGCTAAGGAAGTTCAAAGTAAACCCCAGGAGGCTCAACCCAGAAGACCAAATAAAAAAGAATTCTAATCCCATTTATAGCCAATCTGTGACTCTTTGGGGGTGCTCTCTCATTTTTTTTTTTTTGAACGCTTGGAGTTGGCAATGCTGAACTAGTAGACAGTCTAGTAACTGCTTCACAATCACATACCTATTTGTTTAAAACTTGTTATCTTAAAATGGCTTCCATGATTGTGTGCAATGGGAAAGGGCTTGTTACTCTAACTGTTCTTTCCTGAGTCACTTTTGTATAAAAATTGAAATGGAAAGAGGCACTGAAACCAACTTAAGATCTTCTTGCTCCATAGCCTTTGTCCTGTGAGAACAAATAGAACTGATTAAAGGTGACCCCGCAGTGAGAAATGTGGAAGTGTGCCATTTGTTTAGACAGTTCTCATTTGCCTTCAGATGTCCACATCCTTTAGCTGCAACCTGACCAGGTTGGAAAAGTGTGCTTCTGTCAGATCTACATTCCTGGTTCCTGCCTACTTATTGGCAGGGGCTGATCCAAATGCTGATTTGTTATATGCCAGTCTGCTAGTAGTGCTACAGTCAGGGAGCCAAAATTCTTGTGTGACAAATTCAGTCCTATTAGACAACGAGCAGTGAGGGGTGGAAGGAGAATGAGCACAGTGTGAATGGGGAGGTGACATGTTCATCTTGCCCTAGGGCAGTGGTTTTCAAACTGGGGTCACAACTCAGTACTGGAAGGCACTGGATTAAAAAAAGGGATATTAGTTGGCGGCTCCTTCATGGAGCCTTGAGCACGGGCATGTACTTGACACGGTTCACCCCCATACCTGACGCCTGCCCCTTCTGCGGCGTGAGAGAGGACCTGGCGCACGCCTACCTCAAGTGCGCCAGGCTGCAGCCCCTATTCCGGTTCCTCCAGGGCATCTTATTGAGGTTCTGGCTGCACTTTTCCCCACACCTATTTCTTTTTGCGCACCCCATCCGAGGCCCCACCAAGTCGCGAGACCTCCTCGTCAACCTCCTCCTGGTGCTAGCCAAAACCGCCATCTACAATGCCAGGAGGAGGATCCAAGATGAGGGGGCGCGTTGTGACTGTGGGGCCTATTTCCGGTCCTCCCTGGTCTCAAGCATCCGGGAAAAGTTCCACTGGGCAGCGTCCGCTGGATCCCTCGACAGCTTTGAGGAGCAGTGGGCGCTGCGCGGGGTTCTCTGCTCGGTGTCCCCATCTGGCACCCTTGTTTTAAATCTTTGACCCTCACTCCCATCCCTGTTTTTTCATTAGGTGTCCAACGTAATCAGTTAAGCGTCCCTCCCGCAAGGCTGAGGGAGGGGCTTATAGACAGTTGGTGGGCTTGCGCCTGCCCACTTCCTGGGAATCCAATAGCGGCTCTGGTTGGCACTGCTGACCGGGCCGTTAAGTCCCGTCGACAGTGCTGCCCGACTAAGGCAGGCCACTAGTCCCTACCTGTTTCAACACCATGCTGTGCTCTGGAAGTGGCCAGCAGCAGGTCCGTCTCCTAGGGAGGAGAGCTACAGGGCTCCACACACTGCCCCAGCACTGGCTCACTGCCAGTAGGAGCTGCGGGGGATGGTGCCTGCGGGAGAGAGCCGCACAGAGCTGCTTGCACAACTCCGCCTAGGAGCCAGACCTGCTGCTTGCCACTTCCAGGGCACAGCAGGGTCTGTAGTGTCAGGACAGGCAGAAGCCTGCCTTAGTAGCACTGCTGACTGGGAGCTGCCCCAGCTCAGAGCCTGCATCCTCTGCCCAAGCCCTGAGCTCCTCCTACATCCCAAACCCCTCATCCCCAGCTCTGTTGGGTCATGGGCATCAACAATTTTCTTCAACGGGGTTGCCAGAAAAAAAGTTTGAAAACCACAGTCCTAGGGCATTGTTTGTATCAAAGACATTCCTGTATTCTCCCCCCACTAAGCCATACGGGCTGTTTTAATTTGTGATTAACCGCAGTGTTGTTTTTTCTTCCTCAGCAATGGCACCAGCATGATTTCGTTGATCATTCCCCCCAAAGACCAGATTTCACGAGTGGCAAAAATGTTAGCAGATGAGTTTGGTACTGCATCAAACATAAAGTCTCGAGTGAATCGCCTTTCAGTACTGGGAGCCATTACATCTGTACAGCAAAGACTCAAACTCTATAACAAAGGTAACACATGGCCTGTGTGTGACTCCTGCTTGCTAAACATTTCCCCAAGGCAAACTGCGTCCTATGATATTTGTTTGTGCTTTTTTTACAGCAGGCTGGCCAAGGCAGACAGCAGGTTGCTGTTCAAGCATGTTGCCCATTGCTGCCTCTCACCATCCTTTGCACTAGTCAATTTCCCCCTGTCATCAAGATGTTAAGCAAGTGTCCCTGGGAGGGTTGGCAGCTTCTTCAGTCCACTGCTTTGAAACCGTAGCCCCTCTAGTAAACCTATGCAGTCTCCAGCATGTTGGCAGAATGGCCAGCACAGTGCGGCCCAGTCCTCACTGCAAGGACCTCTGAGCACTCATGAGTGGGCTCCTGGCTGCCTTTTTCTTTGGCTGTATTTGTGGGTACAGTTCTGAAACTTTAACTGTTTAAAATGATGTGGATTCTTCAATGTTCAATCCAGACTTTCCTGCTTAACTTGGCCTTGGTTTATACTTTAACCCCCCGTGTATGAAATGTGACACGGATGTGTAAATCTGGGGAGGAAATAAAGCCTGCTGTGAAGGTGTAGAGTGGAAAAGGGCCTAATTGTGCAGCTCTTATTCAAGGAAGTAGTCTGACTCCGGTAGGACTGTGCACACACATAAGAGCTGTGGGATTAGGCCAGCTGTAGGAGAGCTGCCGTGTAGGAATTGTCAGTGTCTTTATGGGGTGATGCTGTTTAACTCTCTTCCACACAGTAAATATTTGCCTTCTAGCTGGTTTAAGAGCTGGGTACGTGTTCCTAACTTAGTCCCAGGGAAGTCTTTGTCGTCATAATGCAGGGGCAGGCACCTATGGCATGCGTGCCGAAGGCGACACGCGAGCTGATTTTCAGTGGCACTCACACTGCCTGGATCCTGGCCACCAGTCCGGGAGTGTCTGAATTTTAATTTAATTTTAAAGAAGCTTCTTAAACATTTTAAAAACCTTATTTAGTTTATATACAACAATAGTTCTATATTATAGACTTGTAGAAAGAGACCTTCTAAAAACGTTAAAATGTATTACTGGCAAGTGACACCTTAAATTAAAGTGAATAAATGAAGACTCAGCACACCACTTCTGAAAGGTTGCCGACTCCTATCATAATGCATCGAGTTGCCAATAAATAACTCTCCTGTTGGCAAGCTTACTCCTTTTTAGCTAGCTTCTAGAATTGCATTTTTGCGTTGCTCCCCATGTAGCTATAACACACAAATTAGTCCTTCATGTTTCTTGAAGGATCAAGTGAGGTGGAGGGTGGGTGGTGGACTGGGGAGGAGGGGCAGCAACTCCTGTAGTGTACGAGGAAATTTTGAAATTAAATCCTCATGTCCTGGTGTTCATTGTAAACGATACTGAATGTAATATTTGGCAATCTAAAATTATGGTACTACTTGTCCTTTACAGTACCTCCAAATGGTCTGGTTGTTTACTGTGGAACAATTGTGACAGAAGAAGGAAAAGAAAAGAAAGTGAACATTGACTTTGAGCCTTTCAAACCAATCAATACATCGCTGTATTTGTGTGACAACAAATTCCATACGGAGGTAGGAGAGATCCTGTACTCCTCACAGGTCTTGCTGTAGCCAAAGCATGGTGATGCATTTCAAACAGCTGTGCTAGACTTACTAAATAATTCATATCGCACTTGTATCCAGACTCCCCAGAGCAGTAGATCTTAACAGGAAACCAGCCTCTCTGTGTAAATGCTGTGGGATGACTTATAACTGACTTGTGTTCAGAAATACATGATATTTGCTGATCGGGATATTCTCATGGACAGATCCAAAGTTCTCATGTCCTCAAACTCTGCTGCAGCTAAACTTAATAACCGAAGTGGATAACTTGGCTGAGTTTGTATAATCCACAGACTTTTCTTTGGAGTTGGTGACAGGACTTGTCTAGCACCAGACTGCTGTGACCTGATTCAGAGCCATGCTTGAAGTGAGGTTTAGTAAAGAGTCAAGTTGCATCTGTGCTAATGTCACTAGTTCTCATACACATCTTGCTACCAAGCTTTCCTAGTGCTTCTTATTGGAGGAAATGGAACAGCATGTTGGGTGAGGATTACCACGCACTCAGGACTGAGCCGTTCAAGTTTATTAATTCAAACCTGTGTTTGAACCAAAAGCATGGCATTGCATTTACAGTTACTATAAAAGCAATAAATGGAAGATCAATACCTTTTTCTGTACATCAATTACTTTCTCCTGAGGCATAGGCAGGTCACAATGGGTTCTCCTTCGAGGGTCCCTCTATCCCACAATGGTTCAGCATATTTATACTTTTCCACGTTACCTGATCATCTAATCAATATTAAGCATTATCTTACATAACCCATATGGTATGCATGAGCAGGCTTCAGTTTACATCACTCTTGTTGTTCATGGAGTTTTAATGTCTCTCCCAATTGATTTGTTTACTCGGATCATACCATTCAATGCAGGGACTTTCCTGTTTTTCCCAATACGGGGACTTTTTGTCTGTATCTTTTGTGTGGTCTTGTACTGATAAGAGGAAGTTAATCTATGAGATTGAACACACCACAAAGCATCACCTTTACCCTACATTGCAGCTGTAATCATGACTTAAACAGCTTCATAAGGATGAATTTAGCAAGCACCACTCATGTCAAGCAAAGACCAGGCTGAAGCCAGTTAGATTAGCATAAGTATTACCTTGGTCTGTCTAACCCCATTACACTTCTAGCAAGCACCACTCTATCCTCTGACAGCAGAGGGTTAATTACTACCCAGGCAACTGCCCTTCTTAGTTGCATCAATGATTTAGGAGGTAGAGTAGTACTTAGCTCGAGTTTTCCTGGCTCTGCTTGTGGAGCAGAATCCGTATACTTATGAAAGAGCATGTTGTGTTCTAGTCTATAGTGACAATTGCCACTTATGTCCGGATGTTACAATTGCTATTCATTTTGATGCGTAAAATGCAAGGTGCAACTCTTGCTCTTGAGATCCCAGTTTGCAGCTGGGATACAGGAGGTAACACCTTTGTCTTGACAGACAGAAATGGATGGAGATCATGGAGCAGCAAGAGACACCCAGGCTGAAGGAAGAGCCTGAACAAAAGCAGCAGGCCCTTCCATTAGGCTCTATATCTAGAACAATAGAATCCATGGCAGAGCAGTGATGAAGGGGAAATCCACTGGTGACCATTTGATAATCAATTTAAAATAAGAGTGAATCAAGAACACAGATTTTAGTCACTTGCATCTTGGCAATTGTGAGATCTGCTAAGATTTCGTCAAGCTATTGTATTGCATGTGTGAAACTGAAGTAACTTCCCAAGAGAGGTTTGAACTCTGAAATCTATGTCTAAGTAGTGGATTTATGAAGACTCTGATACCTTGGCTGGAATGCTCCTCCCGGTCACACAGTTCTCTTGGCTCTATCCCATTTAAATACTTTGCAATGTAATAGGCTAATACTCCTCATAAATTAATTTAAAAAAAAAAAAAGTTGGTCCAAGGTCCTCCATTAAACCTTTATTTCCCTGATATTTAGCTCAAAAGCCACAGGCTTGATTGTGTGGATTTTGGATAAAGGTGACTGATGCTTTTTGTTCCACCCATTCAATCAAATAGTCTACTCTGGGAGACATGCAGACAGCTTAAGCCCTGTGATAGCAAGTTAACAGTGTCACTTCTCCAGAATTCAACAAGCTGCTGAGAACTTGTCACCTTAACATTTATTTCAGGTACCAGTTACAGATTCTGAAACTCCTGAATTAGGATTGGGCAAGAAATGGTCTAACTTCAAATGCTAATCTTTGCTCACTGGATACTTGAAATATTCCTTCCTGTTTTCGAGAAACTGGAAGTGGAAGCAGTTTTTGAAAGGAGGCAACTGATAAGGTCTAGCCAGTGAGCAACCATTATAAGGCTTGCTGGCTCAGAAGGGAACAGTTAACTCAGAACATACTGGAGAATCAGACCCTGCTTAACCTTCACCACTGCATTAGGAAGAAGGCTCGAAATACCTGATCTTCCAATAGATGTGGCTGTTTCCCTCTTCCACCCATAACTAATAAATCAATAGAACTGTTATTACTAATCACCCTTTAATCTTTAAGGCTGAGCTTTTGTCCCAGTTGTCGTGGGTTTCATAGCTATCAAGATTGAGAGTCTCTTGCTGGTAGACATGGTAAAGTTGAAATTCCTTGATACTGGCCAAGCTAAAAATTAGGCTGCAATGGTGACTAATACAGTAAATCTAACTGAACTGCACTGATAGAACTAGATCAGAGGACTACATGAGACATAGTCCCCCAGACAGGAGTATTAGGAAAACTAGTTCAGCTTCCTCTCCACACATCCAAACAGAATAGGATTTTAACTTTCAGAGCTAATTTGGATACACCGAGGTAATCCTCCAGTTTTCTCTCCTGCTGAACCTGTCCCTTTAAGCAATGAACACATGAACAGTGGCACTGCAAATGGTGGAGACAACTTGCCTGACTCAAAGCACCAGCACCTTGCTCTAGCAGTGGTACTGGGTACAAGACAATAACCAACATCAAGAGTTTCCTCGAGTATTTTTGTCAATTTCACGGTGACTGCTTCATAAGAATATCCCTGGATCACCAAACCATTGTTTCAGTGATCTGTACTGTGCCTGGTGTTCTCCCTTAATGAACTGTGCCTCTGCTTAGTAGTCAGACCAAAGTGCTGATGTTAGCTGATGGTGGTTATTGCTAACCATGTTGTGTTCACATTTCAGGCTCTTACAGCGCTTCTGTCTGATGACAGCAAGTTTGGTTTTATCGTAATAGATGGTAGTGGCGCACTCTTTGGAACACTTCAAGGAAACACAAGAGAAGTCCTGCACAAATTCACTGTGGATCTCCCAAAGAAGCATGGTAATGCAGTAACAAAAGTCTTAACTGCTTCCAGCAGAAAGGGAAAGTGCAGGCAGGGAGAAGATTGTAAAGTACAGTTAGTGATGCCAAGGCAGTGTGTAATTCCACACTCGGGAAGAAATACCTAGCTGACTTGACAATGAAATATTAAGACAGAGGTACATTTGAAAGAATGAAACCAGTAGTTGCCAAGTCTTGCAGTCCATTTCCCTGCTGTCTTCTGTTAGTCTCATAAACTGTTAGCAAATCAACATGACCCATATAAAAGGACACACTCTGGTGAAATTTGACCCCAGACGTGGGCGTTCATAAATGAATTCTCCAAAACAAAGACCAGCATCTCTTAAATTGCTGTGGAAAGTGCCTTTGTAGCTTGCCCTGGAAGTGTGTGCGTTTCAGACATTGACCTATTGCATGAAAACCACAGTGGAACTGACTTGGTCCCTTGCACCATCAAATCAACAAGAAATGCCAAATGGTTTAATGTTACTGAGTTCAGTAAACTAGACTTCTAAATGTTCACTCTGGTATCTGCAATGTAAGCGAGGATATTTAATTTAAAAATCTTTCTTTTGTCTCCAAATATTCATGAATGAAGTACTTAACCAGCAATTAACTATTTCTGTTTCATCTAATTTTTCCCCAACAATATCCACATTAAGGAAGTTTGCCCCAATGTAGCTAAACCCATACAGACCCCTACTGCAGAGGCACTGTGCTAATATGTAGCAAGGCTTAAATTAGTACAGCTTAGCCTAGTGATGTACCAATTTAAATTGCATTGGTTTAAGCCTCACATCTCTAGGAAAAGCTTTTGCAGGGGAGCTATCAATTCAGTTGTGTTACTGCAAATTGACTTAATGCAGGGAGATCTATAATCATTCTTCAATGTTTCCTTGTGACATACTTTTGTGTGGAAGACATGTAGAAAGTCACCTGATGGGTGTGTTCTGCCTGTTCACTCTTTGCTGTTTTAATTGAATGCCCTTAACTCTACTTGTGGTAGATTAATTTACATCAGTCTTGGGTTCTGTTGCTCTAAACACAGTTGGGGCTACATGCCAACAGTTTCTGTGGCAGTAGACCTCAAAATGGCTCCATCCCATCTATTCTTTCTCAAAGGTAGAGGAGGTCAATCTGCCTTGCGTTTTGCTCGTTTGAGGATGGAAAAGCGGCACAACTATGTGAGGAAGGTAGCAGAGACTGCTGTGCAGCTGTTCATTTCCGGTGATAAGGTTAACGTGGCTGGTCTCGTTTTAGCTGGATCAGCTGACTTCAAAACTGAACTAAGTCAATCTGACATGTTTGATCAGGTAAGCAAAAGTGAACTTCCTGTGCTAAATGAAACCAATAGCCTCCCTGCTTAAGGACTGTGATTAATGTCCTCAGGGTGCTAGTGGTGGCAATGGCTCATAGTGATGAAATGCTCTTCAGGAGAAACCCACCTAAAGAATCTTAATTTAATAATACAATTAAAATGTAAAACTGTTGTATTCTATAGAGGGGCCCCTTTTTAGAAAGGAGCTACTAGATCCTGGTGACCTATAAGGAGCTAGGGTTTCACTTAGTAATGGAACATAGCTGATGGGATGCTTGTCTTTTCTGGCTAAAAGTGGAATTCATGTTTTCATTGTATTCCAAAGCGAGAAGTCAGAGGCTTTAGTAGAATTCAGCTCCTCTAAACTTGAGCTGTCTGGCCTGGCACTCTGAAAGTTGTAGTTACACAATGAATATTCAGAACTGCTTTGTTTCACTTGCATGCAGAGGTTCTGGAGTCAGATCACCAGTGTAGCTTTTGTCAGGCATTTTATTCTGATGGGTTTCTGAAGTAGTTTTATGCAGTACTGCTCATTAGGTTGGCTAACACTTACTTTCTTTGTTTGTAGCGGTTGCAGTCCAAAGTGTTGAAACTAGTTGATATTTCGTACGGTGGAGAAAATGGATTCAATCAAGCAATTGAGTTGTCCACGGAGGTCCTCTCCAATGTGAAATTCATTCAAGAAAAGAAACTAATAGGTATGAATAGACCTACATAGCTCACCTCTCAAGAGTTAGATACCCATCCTGCTTTGCTACTCACCCCAGTGCTGCTCCTGGATTCAGTGCACTAGCTCAGTCCCCATGTGAAAGTTGGGCAGAAGGGGATGTCACTGACCTCCATTCTCCAAGCACCACCTCAAGCGCTGCTTTCAGCTTAGAATAAATTCTCCACTCTTCTTTCTGCCCTGCCACAAAAGTGGCCTCTGAACAGTTCTCTGAATGCACATGGTGTAAAGTGAGATGTCACAGCAGCTGGCCTGGTATCTGTCAGTTACATACGCTTCTGGTGGTGTCCACTGTGACACGCTCAATCACCATCAGTTGCTGCTTTAGTCAAAGACTCTGAAGCGTGTCCACATATGGAGTACTGGAGAGGACTGCGAGAGTTGTGGTTAGGGCACTGGACCTGGGTTCAATTCCTGGCCTGCTACTGATTTACTGTGTGACTTTGGGAAAGTCACATCAACTCTGCTTCAGCTGTCCATCTGTAAAACTGTCCCATCTGTCTGTAACACATTGTTCACAGCTTCTGAAAAGGAGTCCCCACCTGTACAAACTAAACAGCTTGTTGGCTGTTAACTGCCGCAATAACAATATTACAGACTGATGTGATATTGTGAATAGCCTGCTAGGGAATACCCAGGGAAATGCAGCTGGAGCTGATAATGGAGATTGCTCTCTCCCTTTCCTACCAGTTTGCCTCCATTGTGATATTTCCATCCATTCCAGCCTGTTCTTTATCCTTTCATCAAGGCCAGCTTTAGTTTCAGTGCAGTCAAGGAAAAACTCCTCTGCTCTGATCTCTCCCATCTCCAAGAAAATGAGGATTAGACTCTTGCTTTTCTTTGAAACTGCAACAGAAATGATCTTCTCATCACACACGGGTAGGAAAGCTTAGTAAGACCCACTCTGGGGGACTGTAACAGCAGCTGCCTTACACAGAAGGGAATAAAGATTTTGTGCTTGCTTGTGGTCGGTGGCTGGGCGTCAGAGGTTAGCTGCTCAGTCTCATTTCACAGTGCTCCTGAGAGAGCTGCCTAGCTGGCACAGACACTTCTGAACTAAGGGTTCTGAGAGACAGTTGCCAGCTCCCTAGCTCATAACGGATCATTAATTCTGCCTGGCATACTAGTGAGTGGTCTGTATAGCCAGGCACAAAACTGTCTCACTTTACTGTAGCTTTTCTTCAGACAAAGCTTAGACCATGTCACATGGAATTTTACTGTGTTCACGAGTGTTTCCCTGGTGTCTCCCGAATGCAGGCCGATACTTCGATGAAATCAGTCAGGACACGGGGAAGTATTGCTTTGGCGTTGAAGATACACTGAAAGCTTTGGAAATGGGAGCAGTAGAGATACTGATAGTTTATGAAAATCTGGATATAATGAGATACGTTCTCCATTGCCAAGGCACAGAAGGTAGGTCATACTTCAGAGCTGCACTAGAAGCCTCGGGGGGATTAGCTGTTCAGTGTTCCTTGGGAGAACTCTGTTAGGCAGGAGCCTGTGTGTTGATTGTATTTGTATTTCCATAATACAGAGGGAGATAGACTTGACCCTGGAGCATCTAGCCACCAGCCCATTTCCCACCACCACTCACATTCCTCCATCTTCCTTTTGGCCAGGTGCAAAATTGTCTTCCTGCCCCAGCAAGGGCATTACATGCCCAAAGAGCTTTTCTGACTTTGCACCTCATGTGCTCAGTGCCTCCACGTGCAGCCTTGCACTGTGCATTCCCAGACAGAAAGGAAGGGATTCAGAAATCTTTAAGACCCCTGTGTTGCACTGGCTTCTACAGAGTTTCTAGCCTGCTGTTAGTTGCATCAAATCTCTAACACTGTGTTTTTTTCTCTCTCAGAGGAGAAGATTTTATATTTGACACCAGAACAAGAGAAAGATAAATCCCACTTCACAGATAAAGAGGTATTTCAACTCCTGGTCTTGTAGTACACTCAAAGGATGATTATGCTGTACTGGTGCAGGGTTTTGATTGACTCAATGCTCCACACTAGCTAATGCTCGAACGTTTCGCACCAAATTATGCTCTCTGGCTCCTTACGAAGTCTTGATTTGGTGGGTGTACTGCAGTCTTTCCTATTCACCTTGAATATTACTCTTGATTGTCACCTTGTTGGTTTTTTTCCTAATTGATTTTCTTGCTGCTCAGTCTTCATTCTCAGGTCAAATGAGTTTGAAAGATGAAGTAAAAAGGACTAGGTGAGCACAACTAAACCTGGCTCTTCTGCTTGAGCACATACTTTTTTTGGTCCATTCTTCACCACTCTGCACCTTGTGCAGCAGTTTATATACCAGTGTGAAACATCACCATTCTGAGTGGGTGGCATTTGCACTGGTCTAAATGACTGCGCATGGTGCAGAGCAATGGAGAATCTCCCTCTAGATATACTGGGGTTGATATGCAACTATCCACCATAGTATGTGCATTTGGGGATGCCTCCCATCCTTAACTAGAGGACGCATCAGTACAGAGGAGGAGATGGACCTTGGAGTACTGGTTGATCACAGGATGATTGAGCTGTGAAAAAAGCTAATGCGGTCTTGGGATGCATCAGGCGAGGTATTTCCAGTAGAGATATGGAGGTGTTAGTATCGTTATACAAGGCACTGGAGAGACCTCACCTGGAATACTGCATGCAGTTCTGGTCTCCTGCGTTTAAGAAGGATGAATTCAAACTGGAGCAGGTACAGAGAGAGGCTACAACAATGATCCAAGGAATGGAAAACCTGTCTTATGAAAGGAGACTCAAAGAGCTTGGCTTGTTTAGCCTAATCAAAAGAAGGCTGAGGGGAGATATGATTGTTCTATATAAATATCACACGGGTAAAAACAAAGGAGGGAGAGGAATTGCTTAAACTCTGTACCAATGTGGACACAAGAACAAATGGCTATAAATTGGCCATCAGGAAGTTTAAACTTGAAATTAGATGAAGGTTTCTAGCCATCAGAGGAGTGAAGTTCTGGAACAGCCTTCCAAGGGGAACAGTGGGGGCAAAAGACATATCTGGCTTCAAGATTAAGCTTGATATGTTTATGGCAGGGATGGTATGATGGAATAGCCTACTGTTGGCAATTAATTGATCTTTGACTATTAGTGGTAAATATATCCAATGCTCTGCGATAGCATGTTAGATGGGGTGGGATCTGAGTTACTACAGAGTTCTTTCCTGGGTGTCTGGCTGGTGAGTCTTGCTCACATGCTCAGGGTTCAGCTGATTGCCATATTTGGGGTCAGGAAGGAATTTTCCTCCTGGGCAGATTGGCAGAGGCCCTGGGGTATTTTCACTTTCCTCTGCATTGTGGGGCACGGGTCATTTGCTGGAGGATTCTCTGCACCGTGAAGTCTTTAAACCATGATATGAAGACGACAGCAGCTCAAACATAGGAGTGGGTGGGTGAGATTCTGTGGCCTGCGTTATGCAGGAGGTCAGACTAAATGATTGTAATGGTCCCTTTTGACCTTGAAGTCTATAACTCTGACTTTAAGTGCTCTTCCATATAACTTTTCCCTTTCCTTTACTTGTGAAAGTCAGGCAGGACCCTGTCCCCTTGGAAAAGACAGCACTGAAAAGACACAGCTGCTGCAGTTTGACCACATAACTAGTGCAGCTACTTCTATCTTGTTTTGTTTTGCTGTTATGGTTGCCATTTAGAGTGAATGTCGAGGGCCCTAATGGTAATGGTGGCACAAGGCTCTCTGCTGTGGTGAGTGGTCAGCAGTGGATAGACACATTACGCCTTTCCTCCCTTTAAACCACTGATCTTTCTGTCTTAGTGCTCATCTAGGACGTGCTATTCAAGGCCCTCAAAATGAAGAGGGTTCATGGGATACTTGTAGGGTGGCTGGTTAAAATTTTTCTCTTGTCAGATTTTACAAGAGGCCATGGCTGAAGATGGCCACATTCATCCCGTTGCCTCAGATTCCCTCCCCTGCACTCACTCTCCAGTGCGGAAACTAACCGTAGACGAGACCTTCCGAAACTTCCCCTTTCTGAGCTCTCGCTAGCACGCCCAGCACCAGAGCATCTCTTCAGGCCTGTGCCATAGGCATGCCTGTGTGCCCTTCAGCTACGTGCTTAAACAATGGTGCGCCTACAGAGCCTGGACTCTGACAGCACCAACAGTCCCTGTCTTGGTGAGTTAATGTGAGCTGGGAAGTAAGTGACCCCTCAGTAGTTGCTGTCATAATTGAAGTCAAAGAAACATCAGCCGTACCTGCTATAGTGGCACAACTACGGCCCCGTAGCTATGCTACTGTAGCACCCATAATGCAGATGCTTCCTGGAGTGATGGTTGCTGTAGAAACTCCACCTCCTTGAGTGATGGTAGCTAGGCTGAAGGAAGCATTCATCTGTCAGCGTAGCTGGGTCTCTGTCACAGGTTAGATCTGCATGGCTGTGGAACTCAAGTGTGTGGATTTTTCACGCCTGAGTGCCATAGCTGTTGACCTAACTTTTGAGTGTAGACCAGGTCTTACTTTTTTTTTTTTTCTTTGTCTTTAGACCGGCCAGGAACACGAACTGATAGAAAGTATGCCCCTTCTGGAATGGTTTGCTAACAACTACAAGAAATTTGGAGCAACGTTGGAAATTGTTACAGACAAGTCACAGGAAGGATCCCAGTTTGTGAAAGGATTTGGAGGAATTGGAGGTAAATTGCAAGAGGGTGAAGTAGGCTAAGCTGAAAACTTTGGCCCTATGTAACCTGCTGTTAATTTGGTTCTGAAGCCAGAATAAGAGAGGCTATATTCCCATGGTATCATGTTTCTCTCTGTTCAGTGAGTCAGTGTCTGTCTTCAATTATCTATGTAGTAAGGACCCCATTCAGTAAAACAATGTTGTGTGCGCTACATCGTGTTAGCAGAGGATCTCAAACTGTGGCCCAGGAACAACTGATAGTCCACAAAGCGCATTTCGATTCTCGGTGGAGAGGTGACTGTTCACATGATACTGGTTCCCCTTGTATCCAGCTGAAAAATATTACTGCCCTATCACTCAAAGCAGCTGCTGTAGTTGTATGCAAATGTTATGTCCTCATGAATGGGAAGGGAGGTGTTTGAGACAGTGGAGAGATTTTTCAAAGGCACACCTGCATTTTGAATGACACTTTTTTCTTTGAAAATCTGTCCCCTATCCAACTTCCCAGTCCTCCAGCTCCTGAGCGAAAGAGGCAGGTTTTCTCTCTTGGTAAGTTTGGAGTGCTGTAGAAGTCCAGGAGCTCTTTAAAGTTCGATGGTCCTAAAGGCTTAACTGCCTGGTGGGATTTTATTGCCCATCGACAGCTGTGTTCCAGTGCCCATAGGCCTAGAACAGGGGTAGGCAACCTATGGCACGGGCACCGGAGGCAGCACACGAGCTGATTTTCAGTCGCACTCATGCTGCCTGGGTCCTGGCCACTGGTCTGGGGGCTCAGCATTTTAATTTAATTTTAAATGAAGCTTCTTAAACATTTTGAAAACCTTATTTACTTTACATACAACAATAGTTTAGGTCTATATTACAGACTTACAGAAAGAGACCTTCTAAAAATATTAAAATGCATTCCTGGCACACGAAACCTTTAATTAGAGTGAATAAATGAAGACTTGGCACATCACGTCCAAAAGGTTGCTGACCCCTGTCCTAAAAGGATGGACTTCCTGATCATTGTTCTCTTCAGCAAGCATTGTTAAGGATCAGGGCCTTCAGAGCACTTCAGGGAGGGAACTACTGTGTCAAATAGAAGTCTGCTCAGGATCCCCAGTGTCCGGCATTTTACCTCGGCCTTCCTTGGGGGAGATGAATTCAGAGCTGATGGGTTACTCTCCGGTGAAGGCCTAATCTATGGGCTGGTCTTCATTTTGGTGGGGGGAGGGATCGATTGAAGATACACCAGCTACGCTATTCACATAGCTGAAGTTGCGTATCTTCAGCTGACTGACCTGCCGTCCTCATGGTGGCGGCGGTCAGCAGTGCGCTCCCCCTTCGACTCCAGCTTGTGCTTCGCGGCAAGCTGGAGTTACGGAGTTGACGGGGGCTCCGCTCGCTATTGATTTCTTGTGTCTTAACGAGACGTGAGAAATCAATCGCTACCTGCCGATCTAGCGGGTAGTGAAGATGTACCCTAAATGGTTTCATACTGCAATAACTGTTGGGGTGATTTCTTTTATTGCTAGTTACACCTTTGCACCCCACCTTGTGAACCCATTTATGCCAGTGCAGAGGTTTTTTACGCCCAGTATGGCTTCATCCCCTTTCTGTGTGGGAATAAACTATCTCAATATAACATGCCAAGGAGTTGTACTGCTTTAGCTATACTGGTGCAATTTGTCTGTGTGAATCCTATATTTTAGCTGCAGAACGGATAGTGGAGTCACTTCCACACTAAGCTCCCTGCCCTGTACAGTCTACCTCAGCCATATTCTGGGTATTGAGAAACTGCCAGCAATGGTGCTTAGTGGAGTAGGGTTTGACAATTATCTGTCCAGCTTGGGACTACCAAGTCACTTCACATTGCCACAAGAACTGACTAGCTCAATGTCTTTCAGTTATGGGGTCTCCAGCTGTACTAACTAGGAAGGTCACTCTGCTCTAGCTGCTTTTCTATTCCACATATTCTGTTCCTGGAAGTCTAGTGACTTGGAAGCACATGAAATATTTGGAAGATACATGTATGATGGGTTGGATCACAGGAAAACCCCTTGGGAACTGCCAGCTGATGTGCTTGAGCCTACCTTTGAGCCTATTTTCCCTGGCAGCTTGGGACTTCAGTCCCCTGCCTGGTTTGAGCCAGACATGTTTGCCTGCTACAAACAGACCCAGGTCTGAACAACCTTCCCCAAAAACTGCAGGCTTAAGAAATGTTCCTGTCTCCAACACTCAGATATCCAGCTCCCAGTGGGGTCTTATCCCAAATAAATCCGTTTTACCCTGTGTAAAGCTTATACAAGGTAAACTCATAAATTGTTTGCCCACTGTAACACAGAAAGATATGCACAGCTGTTCTCCCCCCAGGTATTAATACATACTCTCGGTTAATAAGTAAAAAGTGATTTTATTAAATAGGAGGAGGATTTAAGTGGTTCTAAGTAATAACAGACAGAACAAAGTGAATTACCAAGCAAAGTAAAATACAACATGCCAATATAAGCATAATACAGTAAGAAAACCGAATACAGATAAATCTCACCCTCAGATGTTTCAATAAGCTTCTATCACAGACTAGTTTCAGAGTAGTAGCTGTGTTAGTCTGTATCTGCAAAAAGAATGAGGAGTACTTGTGGTACCGTAGAGACCTACAGATTTACTTGGGCATAAGCATAATCCTACTGCATGCTCCACTCTGTGCATCTGATGAAGTGGGTTCTAGCACACAAAAGCTTATGCCCAAATAAATTTTAATCTCTAAGGTGCCACAAGTACTCCTTGTTCTTATCACAGACTGGACACCTTCCTAGTCTGGGCACAATTCTTTCCCCTGGTACACCCTTTGTTCCAGCTCAGGTGGTAGCTAGGGGATTTCTCATGACTCCCTTTGTTCTATTCCACCCCCTTAAATAGCTTTTGCACAAGGTGGAATCCATTGTCCCTCTCTGGATTCCCACTCCTCCTTCTAAATGGAAAAGAACCAGGTTAAAGATGGATTCCAGTTCAGCTGACATGATCACATGTTACTGTAAGATTTCATTACTCACTTGCCAGCACACATGTATAAGGAAGACTTAAAAGTAAACAGAGCCATCTATAGTCAATTGTCCTGATTAATGGGAGCTGTTGGGATTTCAAATCACCAATAATGGCCCACACTTGGCATAATTACAATAGGTCCTCAGTTATATTTCATATTTCTAGTTTCAGATACAAGTGACAAATTTATACAAATAGGATGACCACACTCAGTAGATTATAAGTGTTGTAATGATACCTTACAAGAGTCCTTTTGCATGAAACATATTCTAGCTATATTATAGTTACACTTATTAGCATATTTTCACAAAATCAGAGTGCAATGTCCCAATAAGAATTTAAAATTTCTATAGCATGGGTAGGCAGTTAGTGTTGGTCAAGGTCCAGACTCCTTGGTCAGAGTCCAGACTCCAGAGAAACACTTTTCACGCTGCAATAATAATCAGTAAATAAAAAGATTTCATGTTCCATTGGCGGTCTGGATTTGGCCAGTGGTCTGCCTATTGACTGCCCTTGTTCTATAGCATCTTAATTCCACACAGACCAAATACTAGACTCTCTCTGTTAAAAATCATGGTCTCCATCCTCCATGGTGCAAGTCAGAGTTTGAGATGATGTGATCCAGAAATTGCTGACTAGCACATTAAATAGATCCACAGTACATTGTAAGATATATGTTTTGTACTAAGCCCTTTCTAGTACACTGAACTAGGAAGAAGCTAAAAAGTGTCTTGTTTTTACTAGGTATCTTGCGGTACCGAGTGGATTTCCAGGGAATGGAATACCAAGGAGGAGATGATGAATTTTTTGACCTTGATGACTACTAGGTAGTCGACCTGGGTCCGGCAAAACGTGCCTCACCCCTCCAGCATCCAACCCAAGGAGCAAATGGTGGAAAACACAACAGATCCCTGCCTTAGAATTGGAACATTTCCAGAACTTGATCCATAAGCATTGGATTTAAAAAAACAAAACCCTACACTTTGATTTGTCATAGTGTCAGTACAGCAGCAAACTACTAAGTTCCTATATGCCACTTTGGACTAATTTAAAAGAATCCCAGTTTTTACTCTACTCGATGGTGAAATTGGTTGCTCTTGTATTTTATGAAAATGATTTTTTTAACCGTCATGATACATTAACTGCTGTAAACCTTCTTCCTTCAAAAATTAATAGAAGTAAGATCATACTGGTTTGTTTCTTTTATTTTGATTGGAGAAAATCAATTGCTGCATTTTGCAGTGACATGACCCATTTACATGGCATTCTCAGCTTAGACTGCCGAAGAAGAAATGTAGTGAGATATTGGAGCCACTCTTTCTCTATTTAATATTGGAAGAATAAGAAAAGGCATTCTTTGAGTGCCAGCTGACAAGATGTGGCTGGAAAATTCAGATAGCTTGGGGAGCTGCTTTGACAAACCAAACTCTTACCTTAATCCATTTTGCAAAAGCGCTACTTGTACAAATTAGGGAGCACACTTCATTGATTGCAATGGAAATGCTGCCAGTGTCATAGCATGCTTAATTTGGGAACTGAGTGGTGTGGCCTTCACTCTTTTCAGTCTTGACAGAAATAAACACATAATGTAAGGGGGAAGTAAGGTGGAACTCCTTTGGGTCTCTTTCTGGTAAGATTTTATTTTTGCTTTAGGACTGCATAAAATTTCCTTGATTATGTGAATTTGATTGTTGGTGAACCCATAAATGGAAGCAGGTATTTCACAGGAGCCACTAACAAGACGTGACTGTGATTAAACCCTTGGCACTAGTGGATTTGGAAAACTTGATGCTACTGTTGAACACTAAGGTACCCCATTGGGAAATCCCAGCACCAAGGACTTCATAATGGATCAGCAGATGGTCATGTACATCTGAGACTGAAGTCTAGTCTAGCCTTAGAAGTGGGTTTAAACTTCTGATTATACCAAGACTCTCAAGAAATGTCTTTGTAATGCCTGTTAATAGAATGCATTTTGAAACTGTAGAAATGGTTGTTTACCTAGAGCCAAAGGTTAAAATAAGCATTGGCACAAGACCTAATGCACAGACCTGACCTTTCTGTTCTCTTGGGATAGTGGGTTTTCTGATGGGTACTCTGACATTTTAGTGCCTAACTGCTGTCCTTCACTGATTCTTCCTCAGTCACTTTTAGCATGTTGGTTGGAAGCAGCTTTTTGTTCCCAAGTGGCATACTTGCATGTTGTTCCAATAATCCTGTTTCACTTGAATGGAGGGGAGTGTTTGTCTTAAAACATAGCTTCTGACTGTCCCACTGTACTTCTAGAGGTCCAAAGTGACAGTCAATGTGAGCAATATAACTTGTACCGCTGTTTTATAGCCCAGCAAATAGGCAGTGTTTGCCATTGTCTACAACAGATGTTCCCATCAAAGCTGGAGTCTCCTATGAAAATTTTGCAGTTGGGTCTGCTATAGAGTTGCACAAAACCCAAGCGCCAGTGAGTTTGCGGTCTTCGAAGCAGTATGTTTGGATTTTGCCATTGTAAATGGGTCTAATGTGACATGACAAGACCAGAAAAATTGGATGTAAATTTACATTTTTGAATATACTGCTTGTTGTTTCACATGATACATTTAGGGTATGCAGCTCCTTTTTGTAGTTTTTATTTTTACTATTTAAGTTTGGAAATGATGCCAAATTTTTTTGTATTTCTTTAATCAATGTGTTCTCTTTGGTGATATATATTGCATTATATATTGATGTGTCTATCAATATATACTGATATGTATTACACTTACACATGCAAACACATGAAAAGGTGGGTGAGAAATCCTGGCCTTTGCATACTATATAGCCTCTGCAGAGAGATCCCAAGCAGTGATATCTTGGTGTTGTGATGTACAGAAATGGAGAAGAGTATTAAACCATATTTAAGAATATAGCATGGACTCTTGATTTTCTTTTAGTACAGTAATTACTCCTACAGGGGGCCATGTTGCTTTAGTGGCCTCATGAACTCTCAGCGGAGGCCACCTAGTCAATCGTATTCAATTCTCAGGCCTAGATAGGTAGCATCTTGTTTCCATTTAGTACAAAAGCTTCCCCAGCTGGCAGCCCAGAGTGCGCAGGTCTTTGGCTTCTCTTATGTTGAGCTGAAATGTAGAATATTTGATGCATAAGAGGAAAAAAACAAATGAAATTCAAGCACTCTGGAACAGTGAAAAATGTCGTTCTTAAAGGTTAGCAGCTTGTCTGTGAACTGAGCATGGTAAGTGTTGGGCAGTGCCTGGGATGACTGCAGAACAGTTGGTCATCCTGTTGAAAGAAATGCAGAAATCCTATTCCTACTAGTTCTGTATCAAAGCAAACAATCAATGCTTTCTAACTGCCTCTTCCTCTTTCCCCTGTCCATTAGTCTGAGTAAGGTCAATTCACTTCAAGATTGTGCCCAGTGGTTTTGGGCCATCCTGTTCCAGTTCTCAGCGGTGTTCACTTTCTGTTCTAAATCATTACTTTAAACAGGACCTTCCCCAGGATATTTTCAGTAGAGGGGGAAGTGATTGTAAAATAGCTAAAGTACTCTTGGTTGAAAGGTGCTTTCATTTAAGCTTCGCTGTTTATGCTGAAATGCAAGGGCAGCAGGAGTTTTTGTACCTAGACTAGTCAAACACTCTCCTTTGGGTAACTGCAATTAAAGTTTGCTAGCATGGGCCAGCTTTGTTTTAATATTAGGCTGCATTGTAACTTTTGAGTAGTGCTGTTGTCATGGGTTAGTTATACTGAAATGTGCTTTCCCTTTGGAAGATGAGCCGGCAGGCTGAGGTTCATTACCCAGGACTGTTGTCCTGTGTAACTGATCTCATCACCTGCTACAGATCTCTGGGTGAGTGAGGCTTGTTTTCCTAGCACAGCAAGGGTTTAAGGAACAGATGCCAAATAATTGACATGGTAGCTTGGTATAGTGGAAGATGGATCATTTTTTAATAGAAGATGAGGGGAGAATGCATCACTGCTGTGGAACTTGTCTGATGGTGGAAGGAGACTGGTGCGAATTATTATACCTTCAAGGAAGGGAAAGTGGCATGAGCTGAAACAGCACAAACAGCCTTCATTGTCAGACATGGCATTCAGCAGCCCGTTGAGTCTTCCCCCCGCTGGTCATTGCCACACCTCTGGCCAGGTGCGGGATTGAGCATTTCATGACTAAGCAGCTGGCTGTACTGGCGCTAAAATGATTCAGTAATGCCTTGAGTGTCTAATGTTTAAGTGCACTGTAGTGGTAGCCTGAAACTCCTTGGGGGCTTACATGGGAAATGAGAGAACACACTGTAATTCTTAGTTATTCCTCATCATAAAAATACGAGCTACGTCTCTAAGGGAGCTAGGGCTGGTGTTTGAACTCCAGCTTGGCAGTAACTTTTCCTTTACCACTAACAGCCATCAAAGCTGGTTGCTAGACCAGCCTCTTGTGGCAGACTAATAGTGACTTCAGACTACTGGTGCCATGGTTCCTTCATATTAACACTCCAAGCTGTGCATCGCTCATCCAGCTAATCTTGCTCATCCAGCTTTGCTGTTCTGCAGTGGGCTTTTCCTCTGCTCTGTAATCTGAGCAGAGTCAGATTTGTGAGTTGCCAGTAAGGGGTTGGTTCCCACATCTGGGGAACTCTGCAGTTGGATCCTCTTCTTGGTGGCAGGAGATAACTTCCAATCCGCTGATCCCAACTCTAGAGCAGCGGAGAGTCTATTAAACTACCACCTTGGCTACAAAATAGCTTCCTTCTCTTCCTGCAAAAAAAAAAAAAGTAACCCTCTGACTTGCTGGGCTGCCTTGTTCCTCATGCTGGGCCGACAAGCCCACTACAAGGCACCTCTTTGCGCTTATGGCCTGCTGTACTCCCAGAAGCCTTGCCAGGCAAGGAGACTTACAACTTTTCTTCTACCAGCTTATTTTAGCCCTTGCTCATCCTTCCCACCCACTCTTTGCTGGGAGCAATTTCCTGATATTTGTCATATGCGCCTGGAATCTCTGTAAGACGACAAGCACTATCCCTGAGCTAAACAATGCGTGCCACCCAACAGATTAAGAGCAACTGTAGAACAAAGCTGCGTTGAAGTTCAAGCCCCGCACGAAAAGAGAAAGGGACATTGGACTCCAAGCCATCTTGATGGAGTTGGTACTGACCCCGGCTCCGGCACGCCACTCCGAGTCGGCACCAGGCACCGTGGCGATCTCCCGGCGCCTTCGTCCAGTCAGCACCCCTCCCCATCCTTCACAGCGGTACCATGGTGCACCGGGGCAGATGCTAGGCCCACACTGGGCAGTCCATGATTTCCTTCGGCCTCTAGGCCTCTGACTTGCGCTGAGCGGAGCAGTCCGGCTGCATCAGCCCAGGCCTGTCTGGATGTCTTCCGTGCCGGAGGCCCTGCAAGCTGCCCAAGATGTCTTGTCCCTGCCAGTACCCGGAGCACTGCTGACGTCTGTCCCACGCTCCAGAGGCAAGCCACTGCTGGGTTCTACACATCGCCTCCAGAGCGGTACCGGTCTCAGACAAGGGAATGTTCTCGACGCTGTTTGCCATCCAGCGGCAGTCCAAGGCAGAGTCCACGTGGATCACCCTCGACGCCCACCAGGATCTCTGGCTGGGTGCCATCGGCCCAGGACTCCAGACACCACTCCAGTCTCGGTGTGCGCTCCCCAATGTGAAGGGGACGTCGCCCAAGCTCCCCGTTGTTGCTAGGAGCCATCCCTCCTCAGTCAAGCCAGCCAGATGGAGAAGCCCGGGCCTTCCGTGCTCCAGCAGGTGCAGTGCCACTTAACTTGACTTGGCAGTCAAAAGTTGTTTTGAGTCAAGTCCTAGCCTGGCAGACCGTTCACCTTTTCCTTGGATATAAGAGCCTCCAAAGAAATAATTTTTCCTATTGGTTAGTATCCCTAAGTGTTTCTCTGAAGGTTGCTTATCTAGATCCACTGTGCTGCTTCCCTCTTGACTTTCCCACAGCCCCCTACAAAGCAAGATTAATGAAGTCATACAGGCATGTCTTAAATCTGATATAAATACTCATGTCACACCTCCCTTCCCAGGTCACATGTTCGTAAACCCATTACACTTCGTATGCTTAAGTTATTGCATAGCCTCACCACCGCTGGCCCAGGATGCAGCTCTGCATTAAAGCAGAGCGCATCTTTAGGCATCTGACTGCAATTCCTGTTAAGAGGTGGAGACATGTCGTGACTGGCTGCATCGACTTTGTAGCGGTTACTGGATCTGCAGATCGGGGTTGCCATGTACTTGTTCTGAGCTTTGTCCATGGGAAGCAAAAGTTCAGTGATGATGCATCCTCTCATTCAGGAGCTGTGCACAGGTTTGGTTGTACGCTTGTTTGAAACCCAGCAGAGGAGGGTTTTCATACCCAACCCTATGCCAAAGCAAATCTGCTCCTTGGGGCAACAATAAGCAATCTATTGCAGTGCCAGTTTCTAATGGCTTTGTTTCACTTGGAAGCTGTCCTTTGTTCTGTACACGAACAGGTGTCGGAAGAGAATTCGGGAGGGAGACATAAGGGGCAAAACTCTGAGTCTGATCTGACCTGCTTTGGGGCAGCCTCATTCTGGAATGAAGTTGAGTTCAGTCCATCTCTGAAACTACTCCCTGCTGAAAGACTGTCTAGGACAGAGGTGGGCAAACTACAGCCCACGGGCTGTGTCCAGCCCATCAGACCTTCTAATCCAGCCCTCAAGCTCCAGCCAAGGAACAAGATCAGGGGCTTCTCCCACTCCGTGTGTGTCAGGCTCTGTGCAGCTCCAGGAAGTAGTGACATGTGCCCCCTCTGGCTCCTACACATAGGGGCAGCCAGGGGTCTCCACATGCTCCCCCCGCCCCAAGCGCTGGTTCCGCAGCTCCCGTTGGCAGCAGTTGCCACCCAATAGGAGCTGCAGGGCAGTGCCTGCAGATGGAGAAGTGCGCAGAGCTGCCTGGATGTACTTTTGCATAGGAGCCCGAGGGGAGACGTGCCACTGCTTCTGGGAGCTGCTTGAGGTAAGAGCTGTCCAGAGCCTGTATCCTGACCTCCTCCTGTGCCCCAACCTCCCATCCCATCCCTTATCCCCCCGTCCCATTGTCCAAACCCTTGGGTCACAGCCCAGAATTCCCTCCTGCACCCCAAACCCCTCATCCCCAGCGGGAGCCCACACCCCACCCTCGTCCCAGCTGAGAGCCCATTCCAGCACTTGGAACCAGTCAGCCCGGAGCCCCCTCCCAAACCCTGAACTTCTCATATCTGGCCCCACCCCAGAGCCTACACTCCCAGTCAGAGCCCTCAGCTCCTCCCAGAGCCCAACCCCTAATTTCGTGAGTGTTCATGGCCTGCCATGCAATTTCCATCCCCAGATGTGGCACTCAGGCCGAAAAGTTTGCCCACCCCTAGTCTAGGAGCTAGATGGCAGAGGTGGAATGGAGCAGCACCCCACTGAGCAGAGGCAGCTGGGAGCACAGGTAGAAGGGTAAAATTAAGAAACCAGAGGGAGGAGAAGAGAACATTCCTTTGTGGCTGAGACAGCTGGCAGGCCTCTGTCTATTCAAGGGCATCGTTCCCCCTCAAGTCCCAGCCCTGTGTCTGTGAGGTTGCGGGAGTTAGGTGCAACTGCCACAGCAATCTCCCTTCGACATCCCCGATCCCCACCCAATGGCAATTCTCCAGTGCTGAATACCAGCCAACTTCAATATTTTCTTCTCAAAATACTGAGCAGGTAAGTAGGGCAACAGTGCCTGGTTAGGTCTGGTATCCTCTGCTAGCTGAGGAGAGGGGAACTCCTGTGAGTCATTCAGGTGGAGTCTGGACAGACAGACTCACCTTTGTGGCAGCTGGGAAGTACCGTCATAAGAGTCAACGCCTCAGGAAGCGGCAAAGGCCAGCTGCTGTATGCTCCTCTGCTAATCACTTCCTGGCTGCACAGACGATCTAGTGCTCCAGCTCCAGTCTGATACCAGTCCTCACCTGAATGTGGACGCTCTACTGCTGGTTTGACCCGGTTGTCAGGGTAAGTGGCAGATGAGGCACAATGCTGGGAATGTGAGGCAGCACCTATTCTACATAAGAGTCTCAACCCATCCCAGCAGCAGTCCTCTTCGACCCAGATTAATGTTCTATAAACACCCTTGTGCCACCCAGTTTCCCCTGTGCCCGTTGCATGGAAACTTCAGTGTTCTCAGACTTTCGCTCCTGTTGATTGTGGCTATCACAGAAATACAGTGTCACAGAGGGGGCAGTGCAATGACTTATGGACCTACAACTGCAGCTGTAGAATGCTGCTCTGCAGGTGAGATTGTATTTCTAAATCACAGAACTACGTGGGTATTGAACTCTGCTGTGTGTGCACGTCATCCTCCCAGTGTGGCTTTGTTGTTGTCTGAGTTAGTCTCCAGTGAACCTAGGTGCAACTGGAAACAATGAGTGGGGGAGACCCAGGTATGAGACTCCATGATCCTGTGCCGCAGCGAGGGGTATCTACAGCAAAACAAAATGTTGGCGAGAAGAGAGATTCCCCCATCCCACCCCACCTTGTTGTTTATCACAGGATGTGCAACTATCTGTGGAAACCGAATGCCACAGTGCTGGGCCCAGGAGAGCTGTCTACATCAGGCCCAAGCCTTACCCTGAAAAAAGGGTCCATGGCCTCCATGCCCTGGGAGCAGATGGTGTGAGGGCTTAATGTGAAATCTCCCTGTATTGCAGAGGAATCACTTCCTCTGTCTTGAGTCAGGCCCCTAGAATGAAACTCAACTCGTGCTGGCCCTGGAAAACGTGTTCTGGTCATCATATGCCTTCAGTGGATGTAATGATCTGACCAGCTGAGGGGTCTTGTGAGGCCCAAGGAAAGCAGAGCTTCTGAATCCCAATTCAGTATGTTATTAGCAGTAATTACTTGTACTGTACTGCAGGAGCAGACAGAGGCCCCTAGTTTGTAAGGTAAAGTACAAAGCCAGATGAAAATCTGGTTAGGTCCCGGAAGAGCTTAACTGTTTGTTGTGCTTTATCAGATCAGTCAGCTCCTTATTAGGCAATTTCTGGATTGTTGTGTTAGCTCAGATTGTTGCCAGTGCATTTATGATGTAAATTAATATGGGATCTATTGGATTTAAGCATTATGCAGAACTGCCATCTTTGGTCACTGGAGAGTGCTTGAAATATCTTGCAAGGCACCAGAAGGAGTACTTTTTTAATGAATATTCAGAGGTAAAATGTTCCCTGCAATACTATAGAACAGGATATTGAAATGCCTGAGTGTGTTTTTTTAAAAAAACAATTTTTCTTCCTACGTGCTCTTTTCTCTGCCGGTGCTCCTGCTAAACCAATCCCATCAACGCTCCACCTCCCTTTTCCATGTCCCCTGCTCATAGATGTGGTGGTCAATGGGGCTTGGTTTTGAAATGATCTAGAGCAGTTTAGTGACCCAGCACATGCCAAGCAAAGCAATGGGCAGTAGCAATAACCCAGCTGGCCTGCTCTCTAATCCCTTCTGTGAACATGGGGTAAAGGGAAAGGCAGATTCCATCCTCTGTTGCTAAAGCCCCTTTTGGTCCGGGACATAAATGACTAGATCTCCAATACAGACTGAATAGCAATTTATTTGTCTGCCAAACCTTATCATCCCAGCTTCCCCTGCAAGAGGCCTTGGCGTCCTCTCAATCCACTCTGCTCTTGCTCCCCGTGCGTGAACAGCACATCTTCCTGACACTCAGGAGGGTCTCAGGGGCTCAGTTAAGGCCAGAAACTGTTGGCGGGAGCTTCTGTTGGGTTGGTGGTTACAAGAGAAATATGTTTTCTCTCCTTTGTTGGTAAGACTCTCTGGATGACAGCTGAACTGGCAGGGTTGTGCTGGCAGAGCTGTCATGCAATTAAACTCTTTAATACAGAGGGCTTAATTTGTCATGAAACTATTTAAAACTCTTTTGGTTTGATTTCCCTTTACACTAAAGTCCCTTTACACCACAGGAGCAGTATTGAGGGGCCTAGAGTAACTGAGAATCAAGCCCTTTGTCTTTAGTTTGGCTATCCCCTATGGACTCAAATGCCTGGCAAATTGTTCTCCTTCGGCCCTCCAAGGGAGGATGCAGGTAGGCCAATGGTGGGCAAACTTTTCGGCCTGAGGGCCACATCGGGACTCTGAAACTGAGACTCCACCCCCATCAAGCCCCTCCTGCTCCCTGTCCCTTGACTGCCCTGCCCCATCTGTACCCCTGCTGCCTGACAGGCCCCCAGGACTCCCATGGCTATCCAACCAACCCCTACTCCCCATCCCCTCACCACCCCCCAAAACCTGTGCCCCATCCAACCACTCCCTGTCCCCTGACTAACTCCTGGGACCCGCTGCCCCTTGCAATACTCCACCCCCTTACTATGCTGCTCAGAGTACCAGGACTCTGACAGCTGTGCCACCTGGCCAGACAAAGCCATGCTGCCATGGAGTCTAAAGCACCAAGGCAGGCTGGCGGCTCTTGCAGCTGTGCTGTCCAGCAGGAGTTCGCAGCCCCACCACCCAGAGCACTGGTGGCACAGAGATCAGAGGATAGCGGACAGCCTCCATGGCCAGGAGCTTAAGGGCCAGGCAGGATGGTCCCGCAGGCCGGATGTGGCCTGTGGGCCAGTTTGACTTCTTCCCCTGTAGGTTCTGCCATACAGGCAATGCTGAAGATGTTGCATTTGGGCAGGTCAGTCCCTAATTTAGGAGGCTCTTAAGTTCCTTATTAAGGTGACCAGATAACAAGGGTGAAAAACTGGGACAGGAAGGGGGTGGGAGAATTGGTCCTATAGAAGACAAACCCCTGAATATCAGAACTATCCCTATAAAATTGGGACATCTGGTCACCCTATTGCTTATTAACGATTTAAACTGACATTTGATGGACTTGAATTCAGTCTTTTCAAAAGTGTAAATAACTGAAGTGGGAGGAGTCCACGGAGTGAGGGTTTTGTCTTCAGTTGTTGTGCATCTGTTTTTAATATAGTGCTGAGGATTTGAACATGATTTGTTTTATCATTCAATTCCTTGTTGTCTGTGGTTTGTGATTTGATAGCTGGATGTTGCTGAAGCGCCACTGGGCAACTACAGAGCAGGGACATTATGATTAAAGATTAATCAAAAGGTGGGAACAAGGAGACAGGTAAACACCCAGTGCAGCCAGCCCTCTGCAAAACACACCAGCAAGTGCTCAGCAGAGCCGCACTTGGGTATGAGCTACAGTTTGGAATCGTATAGTAGGGTGTGAGCTGATCACTTGCCAGGCTCAGGAAGCTGTTTCCCCACCATGTAGATAATTGCCCCCACCTGACTAGCTGTAATGTGGGTTAGTACTGGTTTTGCAATCCCCTGAAACAACAGATACTGGAAACTGCTGGAGACAGGAGCACCGCCTAGACGACCTGACCTGTTGTGGTAGGTCCAAGGCTCCTATGTAAATAACAACCATGACACAAAAACAGATTTGTCTCTAGACTGAATGGTTCCAATTAGCTGCTCTCATGGAGGAAGTGCTGCTCTCTTTTCAAACTAGTCAGCAAGTTTTGAGCACTTAATTTGTTTTGCTACATTCCCAAGGGCTCCTAAATTGGTCCTGGTCTCTTCACTGAGATGTAACATTAGTGGATATGACTTTGACAGATTTTGATGGATTAAGCCACTTTGGAAAGGCTCCATGAAGAGCAGCATCCAGGATACAATTAAACGAAAGGGTATAGAGGTTGATGGGGCCAAAGATACAGCTCTAAAAACAGGGAGTTTCAAAGCGTGGACGCCCACAAGAGAACTGTCTCCTTTCCAGGAAGCAGGTGTCTGTCCCACAAAACTCTCTTGTTCTGTAGCACTCGAGGTTGGCTACTGTTGCAAGACGCAAGCTGAACATGGCGGGAGTAGCTCTGCTGAAATCAACCAAAAGAATTGGGCCTGGTGTCTCCAAGCCAATTTGGCCCACAGCCTTGTGTTACTATTATAAATGATGGGACCCCCTTTCTGGCCAGCCAGTGCCTGATATTTTCCAGACCTCTGATGCTCTTTTTCCTTTTGCTGCCTCTTCTTGTGTGCAGCTTTCAAACTGCCAGGATTCCTGCTTTGCTGGTGAGGAGATGACTCCCTCACCTGGTGGAATGAATGGTCACTAATGGGGGTGTTCTTGCTCTTGTCTTAGATGGTGTCACTGGGCCCCTTTGAGCTGCTCCTGTGGTGTAAGGGGACCCCATAACTAGTTTGTCAGCAGAGGGCGGGAGTGACTAGGGCACATGCTACAGTGTGGCTCCTCTTGGCTCACTCAAGAGCCTCAAGGTGGAACAACTATGAGTAGGGTTGCCACCTCTCCAGGGTTGTCATGGAATCTCCAGGAATTAAAGCTGGTCATGTGATGAAATCGCCAGGAATTTGTCCAACCAAACTTGGCAACTCTAACTATGAGTGTGACTTGTACATTCACAGCTCCCGGCCTCGTGCTCAAGGGGTGTAGCCAGGTTTCAACAGCAGAGGGAGCAACCACCACCAAAAAAAAAAGGCACCACTTCCACTTTCCAACTACAGGAAAAAAAAATTTACCTGGTGGAGCTGCTGCCGAAACGCCGCCACCGGGCAAAGCAGGTAGGGTCGTCAAAATGCTGCTGAAAGAAGTGGAGCAGCTCCGAAAGTTCCTCCTGCTCCAGCCACCGGGTGAGCAGAAAAGACGCCACTTTGGGGAATCTGGCCTCCCCGATTTCCCTGCCCCCCTCTCCCCCAGCTATGCTACTGCTCGTGCTGATATCACGTAATCCTGTATTCAAGGATTCAAGCACGAATCTCCGCCTGGACTAGGTGGCAGTGACCTGTCCTCCTGCAATGAGGATAAGCTAAGTTGTGTGAAATCTGCTCAGTTGATGCTTCCCTGGGTGAGCGGAACCAGTCCCAGCAGCTCCTGCAAAATCTCAGCTGCCTTTGAGGTTCTGCCACTTCCAGTTGCAAATTAAAAAACCAGAATGAGCGGAGTACAACCAGTGCAGCAGGGGCTGCGGTTATGAGGCTCGACTTATAGGGGGAGTTTCATTCACTCCATCTCTCCTCCCCAGCAGCAGGGAGGTGCATCTGCCATTACCTTGGCTGCATCCTCCTGGCTCCATCTACCTTAGACTGATGTAAGGGGCTGGGCTCCTCTGAACTCCCCCCTTTGAGCCAGGCCTGTTTCCCACCCCCAGCCAGATGAAGGCAAACCCCAGAAAGCTGCTGCTTTGCCACACTACAGCCTGCGTGCCCAGGTCCAGCATCCCCACCAGGCACAGGGAAAGGAAGACAAGAGAGCCCAGCAACTTTTGTGGCCAC
Organism: Dermatemys mawii; assembly: GCA_007922305.1. Lineage (NCBI taxonomy): Eukaryota > Metazoa > Chordata > Testudines > Dermatemydidae > Dermatemys > Dermatemys mawii. The sequence goes on from ML677355.1 coordinate 3,000,698, forward strand.
CTCCTTAAGCAAGAAAGGGCTGGAGCAGCAGAGCCCGGGGCTTCTCCACAGCAACTGTGGCCGTGGTGCTGCCTGAGGCATCCAGGCGCCTGGCACAAGGGAAGAGATGAGGCCTGGCTGGGGAAGAGGAGGAGGCAGCTGCAAAAATCTGCTGCTGGTCTGAGAGGAGAGCAGAGGAATTTGGTTGGGGGGTGTGCGTGACTCAATCAGGGTCTGGCTGAGCACAGGGATTGAGTAGAGTACGTACGGCCAGGGTGTGTGTGCACGTGTTAGTGTTATACATAGTCAGATTTACCTGTGCCCTCTCCCTTTAAGGATTGAAGGCCTGCTGAGAGGGCCAAAATAGGCTGCTCTGATAGCAGCAGCAGAATTGGGTGTGCTCCAAGGGTATGTCTGCCCTGCAATTAGATATCCGCAGGTGCCAGCTAATAGGTTCACAGGCTCAGGCTAAGGGGCTGTTTAATTGTGGTGTAGACATCTGGGCTCGCCTTGGAGCCTTGGCTCTAGGACCAGTGAGATGGGAGGGTCCCAGAGGTCTCCTGAGCACTGCACTACAATTAAACAGCTCCTTAGCTGGAGCCTGAGTCAGCTGGCATGGGCCAGCCACAAGCATCTAATTGCAGGGTAGATGTACCCTGAAAGACCTGAGAAGCAATGGGGCTTATGCAAGCTGGATGTATTTGTTTTCATACTGAGTTAAATAAAACTACAAATTTAAAACTGCTCCTGGTTTGGGAGTGTAACATTCATTTTAACACCTATTGAAGTGTGTGCAAATGCTTGTGAGAGTCAATGTCTGGGTATGCATGTGGTATGTTTGGGAGCCAGTTGTGCGTGGTGTTTGGGATGGGCTAGCAGACTTTTGCCCTAATTAATACATTTTCTTGCCAATTTTGAAAGACTATATATATGAATAAAGTATAAACACTGGATGCTGATCGTGACCAGATGACCCAGTCTGAGAGCCTTTGTTCTTATATACATCAACAATACTTCCCCCCCACTACCCTCTGAATAAGTGTCTAGATTTTTCACACTTGCTATCTGGTTACCTGATATGCTGAAGCTTATCTTCGGTGACCAGCAGAAGTTGGGTTTATACTTAAGGTTTTTAAAAGTCAAACACTTGTACAGAAATCCTTGGGGATACTTTATAATAGCTACTTAAGATTACTGGCTTATGGTTACTGCAGATTTTACTTTAATATAAGCATCCTCTGGTGATGTGGCACACAGGAGTCACTTGGCTGGATGGAGGTAATTTTTGGGGGAAGGGTAGCGAGGTTGGTTTGCGGTCTCCAAGGTCTGAGATCTGCAAGACTATTTAGCAATTGTCAGTTGTGCTCCTTGCTTGCAAAGTATTTTGTGCTTCCTTCAAATGTTCAGATAAAACAGGGTTTCCAGCAGATGGTTGCTTTTTAGCTTTGGTTTCCCTCCCAAACCCACCCTACCTTGGACAAATGGCATTTCCCAAGCAAACTTTGAGGGGACCATTCATCTGAGTCTGAATTGGTCAACAGCTGCCTCCAGATCCCCTCTTTTTTAACACACGCTGCAGCATATTTTTTTTAATCGCAGAAGTTCAATAAGATGCTCTGTTGGTTCACTTCCAAAACCAGGATGTGTAGCACTAGCTTACGTCTCCACAGTGCTCTTGTCCTTTGTTTTATCTAAGAGCAAGACTAGTGATTTTCGGTGTCCAACTTCAGATATATTAAAGAGCTCTGATAATGAGAGAGTGCTGAGCATCACCCTCTGAAGATCAGGCCCTTTACAGGGGGTCCCAAGCTGGGCACCTCAAATCAGCAGTCACTTTTGAGAATCTTGGCCCAAGTACAGTAGTCAGCAAACGGTGGGGGGGCTGTGGGCAAGAGTGAAATGTGTGCTGTTCATTTCCAGACTTTCATACTGTTCAGGTAGAAGAATTGTTCTATAGAATGAGGTTGTCTGGAGCTGAAAGAACTCCATTGTTACACCAACCTTAACTGCTGCTTAACAAAGCTTTTGTTTACTAATTGTCTCGAATGTAGCACTCTAACCATCTACACAATGTTTCTTAGGCCATGGTTACACTGGCACTTTATAGCGCTATAAAGCCCCCACGAGCGCTATAACCTACTCTCCGTCCACACTGGCAAGGCACTAATAGCGCTATAACCGCGGAGTTATAGCGCTATTATTAATCCACCTCCTCATGGGGAATAAGGGCTGTAGCGCTACAGGAAGAATGTGGACACCCACTGCGTATTAATTGGCCTCCAGCCTGTCCCATAATTCCCGTTCGAGCCACTCTGGTCATCACTTGCAAACTCTTTTGTCCTGTCCTCAGGTGACCACACGTCAGACCCGCCCTTTAAAGTTCCAGGGAAATTTGAAAATCCCCTTCCTGTTTGCTCCAGCCAAGCGTGGCGTGCTCTCAAGGAATCCTTGCAAGTGATCATTCTTATTGATCTGATTGATTGCGTGGCGTGGCGTGGTCTCAGGGAATCGTTGCAGGTGATCATTCTGATTGATCATCATGACTCCACGTGCCATGCCTCCTCGCAATAGGCGATCCCCAGCATGGAGCAATAGTGAGGTGCTGGACCTCATCAGCTGCTGGGGGGAAGAGGCTGTTCAGTCTCAGCTGCGGTCTAGCCGCAGGAATTTTGACACCTATGGGCAGATATCACGGGCCTTGGCAGAAAGAGGCCATGAGCGGGACACTCTGCAGTGCCGTGTTAAGGTAAAGGAGCTTAGGAATGCGTATCGCAAAGCCCGCGAGGCAAACGGCCGCTCAGCGGCAGCCCCGGTGACTTGCAGATTTTATAAGGAGCTGCACGCGATACTTGGTGGTGATCCCACGGTCACTCCATCGACCACCACGGACACTTCCCAGCCCACCAGTGAAGGGGGGGGTGAGGAGGAGGACGAAGAGCAGGAGGATGAAGAAGAGGAGGAGGATGAGGACGAGACAGCAGCGATCCAGGGCACGGAGGAGTCTCTGGACGCATGCAGCCAGGAGCTCTTCTCAACCCAGGAGGGCAGCCAGCCACAGCGTCTGGCGGTTGCAGGGGCCAGCTCAGCAGCGGATTGCGGAGGTAAAGCTGCTTTTCTATGGGGAAGGCTGGCAGCTTGGGGTGGAAAGGGATGAGGGGGGCATTCCACCTGGTGCTCTGTTCAAGCCAGGAGGAGGGCAGGGGGGCATGCAGCCAGGAGCTCTCCTCTAAAGCCAGGAGGAGGGCGGCCAGCCACAGCATCCGGCGGTTGCAGGGGCCAGCTCAGCAGTGCATTGCGGCGGTAAAGCTGCTTTTCTATGGGGAAGGCAGGCAGCTTGGGGTGGAAGGGGATGCTTGCATGCTTGCCTACATGTGGAATAGTGCATTGATGTAGTCTATCACCTCGCGGTAGTCATCATCAGTAATCTCTTCAAAGGTCTCAATAAGAGCACTTGCAATGCGCCTGCGCAGGTTTCCCGGGAGAGCCAGCGTGGTCCCCGTCCCGGTCACGGTCACTAGTCCCTGCCACTGTGCTACAATGGGTGGGGGGAGCATTGCTGCACATAGGCACGCTGCATATGGCCCTGGGCGGAAGCCGCATCTTAATAAAATCCCTTCCTTTTGCTCCTCAGTGACTCGAAGCAACGAGATCTTCCAGGACAAACACCTACGGAGAATGTTGGAACAGTGTTCAGAGTAGGGCTCCTGCCACTTCCCGGCACTCCCCCCACCCCCCACCACAGCTTTTCAGGGCAGGGAAAAAATCCTTCCCCCTGCCTGCTGCTCACACTGTGGCTCCTGCCACTTACCGGCACTCCCCACCCCCTCCCCCGCCACAGCTTTTCAGGGCAGGGAAAAAATCATTTCCCTTGCCTCTGGAGTCCACTCACCATGGCAGGGGCTCCGTTGCTGTATCTGTGCTGTCTGCGGGACAGGCAAACGGGGAATGCGGGGGAATGATAGGCATGTCTGCTCTTTACAAGGGAACCACTGTGCAATGTATCTTTTTATTTTAGAAGGGTCGTCCTTCGCCATCGCTCTTATCAACAGCTGAGAGGCTCAGGCGACTGAGGAAGCGGCCACGAAGGAGTAAAGAGGATCTTGTACAGCAAGTAATGCAACAGGCTGTAACGGAGAATCGAGTTGCACAGAGGTGGAGGGAGAATGAGAGCAAGTTGAGGGAGAAGGTGCGAAAGGAGAACGCGATTCACCGCCGGGAAAGCACCGACAAGCTGCTCTCATTACTGCAGCTTCAATTGCAGACTATGCAGCGGCTTGTCACCCTTCAGGAGGAGAAGCTCCGCACCCACCACCCCAATTATCGTTTACCCCAACTCCCTTCCCCTTCTTTGCCTCTGTACCCTCCAGGCCACTATCATCAGCCAAATGGTTATCACCATCCACAGCTGCCTCCAACCCCTCTGTCTTCACCGAACAACCCCCAGACCATTATCCACTGCAGTCTACCCCTAATAACATGCCTTACTGGCCACCGCAAATGGGGTTCGGGGGACATGGCCACTGTGAGGGCACTGGAGACTCAGAGACCCGGACATACTCCGATCTCTGACTGACCCCACGACACCCCCATTGCACCTCCCCTGCCTTCCCCCTCACATGCATCACAATATTTTCTTTCAGCAACCGAAGTACCTGTTCAATAAATGAATTGTCGTCTTAATAAATGGGTTTTTTTATTAAGTGTACATACATTATTACAGGCTACAGAAAAGCAAATGCCTGCTCCTGTTAAAAGAATGCTCCCTCCCTCCCTCCCTCCATCTGCACCTCACTTTAGAACTGGCTTTCAGCCTCAAAATGCTCCCTCAAGGCTTCCCTGATCCTAACAGCCTCGCGCTGGTCCCCTCCATGAACCCTGCTCTCTGGCTGGGCATATGTGGCCTCCAGGCGTTGAACCTCAGAGGACCATGCCTGAGTGAAGCCTTCGCCCTTCCGCTCACAAAGATTATGTAGGGCACAGCATGCGGAAATAACCGCGGAGATACTACCCTCAGCCAAGTCTAGCCTCCCATAAAGACAGTGCCAGCGCGCCTTGAGATACCCAAAAGCACACTCCACAGTCATTCGACAACGGCTAAGCCTGTAGTTGAACCTTTCCTGACTGCTGTCCAGGCTCCCTCTGTACGGTTTCATGAGCCAGGGCATTAAAGGGTAAGCAGGGTCACCAAGAATCACTATGGGTATTTCCACTTCCCCCACGGGGATCCTCTGGTCTGGGAAAAAAGTCCCGGCTTGCAGCTTCATGAACAGGCCGGTGTTGCGGAAGATGCGTGCGTCATGCACCTTTCCAGACCAGCCAGCGTTAATGTCAGTAAAACGCCCACGGTGATCCACAAGCGCCTGGAGAACCATGGAGAAGTACCCCTTTCGGTTAACGTACTCCTCAGCTAGGTGGGCGGGCGCCAGAATGGGTATATGGGTCCCATCTATCGCCCCTCCACAGTTAGGGAAACCCATTTCTTCAAAGCCAGCCACGATGTCATGCACGTTATCCAGAGTCACGATTTTTTGTAGCAGGATGCGATTGATGGCCCTGCACACTTGCATCAGCACAACTCCAACGGTCGACTTTCCAACCCCAAACTGGTTGGCCACCGATCGGTAGCTGTCTGGGGTAGCCAGCTTCCAGATCGCGATAGCCACCCGCTTCTCCACCGGGAGGGCAGCGCTCAGTCTGGTGTCCTTGCGCCGCAGGGCAGGGGCGAGTTCAGCACACAGTCCCATGAAAGTGGCTTTTCTCATTCGAAAGTTTTGCAGCCACTGCTCGTCGTCCCAGACTTGCATGACGATGCGATCCCACCACTCAGTGCTCGTTTCCCGTGCCCAGAAGCGGCGTTCAACAGCCGTGAGCATGTCCGTTAATGAGACAAGAAGCTGTATGTCGAATGCATTCACCGCTTCGATCTCGTCTTCAGAATCATCACTGTCATCCTGCATGTCAAGGAATAACTCCACTGCACACAGAGATGTGCTGGCGACAGTCGTCAGCATGTCCCTCAGCAGTTCTGGATTCATTGCAGCACTCGACAATGGAAGACGGAGCGTGCCTTGCTGAAACCCTTGAAAGATGGCGCCGGAGGTGGAAGGAAACACAGGGATTGCTGGGATATGCCAAAAAGCATCATGGGTAGTTGAAACAGGATATAGAATGCCCCGCAAGTGATGCCCTCCCCTACCACAAGCCATTGCGCCAGATCAGGAAGAGGTGTACTGTGGGATACATGCCCTAATGCGCTGCTCTTGATGCCGTATTAAGTGCCGCAAATGTGGCCATGCTATAGCGCTGGAGCATCTCAGTGTGGACATACAATAGCGCTATTATTATTGCTGTATAAGGCGAGCGCTATAAGCAATAGCGCTATAATTTTGTAAGTGTAACCATACCCTTAGTGTAATACGTTGTGTATGGCATACTGTATAAAGCACTTGAACTCTAGCAAGGAAAGAGAGAATGTGTTGGTTGACATGATTGTCAAGGTGGTGTGAGATTTATCATAAATAGGTGGGAGGAGGGCTGCTGGGACTAGAACACTGATCCTTCAGCATCACAGCACAGGCTAGAAGGGCTCAGGTGACAATAGCAGGCCCTTGATTCTCTCCGCGGGTGGGAGGGGCTGAATGGTCCCTCAAGTGTCTGGCCATTGGACTTTTCTCACCTTGACATTTTGAAGCATAGTCAACGGTTCAAGTAAGTAAGAAAAGAAACCTCCAAGAATGAACAAACATTGCCTTAGCGCAGTGGCATAGCTAGAACAGGAAAACCGGATGGACCTATCTTTCAGATGGGCAGGCAATGAGAGGCTATCAAATTCCATGATCAGATTAGCAATAAGAGGGTAAAACCTGGAATGGAAACAATTGTGAAATGCAGGAGTGTGGTCTACTGGGTTAAAGTATGGGTCAGCAGTGTGGAGCGAAATTTTTGTCCTGGTGGTAATTCTGACATTTGGTTTTTAACCCAAATTGGGATGAAACATTGAAATTTTACAGAAAACAGCAATTCCAAAAAAATAAGATTTGGAAATGTCAAAACATTTCATTTTGCTCAAAACTAAATGAAATGTTTACACATTTCTGAAATTTAAATGTTTCATTTCCAATTTGTTGAACTGAGCCAAGATTCTTTATTTTAAGTCAGATCAACATTAAAAGCACCATTTTTCCACTGTGGTGTATTGTCTCATAGGAGTAGAGCATGGGGGCCGGCTTCCTCTGGGCCCCGGGGGTGCTCAACAGCCCAGTTTGCCTCAGATCCCACCCACACCCTTCCCCTTAATCCCCTGCTCCACCTCTTCTTGCCCCCCTGCTGCCGCAGGCCCTGCCCTACACCACCCCTTCTCCCAAGCCTCCTCCCACCTAGTTCCGCCCCCAACCCCAAGCATGTCCTGTCTCTGCACCTCCTGTATGCTGCAGAACAGCTGATCACAGGGGGCTGGAGGCTCTGAGAGGGAGCAGGAGGAGTTGATTGGCAGGGCTGTTGGTGACTGGGAGGTGCTGGGGGGAAATGGGGCAGCTGGCTCCAAATGGTTGCTAAGCACCTATTAATTTTTTCCTATAGGTGCTCCAGCCCTGGAGCATCCATGCAGTCAGTGCCTATCAAGTATAGTTCAAGAGTCGGATTTTTCTTTATGGGTCAGGCTCCCTGGCTGGACTACATCACCCATAATGCACCACATAGCTCAGTTAAAGAATGAGGGCCTGAATTACAACTCCCCTAAAGCAATGTGCTTATAGGAAAATGGATTAGAAACTAAACCTTTTGGATCAGTTTCAGAGAATATTCTGATTTGGTTCAAATTGCCACAAAACAAAATATTTTTAATTTGCCCAACAGAAAAATAAAAATATTTCAGCAAAAGTTTGCAGAAACTGCATTTTCTGACAGAAAATTCCCAACCAACTTTAGGCAAGAGTCATGACACCTCAATTCTTCTTCACAGGCTGCACAGACATGGTGCTTGCCTCATGCACTGCTGATCCCTCAACAGCACGCATAGCTGTGAGACTAGAAGGAGGCTAGTCTGTAAAAGGAACCTACTGGAACATCTCTGAGGGTGAGATTTCATCGTTAATCACTTTCTTACTGTGGATTAGGTTTAGACTTGCGTGTCTTTTTGCTTGATAATTCACTTTGTTCTATGTATTACTTGGAACCACTTAATTCCTACTTTTTGTGTTTAATTAAATCACTTTTTACGTATTAATTAACCCAGAGTATGTATTAGTATGGGGGGGAGGGAGGAAAGCTGTGCATATCTATCAGTGTTACAGAGGGTGAACAATTTGAGTTTACCCTGTATAAGCTTTAGACAGGGTAAAATGGATTTATTTGGGGTTTGGACGCCATTGGGACCTGGGCGTCTGAGTGTGGAAGACAGGAACACTTCTTAAGCTGTTTTCAGTTTAGCCTGCAGCTTTTGTGAGATGTTGTTCAGACCTGGGTCTCTGGGTGTAGCAGGCAAGCATATCTGGCTCAAACCAGGCAAGGTTCTGAAGTCCCAAGCTGGCAGGGGAAACGGGCTCAGAGGTAGTCTCAGCACATCAGTTGGTAGTACCCAAAACGTTGTCTGTGATCCAACCTGCCCCTACAGAGACCTCACTACATGTAAATCTTCTAGGGTTCTGGGCGGTCCACAATGCCTGCTTCCATTTTCTCCCACTCATCAAGAACCAAAAGATCAGAATCATGACTGACAACATTGCCTCTATGTTTTATGTAAAACAGGCAAGGGGGAGCACAATCCCATTCACTTTGCACTGAGGCCATGAAACTTTGGAATCGGTGCCTCCAACACAATATTGATATCTCCACCTTGTACCTGCCCGGTGCATAAAACACCACAGCGGACGAGCTCAGCTAATCCTTTCCACTTGACCACAAATGGGAGATACACAACAGCATTCTATACAACATCTTCAAAACCTGGGATTATCCACAGTTGGATCTCTTTGCGACTATGACCAACAAAAAATGCCCCAGATTCTGCTCCAGAGTGGGTTTGGGGAAATGTTCCATGGGAGACGCTTTTATGATTAGATGGAATGACAACCTACGATAGGCATTCCCACGGATATTACTCCTACAGAAAATAGTATTAAAGATACAGACAGATGGAGCCAGGATCACGCTGATAGCCCCTACATGGCCCAGCTAGCTGTGGTACCCACTTCTGACACAGATATCCACTAATTTCCCTTCCACCCACTTCTGAACTTATTGTCCCAATGCAGGGAGCCATCTATGCCACCCTACTCCACCTCAAATCATGGCTCCTCATTGGTTCTTCTACAAAGAACTAGGCTGCTCTGAGCAGGCACAAACTGTACTATTACACAGCAGGATACAATCTGCATGCATCACCTATATTCATAAACAGTCTAGGTTCATGGCATGGTGTTCTGCCATGCAATCTGCTTCTACTTCTTCACCTCTTCCAGTCATACTGGACTAACTTGTGGAACGCAAACAATCTGGGCTCTCCTTCAGCTCCATAAAGGTACATATGGCAGCAATTGCAGCATTTCACCAGAAGATCAGTGACACCACTCTCTTTGCCCACCCTATCACAAAAAGATTCCTCGAAGGCATCCAGATCCTGTATCCAGACATCAGACCCACTCAACCTTGAGACTTCCACTTGGTCCTTACATGTTTCACGCAAAAGCTGTTTGAACTACTAGCATCCTGTTGTCAACTACACCTATCTATGAAAGCTGCATTCTTAGTGGCAATTACATCTGCCAGAGGCATAGGAGAACTTGGAACTCTCATGGCTGACCCACCCTACACTATCTTTTTTTTTTTTTTTTTTTTTAAGGCTAAAGTCATGCTCTGAATGCATCCCAAATTTCTCCTGAAGGTACATTCATCTTTCCACTTTAATGAACCTATTCATCTACCAACCTTCTTTCCTAAACTGCATGCAAACTCTTTTGAAAAAGCAATGCACATACTTGATAATGTACAGAGCTGTCATTGTATTTGGATAGGACTAGGCCGTTCAGGGCTTCCCCTAAACTTTTTATCTCAATCACAGAGAAATTTAAGGGCAAATCGATATTCCCCAGAGAATATCCAACTGAATGTCCAACTGCATTTGTTTATGCTACCAACTGAAAAAGAGAAATCTTCAACGTCTGTTGCATTCCTATGTAACATTCCCCTTAGATATCTGCAAGGCTGCCACCTGGGCTTCAGAGCACACCTTTGCCAAACACTACGCCCTTCCTCAGGGACCTTAGACTGACACTTGAATGGCCAGAGCTGTGCTGTCTACGGCTTTTTTCCCCCCCCAGATCTGAAGTCCCTACCATCCTAGAGATACTGCTTTTCAGTCACCTCGAGTGGAACACCCACAGGGACATCTTTCTCTCTTGAAGAGGAGGTTACTTACCTGTCCACTACCTGCCCTCCTCCCCTTTACTTCAGAGTTTGGAGTGGTCTCCAATGTAGAGAAGGAACTGAGGAGTCATGGCCGCACACATGCTGTTAAGGCACCAGCAGCGCATGAGGCAGGCACCACGTGTGTGTGGCCCATGCAGGTACTGTAGTACGTATCTCCAAGCGAAGGCACAGGGACATACCAGCACCTTCAGTGAAGCACCCACAGGGACACTCCTCTCAAAGAAGGTCACTTACTGCACAGGTGAGTAACCTCCTCTTCTACTTCTATCTCTACTACTGACTTGCTGTGTTGACTTGGGAAAGTTATTTAACCACTGTGTGCCTCAGTGTTTCCATCTACACAAGAAGGATAAGGCTCATCTCCTTCTCAGGATATCGTGAGGCTTGCTTAATGTTCAGCACTTTCACATCCCTGGGTGAAAACTGCTATGGAAGGGGCAAGTATTTTATTGTCTGAGGGCATTGCAGGCTCCTAGGTTGGGAGTTGTGAGAAGCCACCAATTGTGGTGCCTTCCTTATGCCCATGACATCCATGCCTGTCTTATCTGAACCAGATGTGCTCTACATGGGACTACACCTTAAGATTTCAGAGACTTGGACTAACATGGCTGCTTGCTTGTGAAGTGTGGCATCTTCATGAACATTGTCTGTTAGTTGATTTCCTCGAGGAGTTCTGTTTATGGGTCTTAAATGCTTTGTGTCCTGTCTGCTTGGAAGGTCTCCTCTCCCTCTGGCTTGGAAGGTCCCCTCTTCCTCTGTTTGATATTGGCCTCAGCAGAGGTTCCTCTAACAGGGAGGTGGCTGCTGCTAGGTATTTTCTACATAAAGCCCAGGACTTTGGAACTCATTCTTGGCTTAGTTCCAAATAAACCTGAAACTCTCACAATTCAGGATGCACTGTAAAGCCCATCTGTTTCCTCTGGCTTTTGAGGAATGGAGGGAGGACTTGGTGTTGACATGTAGCGGGAGAAGAGAATTAATTGTTTCCTATATTATGTGTTTTAGCTGATTAGCTCAGTGGGTCGGGGTTGGGGCTTTTAACATTTTTATGCCCTTTGAGCCAGATTTTCAAAGACATCTAGGTGCCTAAAGATGCAGATAGGCATCTAGTGTGATATTCAAAAACACCTAAGCAGGTTAGGTGCTTTACTCCCATTGACATCTATGGGACTCAGACACTGCTCTAAATCTTCCTAGGTGCCTTGCTGCATCTTCAGGCACCTAAATCCCTTTGTAAATCTGACCCTTTTGTGGCTATATATTTTCTAAGTTGTGCAAATGTCTAGAGCTCTGAGAAATAAATAAAAATGGGAAATACTCGGAGAAGAGCTTGTTTAACAGTAAGGGCTAAATTCGTTCCTGGCATGACTCCACTAAAATCCATACAGTTGCACTGGGGTGAATTGCGTTTAATGTATTTCGTTAATTGCTTGGCTGTGATGTCTCTTTTTTGTAACTTGCTCAGTTTCATCATATATCGAAATGCTCCCTGTCCCATTCATGTTGTTCTTTACCTCCCTCCTTGGCCACATAAGCCTCTAATCTCTTGTTAAGTTTTTGTTTTGTTTGACTCGGTTGGATTTTGATTTCATCTTCTCCAGCTGGATCGTAAACACTTCCCTCTTCTGCACTTCATGTTTCTTGCAGGCATGAAATTCCATCCAATTTTCTGTAGCTTGCTTGCATTCCTTAAACATCTGCTTTTTTAAGGCCAATGTGTGTGACTGACCTTTCTGCAGACCCTCCTTTACATTTCAGTCTGATATGATCTGATCCTTGATGATCTTCAAGCTTCTGCCTTGTTTATTATACCTGGCTCATCTCCATTTAATGGACAAAATTCAGAGGCGATGTGTAAGTGGTATTACTGAAACTCATCAGGCCTGTGTCTACACTTACGGGGGCATGTAGAGTACAGGCACTACATGCTGCAGTGAAAGGCAGGCTGTGTCCACACTGGTAACTGCATACGGCAGTGACACCCACCAGGGAAAGGCTTCAGCAGTCTCCTTTGCTGTCAGGAGGAAAGGCTATGGCAATAGGGAGGCAGCAAGATGCTACACTGCTTAAAAAATAGCAGTGTAGATATGGCAGGCACTACTTGGGAGTGTAGAGAGCCATGTAGGGAATTACATTCCCAGCTAGAAATGCAGCCATACCCGATGTAACAAAGGCCCAGGTTCTCTATTGTGACAGTTTGGTGCAACAGAGGGATGTGTGTATGTGGGCAGAGGTCGGAGGGCATTAGCCAGTTACGGCTACCTGACATTCTGGCCATTTCTGCACTAGCCTCAGCAAAATTTGGAGCAGCATGGGGGCTGCTCTAAATACTTTTAACTGGCAATGATCCTCCACAACCATCCTCCAGCTGGGAAACACAATTCTGTGGCCACAGCTCCACTTCATCACCTATGTTGGAACCAAAAGGAGGGGTAACTAGCATAGGAGCTGATTACCAGCTCTACACCTGCTGGGAACTCCCCAGTTCCTACTCCACACTGTGGAAATCCTGAGCAAGGGAGATAAAAACTGACTGTTTACATTTCCAGAGTAACACAAAGGGGGCAGAGCAGAGAATGTGGCCCAATCTGTTATCTAGGAGATCAGTACCTCTCCAGTTGAAGTGCAGATTGTGTAATCCAAATAGGCACTGAGCACTGAATCCATTCCAACGATTCGGGAATCCAAACCCCTCCTCCCTACACCAGCCAGTACAGTCTTTAATCTCCTTCATAATACAGGTTATTATGGAAATTAAAGAGATGCTATAAATATGTAAAAGTACACCAAGTCTGCTAAAAGAACTGGCATTCATTTCCAAAGTTTCCATCTGTTTGAAGGCGAGACCTGTGGTTGCATGCCAAAAGGGAATTTGGGGATCTTGTGTCTCAAACTGACTTGGATTTATTTTACTACATGGGCACTGAAAAAAGACTTGCATTTGTTGCAACAGAAGTGATGTTGAGGGCTTGATTGAACAATGCCTGGTGTGTGAGTGTAAACATTGCAAAGTTTTTAATAGATGAAAATAATAACCTGATACCAAGATCCACAGGTGGTTTAATCCATCATTCTCCAGGTTCTCTAACTGAAGACTTTGCATGCTAAATTGCGTTTGTTTTTCTTGAGTCCTTTTTTCATCTGACATCTGTGTTAGTCCCATGAACTGTTACTGTTTTGTTTGTAAGGTGGATATGCATAGTGGGGGAAAAATAGGTATATATTCTTCCAATCAGTCAGTGGAGCCTTTTTCAAGAGGTGGGTCACGTAGACATCTTATTACATCTGGCAGGATGTCTTGTCCAGCAGTTACACAGATGTTAAGTGGCAGTGTGTGGAGTTAGAGGGGCGAATTGCCAGTGCTGCAATATGAAGGATTTAGTACCAGTCAACATTCTGACGTTCATTGGCTTCAACGGAATTACGCTGATTTATGCCAACTGAAGATCGGGCTCCCTGTTTGCATAGCAAGATCATACAAACTGCACTAGAGGAGTGCCTACCAAAAAGAACAAGTGTGTTGAGGAGGGTCCTGCTCATTTCTGGCAACAGGTAAAACAGACAAATCCACATACTCAGTCGTTTAATTTTGAGCTTCCAACAAATTTTTCGCAGTCCCTTTCCAGTTATGCCATGCCCAAATCTTGGTCAAATGAGCAAAGCAAGGATAAAAGCACTTTGTGTCCAGGACTTACACGGGGGTTGGGGAGAGACTCCTTCCTCTTAATATGCAGGCAGAGTCCTGCGTGATGTTGCATCGTCTACATGCTGACTATACGCATAATTAGGACCCTACCAAATTCATGGTCTGTTTTGGTTAAAAATCCTATAACTGAAATTAAAATAGTCAATTTCACCATTTCAGATGTTTACATTTGAAATTTATTGGTGGGGGTCCTGACCCAAAAGGGAGTTATGGGGTTGCTCCCCTTACTTTTACCCTGTCTGGGGAGTGCAGCGGCTGGCTAGCCTGGTGCCCAGCTCTGAAGCCAGCAGAAGTGAGGGTTGCAGGGTATGGGGGGGGAGGTCATCACTTTTGTGGGAGGGGCAGGGTTGGCCTTATGGGTAGGTGATCACCCAAGGCCCCATGGTCTGGAATGCCGTGATTCCCTCTGCCCCCAGCCAACCAATGGCCCCTTTAACTCACGAGTGGTGGGCCCACAGCTGGGGTGGGCATGACTGGGCGCATCCCAGTCGGGAGCTTCTATCATGTGCCGGGCAACAGCTGCCAGTCCCAGTGGGGCTGGGGAAGGATGGAACTTCCTCTTTCCCTGCATGGCTGCTCCTGGGCTGAGTCAGACATACCTCCGGGAGCCTCCCCCAGTTCCAGGAAGCTCCACGAGTGCACTGCCTTCAGAGGTAGTCTGACCCAACTACAGCAGTGGCCCCTGCAGGGGAGGAGGAAGTCCCATCCCTCCCCAGCCTGGCCAAGACGAGCTGCTGGAGCCCAACTGCATGGTAAAAGTTCCCCTTTCCTACAAAAGCCAGATTTCACCATCTGTGATGTGTTTTTCTCAGCTGTAAATTTGGTAGGTCTCTCCACATAATGTGACTAGTAGATCCCACATGGTCATAAACTCATTGGCTATATCCTTCCCTCTCCCCTACTTCCCAAATCCCCCCCGCATGCTTTTGTTGAGAGACCCCCACTGTGGCCTGCGAAGGGGATGTTATACTCATGTATGATCTCTTGATGCCTGGAGCTACCTTGCAGAACACAACGGCACTGGTTCCAATTATCCAGGCCTTCTGTGACCCTTATTCAAGCTTGAAGCAGCAAGCACTTTATTACAAAAGAGCTTTTGTTTTGCTGTTTTGCACCTTTCACCAACAGTCTCTTCTCTACTCCAGAAATCCTGGCTCTGTGCTGTAAATTCTTCAGTTTGGAGATTCCTTGTCAGAGAGGGATCAGGTAACCTTCAGGAGCTCCAGTAGACATCAGATAATGTGACACAGTTGGAACTAGCAAGCACTGTTGCCTTGGTTATTGAGTCTACTGTTCTGTATTTCATATGATGTCAGTTCTGCCTTGTAAAGATAAGGAAAAGATGAAATAACTGGTCATGATTCATTTTCTGCCAGGCCTGGGCTTTGCAGATTTATCCTAGTAAGTCCAATGTTCTTTTGATTCCTCCTCACTGGCAGTAATCTGTCTCCTAATCTAGTTATTTTATGTCATATGAGATCTGTATTAGGAACTGTTGTTTATCCCTTAGTGTCTGGCTGGATTTGTTGATCTATTATTAAGCACAATGAGAAGTTATTAAAAATCTGTTAATTTTTTCAGTGCTTTAAAATCCATCAGCACCATCACATTTCAGATAAAACATATTTTCCCCTAAGTTGAAAATAAACATTTTGATCTTTGGTGTGCACTTGTCTCTGCTGTTACAATAACATTTATGATATCCTTTCAACAACTATATTTTTAAACAATTATTTTTCTAAATAGCCTTATTTGCTATGTGGCTGCCCCTCCTCTCCTCCATGGCTTGCCCTGTTTCTGTTTTCGTTTGTCCTCTCTGCATGTCTCTGTATGAGAGGAACACAAGGCCTTTATAGTTATGCAGGGAGAAGGCACAAATAATGATAGCGGATAACTGAGCTGGTTGAAAAAATTCTGATGCATTGGTTTTCCTCAAAAAATGCTGATTTGACAAAATCAGTGTTTTGTGGGAAGAGTGATTTTGTCCACATTTTTGACAGTTACCTAAACATTTTGTTTCGATAATGTCAAAGCGCTGTGTTTTGACAATAGCATTTCAACTTTACTGTGATACAGTCACAACACAGTGCTTTGACTTTCTCAAAATACGATGTTTTCATAAAGTTGTTTTGATGTTTCTGAAACTAAACTTAAATTTTGACTTTTTGTTCTAATTTGGGATGAAAAGAAATTTCAAAATCTCGTTCCTATGGAATGAGTTTTTCGAGTTTAGACCAGCTCTAGTGAATAATCAAGAAGGTGCTTAGAAAAAGGGTGATTGACGTCAGTTTGGGCAGAGAACCATTACTCTTATCAATCTCCAGTCACCACTTCTTATCCACAGTCCCAAAGTGGTTGGCTATTTCTGCAGCAATGAACAGAATGAAAATGAGCTAACAATGCTGACATTTCAATTGTCATGATGAGATTCCAGAGTTATACACTCCATTAACATGAAAGGAGCAATTCAAATCTTACATAGTTTGTCTATTTGGTTATTAAGAAGATATTGTACTGGTTCGTATCCAGAAGATTTTCTCTGAATGTGCATCTGTACTCTGAAAAATAACTGTAAAATGGCATATCCTTAGTCAGCAGATCTGCCCACACCATGTATAAAGGATTAGATCGGCTGGTTTTAATGGCAAAAATAAGTAACTACTGACTCTTACTGCTGCTAGCCATGTAGAGTGAACACAACAGAGAGAGAGATGAATTTCATTCCATCTGTGCTTCATAAGCAGAATCTGTCAGTTACGCCTTTGCAAACTTGTTGAAGTTAATGGCATTACATACAGGTCATTGCTGGCATAATTTGGCCTGTAAGTCCTTAGTTACTGGTTGTGATGTACAAGAAGGAAAAAATCGGGCTTGGCTGTCAGATTCCAAGCTGAATTTCCAGGTCTGGCAGCTAGAATCAACTCCCACATAGTTTGACTTGTAAACTGAGCATGTCTGGATAGCACTCAGTGTGCTGCTTATATTGCCACATCTGACATCAGCAGAGGTGTTTGAGCTAGAGCTTTCTTGGTATAAATGAGAGGGACTGCGGGCTGGGTGTTCTTTATGAATGCCCCACAGTTCTGGAATTCGCTTCCAACTTGGTTTGAAATAGCTCAGATCTGATGACCAGGGTACGTTGCTAGATTCATCTCTTCTGCCAGGCTGTTGAAAACAGGAGTGGATGGGTGCACGTGTGCGTGACATAATTTTAAGGGTGGGAATTGTTTGAAGGAAGGAGAATTTTTTGCTGCATTTAGGATGTGTTTTTGTTGTGTATGGCTAGGCAGCTTTAGTAGCATTTCTATGCATCTAAATAAATAAAATAAATTCCTCTTGCCACCGCCTGTAGATTTGAAGCAGGCACCTACGTCACTAAGGAAAAGTCTGCACATACTATTTTCACTTGTTCATATTCTATCAACCATTTAAAAAAACCCATGAATATAGTAAAGCACACATTCCTCGCTGAGGATTCTGCACTGCACTGGCCAAGAGTTGGATCACATCTCTTTGATCTAACAAAGCTAGGAGGGGATAAAAGCATCTGAAAAGAATTGTTGACCAAAAACTGCTTCCCCCCCCCCCCCGCACACCAATAACTCAAAGAACATGAACAGTTTTTGTTTCGCCTTTTTTCATGCATACCACAGCACCAAATATGAATTTCAGAATGAAAAAGAAATATAAAAAAAAATTCAGCTCCAAGGATAATGGTTAAAAAAGTACTTAGTAACTTTCATTCTGTCAGTTATCACTATGGCTACCCTGTCATTAATGGTACAATGTTACAGCAGATTATTTGTGACCTTTTTTTGCCCCTGATTTCCAATGCAATGTGTCCCTGCTGCATCATCAGATTTCAGCCTGTGTGACCTTGGTAACCCAAAGCACCTGAGATTTAATCATCACTGCTTTGTCTCCAGATTTATTAACATACTGTTGCTCCAGCCACCAAAGTCTGCAGATGCTTGA
Organism: Dermatemys mawii; assembly: GCA_007922305.1. Lineage (NCBI taxonomy): Eukaryota > Metazoa > Chordata > Testudines > Dermatemydidae > Dermatemys > Dermatemys mawii. The sequence continues at coordinate 3,018,783 of ML677355.1, forward strand.
GCTGAATCTGTCACTCTGCATCACCATGATGGAGCTGCTAGAGAATGATCCTGGCTCTTTGCTAGCAGGCTGGCTGCCCGGAAATGGAATGCAGACACTAAAGAGTTTGGCAAATGTTTGAAAAAGCAGCTCACTGCTAAGAATGCAGATTGCAGTTATGTTAATGGAGCTGCCTGGGTCACTATCCTGTGGTCAAGCAATTTAATCGTTCCTTGTAAGTGTGGTTTGCCAGGGCACTGCACCTCCTCTTTTTTGAGATGTTGTGTTTGTCCTATTCTGTCTGTCTGCATCTAACCTAGATTGAAAGTTTCTCAAGCAAGGATTAGCCATGTGCTTTTAGAAGCTGAGCACACTCTCAGTACTCAGTCAATAATAATATTGTAACAAATCTTTGGCTACCTGGATCTTTATAGTTGTCCCTATGCTGCATAGCAGGGTCACTCAGAATTTAAGAGCAACAACCGGAATAGAATTTAGATACACCTGCTCCAAAAGTACCACTTGAGCTAAAGGAGAATCTCCATTGGATGTTAGCAATATAAGGCCTAAGGCACATTTAATCATACCTCATTTTGTCTAATAGAGGGCACTGGTATACACACAACAATGAATGCATTACGTACTGCCCTAATTAGACAGTTTGCCTTCAAGAAAAGGCAGTGCACAGGAATTCAGTTCTCAATTCTGACATAAGTGTAATAAATTCATATGACTTTGACAATCATGGTGACTTGGAATTTCATGCCAAGAGAAGGGATCTAATTTAGAATTTCTTCCAAAAGCACGAGTTTCTACTATTGGAACTAAGGAGCAATCTATTAGCAGTACAAAGTTTGACAGCACATTTCTAACTCCGTCCAGTAGAAGGCAGTGCTACACATACATACTAACCTGTAAGTTACTATATGCAAAACCTGGGCTTTATCACTGTTGCAGGGTACTTTTGTGTCCCATAGGAGCGAAGCGCACACACAGCTGTTGAATAAAAGTAGTGAGTTTATTGAAGGCAAAGTGACACACCTGCAGCGGGGGCTCCGTTTCGCTGCTGCCACGTAAACGGGGACCCGGTACATCGGAGCAATGCCCGGGGAAGAAGCCCACTGCATGTGGGCACACAGGCAAAGAAATAACAGGAACATTTGCATCTCATGCATACCTCATGAATAACTAATATCTTATTTCTGTCTTGTTAGTATCACAGAATACAAACAGGTGTTTCATTTCAAGGCAAGCAAACCATAAGAGCCAAGTCTGGCATGGGAAATATGCGATAACAGGGCAAAGACTGATAACAGTGACCGAAAGTACCCTTTCCTTCCCAGGAGTGTGTGTGTGTGGAGGGAAATGAGCACACCCACACCCGGAGTGTGGGGGGGAGTGAGCACCCCTTCCCTTCCTGGAGTCGAGGATGAGAGCGCCCTTGGCATTCCACCGTCACAATGTCTTGCACATCCTTACAATCACTGTATATTGTTTAGTTTGTGGGGAATTATCTTTCACATCTATATTTGGTTGTGGTGGCAAGAACTCTTTTATTTAAACAAGACAAGTTTTAGGGGTTTTTTTGTTTTTGTTTTGACTTCTGAATTACAAGGTGAATTGAAAGCATTCCTTTCTACTAAGGAAGCAATAAGGATGACAATGAAGAAATTAATAGAATGTTGGGAACTTAAACGTGATTCCCCAGTTACATTTTGTAAAAATAAACTTTTATTAAAACCTCATCCCACTAGCTTTCTAGGTCCAGGTTCAAAACTCTGTATAGAAATTACAGCTATTTCAATTACTATCACTGCAGCCTTGTGGAGGAAATTCATCCCAAAGCCGAGGCAAACAAAAGGTCTAAGTCTAAGTCAGGGTTCAGCAACCTTCCAGAAGGGATGTGCTGTGTCTTCATTTATTCACTCTAATTTAAGGTTTAGCGTGCCAGTAATAGATTTTAACGTTTTAAGCAGATCTCTTTTTATAAGTCTATAATACATAACTAAACTATTGTATTTAAAGTAAATAAGGTCTTAAAAATGTTTAAGAAGCTTCATTTAAATTAAAATGTAGAGCCCTCCGAACCAGTGACCAGGACCCAGGCAGTGTGAGTGCCACTGAAAATTAGCTCACGTGCCACCTTTGGTACACGTGCCATAGGTTGCATACCACTAGTCTAAGTTAAGGCTGATTTTGAGGGCTTCCGTGGTATTTATGTGATCCATAGTGTGACGAGAAATTTTGCCTCGGTCGCCTGAAATGCCTTATAATACTTTAAACTGAAGTTTATTTATATATGAAAGACTTATAGAAAGAGACCTTCTAAAAATATTAAAATGTATTAGTAGCACAGGAAACCTTAAATGAGAGTGAATAAATGGAAGACTCAGCACACCACTTCTGAAAGGTTGCCTCCCCTGGTCTAGAATATATAACTAAACTACTGTTGTATGTAAAGTAAATAAGGTTTTTAAAGTGTTTAAGAAGCTTCATTAAGAATGAAATTAAAATACAGACCAGTGGTCAGGGCCCGGGCAGTGTGAGTGCCACTGAAAATCAGCTCGTGTGCCACCTTTGGCATGCATGCCATAGGTTGCCTACCCCTGGTCTAAACTCTCAACCCTATTAGACTGGGCAACATTTAGATTAAGCAGTTTTTTCCACCCCAGTGGATACTGCAGTCCATAGTATACAGATTTCACCTTTGAAATCTGTGCCAGTCCCCTCCATTGGAGTCTCAAGTCTTTAGCATCCTTGTTGTTTGCAGTGTAGGCAGGTGAAGGAGAAAGGCCAAACATGGGGTCCCTGTGGTCTCTTTTATGCCCTGAGTCACAATGTGCTTGGAAAATGCAAGTCCAGGCATGTTTGGGGGCATTGCTGACTCTCCAGGCAGAAGTGATAAAGAGTCCTGTGGCACCTTAAAGACTAACTAAAGCATTGATGCATAACCTTTTGTGGGCTAATATGCACTTCAGCCAGGCAAAGTTGAGCAATTTCCTTGGTGTAGCCTCATGCAGGTGAGTCATTGAATTGTAGCTCACTTGCTGGACAATGGCTGTCCCCTGCCCACATGTTGGTTAATCTCCTTGCTGTTGTCTCTGGGAAGTTAATATCTGGCTGATTCCCCAACTTACAGCATGTTTTAGTGACAACCATACAACACATTTACATAACTTCGTATGCCCTGATGACAAACATATATGGACAGAGAAATTACTTTCAGCAGGTCATAACCTTTTCCTTAGTACCTTACAAGGCATCACAATGATATAAAAACAAGGCATACGGCGGTTACAGGGGGCACCCCTAAGGTATAGAATGTCCCAATAAGCACCCTATATCTTTGAGTGAACAGAATGAGCTTTTCTCTGTTAATTTTAACCAACTACCAAAAAAGGGGCTAAGGTTGGGAGAACCAAGGTAGCTAGTGCAGAGCAGGATAGGGAGGGACCCGAGACAACTTGGGGCAGGAAGGAGAGTGGAAGGCAGCGAGATGGGGTGGTGTTTGGAGGTGGTGGGAGAGCTTTAAGGCACTGAGTGGGAGGCACATGAGGGCAGTCTCATCCATTTTATTTCCCATTACATACCCCTTCAACTCATTCCTCTCTGAGACTCTGCTTCTCATTCTTTTTCCCCTTCAGTAGAGGTTAAAGTAAGGGGGGGCATGGAGGGAACATAGATACTTCTCTCCTCAATGGCTGGTGCTGCTGAAAGTCTAAGGAGAGTTCTCACTCCTATTTCAACCTACTTTAACCATTGGCCCCTTTTAAGCACTTTTCCTGCTCTTTTCCTACCCCTTGAGTTCCTATTTCTCTTTAGCTTCTGCCCCTACAATGGTGTCCCCTTCTGGCAAGGGTCAGAGTGGCAGTTGAATTTTGCCATCTCCTTTTTCTGTCCTTGTCGACAGGTCCATGCTAGCTGGGCACCAATACTAGGAGCACTGAGAGCAATGGGGAGGTAATACAATAGCCCCAACATGCAGGAGAAGTCACTAAATTGCAATCCTGCTAGCCTCTGAAGCCCTGCTGGGTGCATGAAAGATGCTGCACTTGAAACTGGAGTTAGCACATAGGGACCATAACAAAAACTCTTACCCATTAATTTGAATGTTCTCAAATGTAAGAGCATTTAACTACACTAATACAGGAATTTCAGGTCCCACCTAGAAACTGTTCAGGCCTGCGTTTGAGAAAGTCTGATGTAATTTATACTTAATAAGCCTGTGACCCCCCTGAGGCTATATCCAACTGAGAAAAGTTCTGGATCTACCTGGTTCCTGCTTCTTATGCCAGGTGACTGCATGGAGGTAGTTTGTGAAAAGATCAAAGTGAGGGAGATCTGTTGCATTTAAGTTGGTGTCAAAGAGATTTAGGGCAGCAGAGAATAGGCCTATGTGAGGATAAAAGACTATTATGTTTTACTTATATAGTAACGTACACTGTATATTGCTTTTTAACATGGTTAAAGATATAGAGCTTGCTATTCAGAGGTATTGAGAACCCCGAGCTACCAGTAACGTCAACTGCTGGCCAGGTCCCGAGGTCCAAAGCACTTAGTATATAAACTGATTTGAGTACCATGTGAGAGGGTGACACATGTAGGAAGGGTAAGAGTAATGGAATGTATCCTATGACAATGCAATCATGTGGCAAGCTAACAAGTTTTAGGGTGCTTGACATTAGGGTTGCCAACAGGCCCTTATGACAAGAGATGTCCCTTATTTTTCCCATCTCTGTACAACACGATCTGGAGTTGCTGAGTGTTGCAAGAAGCAGCAAGACATACAGATAGAGAGGAGTACTGCCTATTATTAATACTAATAATATCAGGAGGAGAGGAGTGCTAAGAAAACAGTCCCTTATTTCTAAAATATGTTTGCAACCTTACTTGGTATCCACAGGTTGTTACCCCTGATCCAGAAACAGTCAGGGATCCTGCAGCACCTAATAGCCTCCATTCTGGAGATCTCTGTTCCGCACACCATACTATGGAGTGTCCTGCAGGTATCTCTCACCCAAGTGCTGAGCAGGCGGGTTTATCTGCATCACAGACCTGCCCCGGAGATTGAGAACGCAAAGGGGGCATTTTTGGTGGGACTCAGGGACGCACACACAGATGGGTGAGAGAGGGTGCCCACAGGCCCCAGGCATATCTCCATCAACCTCACTCAGCCTAGGGAGTGCCCTGCAGGTCTGGCACCTGGATGGGATGAGGGCACGTAAGGCTGCCTGTGACCCCACCGCATTCTCCATAATGGCCTCAGGCCCTATTTCCAAAAGACTCCAACTCCCAGCATGCACTACGATGGCCTCCTGGCCCCGCTTCCCCGACAGCTTCTGCGCGCGATACCTGCTGGGAATTGTAGTCATTTCCGAGCTGTGGGGGGGGAGGGCCGCGGAGCTTGCCGGGAGTTGTAGGCCCTGCGCGCGTTCCGGTTCGAGGGGTAGGGGGCGTTGGTGCGGCGCTTCCTGTTCCGGGAAGGCGGCGCGGGTACGCCGCGGCGGCTGCAGCGTGCGTGCGTGCGTCCGTCCGTCCGTCCCGCGGGCGGGGGCAGCTGGCGGCGCGGCGGTGGGCCGAGGTTGGAGCCAGTGGGGTTTCGGTTCCGCTCTGCGAGAGGCGGGGGCGGGAGGGGACGAGGAGCCGCCCGTCGCTATGGAGCCCGACTCAGTGATCGAGGACAAGACTATCGAGCTGATGGTGAGTGACCCTCCCCCCCCCCCCCGAGCGCCGCCGACCGGAACAGCCCTTCCCCCACCCCTTGGGTTGTCGCCGCTTCCCTCAGGTTTCCCTCTGTGCCGGGCCCCCCCCCTTCGTTCCGCCGGCAGGAGAGCGGCGGCGCGGAGAGGCCTTCCAGGTTCCGCGCTGAGCCGGGAGTAGGCCCCGCCGTGGGGGGAGCGGGCCTAGGCGTTGGGGGCGGGTGCTGGCCCCAGCCCTTGCAGCCGGGGGCGTTGGGACTGAAGCCCGCCGCGGGGGGCTCCCTCCTACCCGCCTCGAACGAAGGTGAGATTTGAATTCTCCTGGGCCTTGTGGAAGGTGCGAGATTGGGATCATTCCCCTGCCACCGTCCCCCCAATGGCGGCTTGGTGAGCGGGGCTCGGCTTTGGGAGCTCCCTGCCTTTCTCAAGGCAAGACCCCTAGGTTAACAAACGGGCCTCCCCAACCCTTCCTGGCATCCCTCTCTAGGCCCGTTCCTGTCCTCTGGTCCCCACATTCCCCCCACTCCCATTCATTGTTCCCCAGAATAACCTCGTCCTGTCACTCAGTAAATAAGCCACTCCTCTCCCAAAAATATGGACCCCCCCTTCGTTATGAGAGCTATTGAAAAGGGCCCGTGATTGATTTTATTTTTTTAGGACGTGACAAGTATTTTAAAAAGACTTACTGATTTCTGCAAATAATTGCTGATCTGCGTGGAGTATGTGGGCATATATTAAAAAAATGCTAAATGCTTTTTTTAGACAAGATGACATTCAGAATTTAGTCACTGTCCTTTTTTGTTCCTGGAGATCCTCCTGAGATGCAGCATCTTGTTTTTTTAACTTTCTCTTGAGTATAGGTTATAATGAAACAGTCTTTGCTACCCAGTATTTTTGAATCTCTTGGTTAAATTGATTACCAAGTATGCAAAGGGGTTTGTCTTGGAATGTAAAGAATTTATACCTTAGCATTCAAGTTTGTTTCATCCAAATATATTTTGTAATTAATACTGTATTTTTACAGTGACTAGTGTATATAAAATCTTTTTGGAATTATTTTTACTCCTTAAGCCTGAAGTTTGTAGTTTGAAAAGAGATTTTTTTTATTTCAGTGAGCCAGCATTTACTGAGTTAATTTGTATTTTACAGCGGCAGCAGTAAACCTTTTGTGAATTGTTCAGTGCAGTAAATAATTCTTCAAACTGTGTAATTTAACAAAACCTGAGTACTATAGTTGATGTACCAGTAGACTAGATGTTTATGCCAATAAATTTAAGTTGCCAGAAAGTTGGCTATAGGGAAGGTGGAGAGAGGTTTTTTTTTTTTTTAATAGAAATAGCAAGAACAGGCACAAAATGTTAGAGGAATTACCGTAAGATAATTTTATGGGGGAGAGAGAGAGATGTGTTTTAAAATTAGTGGCTAAGGAAGATTAGAATGGGTGATCAAGATTAATATTTTCTGTGTACTAGTTTGCACTAAACATTACCAATTAATTAGAAATTTAAATGTGATGGTGCATAGCTATCCTTGTTCTGTTTTTGTACAGTGCTAGCACAATGGGCTGCTAGGTGCTACACCTGATAATTGCCTTGTTCTGTTCATTCTGTCTGAAGCATCTGTGCTGTCCACTGTTGGAAGACAGGATGCTGGATTAGATGGACTATTGGTCTGAGCCAGTATGGCAAATCTTCTTTCAGTGATACAAATAATGTAGGTAGTGAGATCTCTCTTGCATGCTTTAACTAACCAGTGGAATTGTGCTAGGTGCTGTATAGGCATAAGATGACACAAATTGGCCTTTTTTAGGCACTTCCACATGCTGGTAGTAATCTGAGCAAGCTACCTGGTTTGGAAAGCCTGTGAACTCCCTTTACAAAAACTCACATCATGGATGAGCAATGTTATATCTTGTTGTTTTTACTAAGTAGCAGAAATTCAAGAGTTTCTCTGAAAGTCATTTTTCTGTCATGCTTTCTGCATTTCATTAACTCATTATCACAAAGGTCTGTAGCTAAATAGCTCTTCTTAATGAACTTACTTCCTTAATCTTTACTGATTCAGAATCGCCTTCATGTTAATGGCTTGTAACGTTACAAACAATAGCTGGTGATACCAGTCAAGGCATCCGTTTGAGGAAAAATCTAGTTCTTCAGGAATGAGTTTTATGTAGATATAAGTAACAAATAGCATTGCATGTAAAATATGCAAGCGGAATTCTAGTCTCTATTTTGCGTCATATAATGGGGTGGTTGTGTGCTAAAATTGAATGGGTGTTTAAGCCAGGTAGGAAGAGTTTTTATTTAGGTTTTTTGGCGGTCTTTTGACCGCCTCACCTGCATTTAAATAATTTCTGTTTTTGCTGTGTTGCTAACTAACAGAAGCAAATAACGTTTTTGAATGACTTAATTGAGGCAAACCTAGCTATGGTCACTTCTGCAAAATGAGGAAAAGAAGCAGTGATGGGATTTTTAAAATATACTTAGAGATCCAAAATCTTTTAAAAGAACAAAAATCAAAGCTTCTTTGTGTTATGCAATAGGAATCCAATAAAATGTACAGTTACTTTGGCTAATGTATGTATAGACTTGCAGTGCTGGTAAAGAGTGAACGTGTGGGGCTAAAAGCCAGAGCTGCTGTTTTCTATAAAATCAATACAAATAAAGTTTAACCAAGATGAAGGGGAAAAAATTACAAAGAGAACAGTTTGTAAATATGGCTATATTTTTACACTTACTTTCAATGAAAATCAGGATAATATTAAAACATGCTTTTGTTTCTGAGCTAAAAATTATACTGAATCTAACTCAGTCTTCAGAAACAAACATTTTTTTAGCTTGATAACGTTTAGTCTAGTAAAAGAGATACTAGACTTAAGAATCAATGGAAAACTGGGAACTGTAAAGTAAGCACAAATGAAAAGCACTATGTACAAAAAGAATAGCAGCCAAGGCCATTTGAATAGAATATGCAAGCTTTTTTTTGTCAGCTGTTCTTAATGTTAACCAGTATCTCTAAAATGGAGACCATTTTAAAACACAAGCTTTATTTCAGCACTTTTGTATTTCAGAATGTTTCTTGTAAGTGAAATAAAAATACAAGCATTAAGATTATAAAGGCAAGATTTTTTGTGCCTCCCTGTTTTGTATAGCAATTAGTCTTTTGGTTACTGCATCAAAGGCTGAGAATGAATATGTATTTGATTATACGTGTGACTTTTTTTTTGTTTGCAAATATGTGGTGAGTGTTGCAAGTAGCAACTGAAATGTAATTGAGTGACTGAATTCAGGGATAAACAAAAGATAATGTATCAATATGTTAATAGCAGAGAGTTTCAGAACATGATGTTCTAGCTTTCAATTGTTCCTTAGCTTGATTGCATTTATTAAAAAAATAAAAAAAAACTTAATTCTGATGTGATAATGGTTCTGTTCATAAAGCTAAGTGTGAAATATTTTAAGGCTTCTAAGTTGCATCTGTTATGCTCCAAATAAGCTTTAGTGAGTGTGCTACCTACACTCACTTATTTAAACATAGTGTAGGACAGCTTGCATTTCAGATAATCTTATTTTACTTTTGCAAATCTTTTCACCTTGACTTGTTAACTTTACTAGTACTTAACCTCTGGTGAAGAAGGTCAATCATCTAGCAATGTTGTTTTGGGACTTTCATGTGGTGGTAGTAGTAGCTAAGGTTGAATAGTCTCTTGCAGGCATGGAGTACATCCTTTGGAGAACACACTGTGGAAATATGAAACCTGGAAGTCTTACTTGTTTCAAGACTGTAGCAGATGTGCCATCTGGACTATGAAAATGAATCTGAGACAATTGCTATGACTTTAATATTAAATATCATAGTAAAGTAGCTACCCACTTTTGGTGAAATGCATTGTATAGACTGGACGGATCATTAGAGAATACGCAGTAAGGAAGTAACCAGAACAAATAATTGACTGGAGTGGTCCAAAAGGCTCTTTTTTCTATCCCTCACTTTCCATGAGCACATGAAAATAGCACTTTTGAATTACACTTTGTAAAGTTAGATAAGCTTAACCTTCCTTCCACACTCAAGAAATCAAATTATTTTCTGCACTTCATCCTAAGAAGATATGAAAATGAGCAAAATTTTCACCCATCTGTTTTGATAAATGGTATTTTTGGCTCCAAGTTCTGAATGGCATTTAAACTCTGAATATAATGTAACATTCGGTTTAATTATTCTTTCAGTAAAATCATTCTGTGGTATTTGACACTACTAGAAGTATATATTATCAAAGATGATTGATGATAACTTGCGTATTTTGTTTTCTGTTTAAAAGTGTCCTTTTCATTCTGCTGCACTGTTTATTTTATCACCATGTTTTTTAATTGGTAGCAGAAAATGTATTGGTGATGTGTGATTTGCATAATGAGTAGTTGTAAAAGGAGGCATTAGAGGGGAAAATATTGTATATCTAATATAAAACGAAGTACATGTTTGTAAGATTAATGGTGCACCATAAGATCTGGTTACAGGTGGAAACACAAATCGTTATTCTCCTGCCTTGGGTGTCTTGGTGGATCCATAAGATTTGTTTATAAAGGTAGGAAGCCAGACACGTTCAAAGATTTTTTTCAAGTGTGAAGCTTGCTATCTTCAATATTTCTACAACACTCTTGGTGTGCATGCCACTTTACAAACACAGATCTTTGCCCTGAAGAGCTTACAGTCTAAATTAAACATAACACTGCAGGGGAGTAGGAGGGTTATAGAAGGACAAGGACTTGAAGTAAGGTTAATTTAAGATTTGAAAAGCACCTGTTTATGCCCTTCTTAAACATTTAAAAATGCATCGATGAAGCACATCCTCCTTAACAAATTACTTTTATTGCCTGGAGTTTCTGCCCTTCTAGTACAAATAGCCCAGCATTTAAGTGCTTCAGTGTAAATAATAAATGAACTATAATTGAAGCTCCTGCCAAAAACTCTCTACCTCGTCCTGGAAAACCATCCAATGTGTGCGGAAAGGTCTTCAATCCAGAAGGGAACTGAGTTCCAGAATCAGGAGTTTCACATGAGCACATCTCATCAGCAAGTCCTTCCCTAGTAAACCAGGTGAGTGGTATCTTAAGCTACCTGGATGATCACAGTTGGAGGAGATAGCTGTGACCCAAATAATTTAGGATGTAAAAAATAAAAACTCTTCAAGATTCCACCTGGAAACTAATCTGCAATTTAGGCAGCTCTCAGAGCAGCAGCACTGTAATAAACTGTATAAAACACTGCCAAGCAAATTGGCAGTTGCATTCTTCACCAGCCTAAGTTTCTAAATGGTTTTAAGGTGCAGTCCAGTGTACAGTTTATTATAATTAGTTCATCTTGAGGAAGAAGAGATATGGATAATGGTTATGTCTACATTTGAAAGAAACGGAGGTTCTCTTCTTGCCAAATGTAGCTGATAAAATAATATTGGCAACAGCTCTTACCTTGGAGTCCGAAGCAAATGTGGAATTAACAAGACTTCTAGGTTGTGAACCTGAGTAATAATTGATCACTGTGCTCTCTGTGAGATTGATACCTACCAATCTTGCCTATTGCCTCTCACGACTTACAGTAATTACTTTGACAGAATTGGTGGGCCAGCAACATGGAGATTGAAACCACTTGTGATTGTGTAGTAGACTGGGATGAAAGGAAGGAGAGCAACAAAATGTAAGGGGAAAAGGCAAATAAGACTGCTGGATAATAGACAATCATATGAAGAGGAAAAAGGAAGAAGAGGGGGTATGTGCTGGAGGGGGTGACTGGAGAGAATGGCTTAAAATTGCAGGAGAAAGGAGTTGTCTCTGGGGCAGGAGATGTGAGAAGAAGCAGCTACAGACGCTGCCAGAAAGGGAGAGTCTCTTTCAAAGAGTGCTACGAAGTGGTGAGTGTTTAGAGTACACTGATTGTTGTGATTTTGTCAGTATCAGGAAGGGAGGGATTGAGACCGAAAGAAGATGAATAGGAATGAGACTACTTAGATTGGAGTCAGCGGTGTGTAGGTGAGAGAAATGAACAGAGAGGGGAGGAAGGCGAGATCTTGAGGAAAGACAGTGCCAGAAGCTGCAGTGAAGAAAAGGATTTGCAAGAGTAGGAAGGATGTGGAGCTCAGGAGGGGAGTTCAAGAGAAAAGAAAAGGATTAGGGAAAAGGAAGAGTGAATCTTCAGGCATTGACCTGTATTTTTATAGTAGCAGCCATACAAGTCATAGAGAGGAAAAGTAACAGATGCTGCCTTTGTGGGGACAGCTATGAAATTGTCACGTTAAATTGTCCATTTCCAGTTGGTTGCTACTTACCTAGTACACTCAAAGCTCTTTACTGTACACAAGACACCTGTGAGGTAGTTGCCTGACAGTTTATTTAAATTTTCTAAATAGGGTAGTTTGAGCCAGAATACTTTTAGATTGAAGCTCTGACATCTAAAACAGTCATCGTCAACCTTTGGCAAGCAGCCTACCAGGGTAAGTCCCTGTTGGGCCAGGCCGATTTGTTTACCTGCTGCATCCATAGGTTGGGCCGATCACGGCTCCCACTGGTCGTGGTTCGCCGCTCCAAGCCAATGGGGGCTGCGTGAAGTGGAGCGGGCCAAGGGTAGTGCTGGCTGCCACTTTCCGCAGCCCCCATTAGCCTGGAGCGGTGAACCGTGGCCAGTGGGAGCTGCAATTGACCGAACCTGTGGATGCAGCGGGTAAACAAAACCCACCAGGGGGCTCACCCTGGCAGGCTGTGTGCCATAGGTTGCCAGTCCCTGAGCTAAAATATTGGTTATAGATCTTGTGGACACCACCACAGTGTTGCTAGAACTATGGCGTTATATGCCAATACATTCCTATGGTTGTCTTGCACTTGTATGATGTGCAACTTTCAATTGGGCCTCTCCTTTTTCTAAAACTGTTTTGGAAGTGCATGGTATATCTCCTGGTACCTTGCATATTTCACAGGCAATATTGATTGTATCAGTATACTTAAGCAGGATTATTCTAAGCATTACTGTAGTCTTAAACTTCTGGTATTCATTGCATGATCTTTCCTGGTTACATCAGTGAAATGGCTCAGTGCAGGTAGTTCCATGGATGGGGCTTGTGGATATGTTTTGAAGATTGGATGCAGTTCCCTTTTTTCTTTCCTCCTTTCCTTCCCTGTTCTCTGAAACACTCTTGCTACCTGATGTATCAATCTGGAATTTGTTCTTTGATGCATATTGTTTACTGCAGTAATGTTATCGACTTCAGAAGTTACTGTTGCAATGGAATCTTGACCTTTTAATCTTGGATCTTTTCTCTCCAGTGGTACATTGCTTACTGCTTTTAAGCATTGTGGCATGGTGTGCAAAGTGAAACTGCTATTGCTTCTTACGTTGCAGCTCAGAGACTCTAAATGAAGTACTTGGTATAGTAAGAATGCCAATGGAAAGGGAAAAGATTGGGAGTGAGGAAACAAATGGAAAGGGAGAGAAATAGGAATCTGTACAGATTGTATATGAATGCTTATTAATATAATTCATTAGGTTCCTGCTTTCTCCTATAGTTTTATAGTTTCCTTCTTTTATACTGATATTACTGTCTGTTTTATTGTTATATTCTCTAAGCTTTCAGTGTAAGGTTTGCACATACGAGTACTGTTAGAGGCTCATTACTTGTAGAAAATATCCACTTCTCTGAACTTTTCAAATTTTAATGGAAAGAAGATTGTATCAGTGGGCATGACCGTACATTTCCGATTTGTTCTTTCTCTGAGTGGGAGATGCACTTCCCAGATGCACCCATGTTATCATTAAGGACATCTTATTAAACTGTGTTAGACTAAACATTTTGCAAGCCTGTGGCATAACAAAATCTTTCCTCCCAATTTGTGACCTCCCTGGTGTGACTGCTCTGGTTAACCTGCTTTGCTATATTGTATAGCCTATCGTGTTCCGTAACTCGTGGAAAACAGTACATCTCCCACTGTGTTAGTAGTAGACGACCCATATCTTCTGGTGCTAAAATGCATGTCCTGCTTGAATGCATGTCCTGCTTAAAAAAAATAAGTTTGTGAAAGGAATAACTTCATAAAAATCAAGTAAATTTGCTTCCAGTTTAAAAAAAGAAAAAAAAAAAGAAAAAAGCTGGGGAAATCAAAGACACCCGTTTATTTACACACAACTATAGCCCTAGCAGTAGTAGTCCATTTTTTTCCACAGTTTCACTTGTGCTTTAACCTCCATCATTAGGGGTTGGAAGGTAGTTCAGCTACCAAGGCCCATTTTTTACAAATCAGGGTGCAAATTGTGATTTTTTAGATGTAGGCAGCTGTTCACTAGGAATTGAGAAAAAGGCTTTTTTTTTTTTAACCAGTGACTGAGAGCCGAAAGGCTTACTATATTGTGTCAATTCTGTGAGCTGCATCAGTAATTATAGTTTTGATAAATTTTATCATAGTCTCTGTGGATCTTCACAACTTGTATATCATTTGTGGAATGTACACTTTTCTGCGGTGATGACTGAAAAGATTTCATTTTATTAACTTACTGAGCTTTTAAAAATATGTAGCAATGCCAGTTGAACATAGAATTTTTAGTCTGTGGCAGCAATTTGTACAGCATGTTAATTTTAATCATCAGTCTTTGTGTATGGCAAAAAGTTTATCAGTTTGGTTCATTGAGAGTTTATAGTTGATTAGAATTATTAAACAGGAAGATTTCTCTGCCCAGGCAACTAAAATTAACAAGAAAAATTTGACATTCAAGTTGGGTCACTGTGAAGCAGGTTTTCACTTCCAGAGAAATTGAGACCAGTGCTGCAACATATTTCCTTTTTGGAGATGCTTTCATGGTGACTTAGTCATTCCTTCTCATGATGTCCTAACTCTCTTGTTGCTTGGAGAAATGTTTCATTTAGGTATTTTGAATGGCTTTTTTACTACCTGAGAAGCTATGTTGTGCTATTTGTGTGAGAGTCATATGCCTAGACATCTTGTGGCTTGCTTAGTTGTGAAGTACATGGCAACTACTGAGGTCGTTTTGAAATCATAGGTTGGGCCTAATGTCACTCTTAAGTCCATTTGTCGTCTTGAAATGTTATTTTGTAGCAGACTTATTAATATGTTTGCCATGAAGTAACAAATGAACACAAAGATGCAGAAGATCCTTTCCCGAGTTGGGTCCAGGCAGCATCTGATTTGATAAATTAGTGGTACACACAACTAATGTGAATGGCAGTTGTTTTTCTCCCATCTTTCTCCAAAGTCCCTTTGTTTTGACGTATGTGGCACTTCACTGGGGAGACACTAGATCAGTGCACTGGCTTGTGGGAGGAGTCGATGCGGAAAGCAGAAGTATTGGAACATGTGGCCCTTCTGTGGCCCTGATAATATCTTCCCAAGCTTTAGAAAGTTCTCTCTTCCTAATGTGAGGATACATAGATACTCTAAATAATTATCTTTGAAATATTACTTTTTTGAGCAATATCTGAACAAAGGGAGTTCAGTCTCTTTAGGATACATATCCACAGTCAGTGGTGCAAGAAGCACAATGAGAGATCTGCAGGATTCATCTTCTAGTGGTTTTTGTTCTTGAAGGCTTCCTCAGATACAGTGGTTCTCAAAAAATTTTTTAGCAGATCACTTGAAAATTGCTAAGGGTCTCGATGGGCCACTTGGTGATCTTTCCAAATGTTGTTTGTACTGTTAGCTAAGTATGATAAAGTACTTTGGATAAAAGCACTATATATATATAAAAAACCTTAACAGATTTTTTTGTTCTACAAATAAAAGCACACAACTCATATTTTAATATCAGTAGTCTTATCTTTCTAATGTGATGGATGTGCCCTCTCTCCCCTGCTCTGGCAGCCATTGGGCTGGGAAAGGGGGCGGTCTCTCCCCTGCCACAGAGCTGAGGCTGGAAAGGAGGGCTGTCTCTCCCTGGCAGCCGCAGCCTTGGAGGTGGAGAAAGTTGCCTCTTTCTCTTTGCACATCCCAAATTCCCACCCCCCCCAACCCATCTTCTCACCTCACTGCCCCCTCCCACCTATCCCATATTCCCCCTCCCCCCCACCCCCGCGGCCACCACCTCACCTTACATGTGCATCTTCTCCAGGGTGCCCTGTCATTATCTCATGTGCGGCTGCCCAGGCGCGCACCTTAGAGGGAGCTATCTGTGGACCACCTGAATGGAGCTTGCGGACCACAGTTTGAAAGCCTCTTAAACCCACTTGATAACCTGAATATACACCTAAAGGTAGCATATGGACTGCCTTTGATTTTAGGCTTTGTCATTTGATTTTGGCAGTATAAAGGACCCATTTTTCTAATAATTGTCTAAGAGAATGCTTTATCTTATCTTACAGTCTTCTGTGACTAGTTTTTCAGAAAGACAGTGATACTACAAATACACTGAACTCTGTCATGATTCAGATTAGAAAAACTGATAAGGTTGCCTGTTACTAGGGGCACTCAGGGAAAAATTGTATTTGTTTTGGGACTCAGAAAAAGGCCAAGAATCATTGTAGTAAAATGGTTCAAAGCATGTGGAGGCAGTTTTGTAGAGCAACATTTTGAGACAGAAGCAGCATTATGGGCTAAGAAGTGATGTCTGTTTTGAAAACCTGTAAATTAGTCTTCTAGTACTTAATGAAACATATTCCCTGGGTATAAATGGTGGTTGAGGCTTTAGTACATGCTTCATTCTCCGAGTTAGTTTCTCATCCCTTGTAATCTTGGTAAAGCGATTTTTTGACCTAAAAGCACTTGTTCTGGATTGGTTGATTCAGGGCATGGGAAAGAGCAATTTCTTCTCTGTAAATTAGTTTCTTTGTCTTAGATCCACCAATCCGGTGACCCCTCTAAATTTAGTTGCTACTTGAGTCATAGTAAGCTGTATAGGTTGCCTTGTCTTTCTAACAGCATTAGGAATACGTAATTGGGATTTCGTTCAAGAAAGAAGTAGGTACACCAAGCTGAAGATGATTGGCTGCTCTCTTTTGACAGACAAGTCTGAGAAGGAAACCCCATTCGAATCCCCATTCATTCTGGATTGGTGGATCTGGAGCTCAGAAACAAAGTTTCAGGTAAGAAATTACCATGTACTATGTCTAACCGCTTCTGCTTAGTTGCATTTGTCTGAAAGTTCAACACTTCGCTTTTTCTGCATTATCTCCCTGAAAATATTGGAGGATGAAAAAAATGTTAGCTATTTACTATGTGTGTTTAATTTAAAAACAATAAATATGTTCAGTACTTACAAGTATAACTTTTTCGCGAGTTACTTTTGCTCATGGATACATTTGTAGAACAGACTACAGTTCATAAACTTTATCTCCCGGTGAAATAGATAACAATACTTAGGCAAACATCAAAGTACATAGTATACAAGACAACAGATGGAAGGAAAAAATATGCTGGCTTTTTTGGAGGGGCTAAAAAAGTTTGGACTTTCAGGACCATTTTTGTTAGGCTCAGCAATGTAACAGTTAAGGTTTATCTGTCCTCTGTTTTTTTTAACTGTGTACTATCGTGTTCTCTACAATTTACAATTGTTAATTTATAGAAGGAAGAAATGTTTTTGTCTGAAGTACAGTTTCCAATTGTACATGTATTGACAAGCTAAATTACAGTTAGAAATCCTAGTGTAGATAGCACTTGATGTATGATATTTTAAAATTCTTAATAAAAGTTACATTTACAATGTAGTTAGTTTATAAAACACAAATGAGCCATTTTGAATGATTGGCTTTCATAAGCAATTTTTGTTGAGTTACAGTAGGCTGATTTTACAGTAGATTGGTGCAAACAAATTGCTTTTGCTTAGTTGTAGTTTTCAAGTGACCTACAATAGATTTCTCTCCCAAAGAAAGATTGAAATATCTCTAAAATACTGCAACGTTACATTTGTTTTAGAACAGCCCTGAAAGCTATTTATGTATAGTAGGGAGGTGGGGAATCTGTTTTTATGTACACAGGAGATTGCTAGACAGAAAAAGAGTACTTGTTTTCAGTTAGCAAAGGACTATCTAGGCCTTCTACCTGTGCTGCCATCCAGCTTTACTTTCATTTAAATTACTTTAATGGACTTCTCTTGATAAGGTATTCCATATATTTCCAGGTTTAAGATTAGCAGCTGTGTTAGTCTGTATCCGTAAAGAAAATGAGGAATACTTGTGGCACCTTAGAGACTAGTCTCTAAGGTGCCACAAGTATTCCTCATTTTCTTTACATATATTTCCAGTGCTCTTCATCTTCTGTCCTCTCATATGCAACAGATTAGTGTAGAGTTCCTAATGGTAGTAACGCTAAATTTGGCGTGTTGAGGACAACACACCCCTTGTTGGCTTTTCAGGAGTCTCCCATTTCCTGTATTTTTAGATTTACATCTGATTGAACCCTAACTACCATCCAAGTTTGATACTTCTGGGGCATCTCTGTGTGTTCTCTTCTGAAGAGAATCATTACTTGTATTTAAAACAAAGTTCTTAAGATAATCAGTTTTTAATATAGAAAATAACTTCTCTGTTTAGGTCTTGTGCTTTTTGTGTGACACTCATTTTCTTGATCTGTAGTCTTTTTTATTTGTATATGAAAAGCTGAAGTTAGGTTTAACAGATTAAAATTTAAATTAATGATTTTCCTCACTAGTGTCTGCAGCTTTTGGGTTTCATTTTATTTTGGCTGCCTTGGATCTTATTTGGTTAGGATGAGGGAAGTCCTGAGTGTGTTCTTTCTGTTGTGTCTTCAGTTTCTGACCTATGCAGAACAAATGGAAACTTTCAGGTTAACCTGAATTTAAGAAATATTTGCTGCTGTTTGAAATTGGAGATGATCACATGTTGTGGGGTTTTTTTGGGTCCCATGTACCTCAGTGGCTGAACCAGTTCTGGAATTACAGTGGGGAATATGTTACTGATGGCATATTTGGTGGTAGTCGTCTTTTAAAAAAAACAAAAACCAAAAAAACAAAACCATGAAAAATTCATCGGTGAGCCTGACATGATTTTTGAAAAATGAAGAAATCAAAATAGTTAAACTACATTTCTGGTTGCCTTATGCAAACCATTTAAAATAAAAATTTAGTAATTGAATCAGAAAACAAGCTACTCTTGCAATTCAAGAGTACTTTAGTCACTTGAATTTATAGGATTTTAATACACATTAGTTTGTATGAAATTATATTCAGTTTTTGAAAGATAAAAAAGGACTATTCATATTGAAGTGAGTGGCTCTCTGGGCTTTGTAAAGTTAACTGCATATACAGTAGACTCTCGATTATCCAGGATTGGGTTAACCAGGTTGTGGATTAACCAGGATGTCAAAAAAAAATATGTATAACTCGCAGGGCTGGCTCTGGCTTTGTTGCCGCCGCAAGCACAAAAAAAAAAACTAAACAAAAAAACCCACCAGGGCATTGGGCAGTCAGTGAACCAACACCCGCTCTCCCCCTGCGCAGGGTGGCTGGTGAACCAATCCCCCACACCCGCATATTTCCTATGGGTGGTGATTATCTGGGATTTTATTAACCAGGATTAATTTTTTTCCCTATCATCCTGGATAATTGAGAGTCTACTGTACAAGTGTTTGAAGGTTCAGGGCCTGAGTTTTGTCCAGTATTTAAATCTTATAAAAATAAGTGTTTATAAAACACAACAGCAGTGGAAATGCTTTCATAACTTTTTAAAATTACAATGTGTTTAAATGTTTTTTCCTGCAATATTTGAAACCTGAAAATAAAACCCTACTTTATGTGCTAATCTGAGGCTTTAATTTGACAAATTTTGCAAATGTTAAATTACACTCTGCCTTGTCTGGAAGACTGTTAGAACATGTTAGTTATCAAATGTTAGCACACCTTTAAATCCTAACAGACAAGCCTGTTGACGAGAGATCCTGAGCCTGCTCTTTAACTCTACCATAACTTCTAAGACCGTTTTCAAACATAATTTTTTTAATTGCCAGCTGCTGTGCAGTAAGCCTTTGCTAGGTCATCTGACAACTCCCCACTTCCACTTTTCACCTTTCATCTTATTTCTCAGACCTGATAGCATATCATGCTAACAGTGTGCAGTCTCCAGACAGGTAGGTGACACCACTCTTTCTGGTGTCTGAGAGAGTAGAAAGTAAGGTACTATGTTTCATTTTGTCCTTCCAAAAAGACTATTTTGATGTAACACAGCTGATGTGCCAGTCTAAAAGGGAACATAACTTTTTTTTGAATTTTCAGAGCACCAGTAGAGTTGGGGTGCATGTGTGTGAGGGAAAGCAAGTTTAATTTAGATGTACTATATGTTGGAAAATGCAGTTTTGTCTCAAGATTCAGTTAATGCCACTTAGTGACATTGATGTAATTGTATTAGTGTTTTCTCTGGTCGTGCTCTTGGATCTTTATGAAAACAAGATATTGCATCTCATGAGTCTTTTCCTGAAGAGCAAATTAAAATGGAGTCAGATTTTTACGCTCAAGAAAAAGCACTTACATCTCTCCCCCACTGAAAATATACTCCTTTTGTAGGAAATATGTACTTTGATATTCAGGAACAAAGTGGACCTGCAGTATTGATCACCCTTCTGTGAATTCATATTGTCCTGTGTAGAACAATTGTTTAGAAATAGATCAAATACTTCTATTTATGGCTTACTTTAAACTAACTTATTAATGTTTTTGTAAGAATCTTCCCAAAATTCAAGGAAATTATACACAGATCTTGAATGACAGTTGGAAATCTGTATCACTGTGTTGATTTTTGAATGCCTGTCATTTGTTTTAACTGGACTATTATCTAATGGATGAGAGACTCAGTGATCAGTTTCTTGAATCTTTTTACCACTTTAAACAATACAAAAATGGCCAAAACTTTCAGTCTTTAAGATGAATTTGGTTGATTGTAACAGAGTAGGTATGCAGTAACTTCTAAGAAACTCAGTCTTAAAGTATTTTAGTTAATCTCAAGTACTAAAATGTAAAAGTAAATTTGACTCTGTTGTACAAAGAGAGTTTTCTTGACTTTTGACTAAAATGAGGAGTTAACTAAATGCCTTTCTTGTGTTGATCTAGAACTTTGATTTCATAACATGCATTTGGTACTTCACATGTTTTGGAAATATTGCCTGAATACCATGTTTACTACGTTCAATTCAGAATGTAGACATTTAGGACTGGGTACACCAGTTGCATTTTGTTTAGGAGTAGGTGATGATGTGATGCCACTCTTCCAAAAAATACATTTTGGGAACTCTATGCTTACACTGCATGCGCACAAGAGAACTTGGTTTTTATATTAAAGGGGAAAGAGGTATTGTTGGTGTCCAAGTACTGTTGGTCTGACATAAATTGTCTTGGATTTTAGAATATTTTAATAGAAATAGGTTGCACAAGATATCCTGAGCTTTGTGTGTGTATTTAAGTGCATAGCATAAAAGAATGCATCATTATCAAGCCAAGCTGCTACTTGTAAAATGCAACTTATAAGCATACTTTGCTAATAGAATTTGCATCTCCCACCACATGCAAATCTTCAAAATACTTCTTCTCAATACCTACTAGTTCTGCTTATGACTATATTGGATGAGTCATAAGGTCTGTGTAATATCTCAGTTAGCTGAAGGAGATTGACTGCAGCTGGTGATTATTCCCTGGTGGGTGTCAAATATTGAAGGCTCTTGAATAGCATTATCACTTTACAATTTTTTCTATGATTCAATGTACTTTTTGAGGGGTGGAAGGTGGAGAGGAGTCTAGAACCTAAATTAAAATGTGACTTGTGATCACAGAATTTTTTTCAGAAATGGTCATATCTTGTTTCCATTCACTAGGACAAAGCTTTCTTTTTAGTTTCCCTTGTTAAGAGGACTAGGTGTAGACTATCATTGAAGATGTCTTCTCTCTGTCCCAGACCCAGAACAGCATTTTAAGTAGCAGCAATTAACCGATGAGTTTTAATTTTCCAGTGCTGAATGCTAATGCACATATATTCGTTAAAGATTTGCAGAGGCACCTCCAGTTCTGCTAGCACTGAGGTTAAACCAAAGCAAAATAAACCCCACCAAATTACAGAAGACTGTGATAATGTGCAATTCTTTTGTATCCACAAATCAAGAGAAAGCAAAAGCTTAACTTTTTTCCTGCTGTAGCTTGATGTTGCAAATATGGATCTCTGTATGGGGAAGTCCAGAATACTAGCTATTGATTGAATAATTCATTGGTGCAAGAGAGTGGGTTGGCATTTCAGACACTGGTTTTAAATGGGACTCAACGTAACCGAATGGACTTTTGGTTTAATTTTCTTACATTAAACTGTAAAAGAAATTAACAGCTGTTGAGTATGGCTATATTGTGTGTGGATTATTCATGTACCTCCAGCTTAAAAAACCCAAACATCTAAAAATGAGGTAGTGTGCTTTAGCTACTATTTAAATCTCATTTGATTTGTTGTATCTTTATCTTTGTCATTCTGAAATACCAAAGATCATGTCCATTTTGGACTGTCAGCAATTTCTCATTTTTAAAGTCAAAGCTGTTCTTTTTGGCATAGAATCAAATGTCTAAAACCCTAAATATTTTTCTGTACTCTGGTACCTTGAGAGCTTAATTGATTAAAATGTGCGTACTTTAAAAAAAAAAAATCATCCTTAGGTTGGGATCTTCAATGCCAGTTTATAATACTTATAAAATTTTCAGCAAAAAGGAATTATAATAAAAATGTTGATACACTTAACTATAGCAGTACAATGTTACAGGATGAGCATTGGTTCCACTTCGGGGGACACTTTTTTTTTAATATAGAGTTTTCCTTGAGCTATTCTGGGGGATGTTATGAAACAGTCTGGTAGTCACAACTGAATGATTGTAAAAGTTTCAGAAACATTCTGATTTCCCACTTTTAGATTAATTTTAATTTTTGACTTTTGAATCCAAAGGTTTCTTTACTTGGAGAGTTCTTTAACAAAAATAGCTGAAATCAGAATAGCAACACTGTGTGCATATAACCGCTCTAGAACTGCTGGTGCCCTAAACAACAAAGCTTACAAGGGAAGCAGTTTTCATCCTTCCCCTTAAGGCTGCCACAGACAAATTCTGGTATATATGGAAGGAAAGAAAATTTCCACATCACGAATCCTCATCTGAGAAGTCCTAACTGCCCACCTTTCAAGACATCACGAGATGTTCCAATCCTATTGTTTGCTGTGATGGGTCGTAGGGCAGCAAACACTTCTACAGGTAGCCTAATTTTTATATTAAAAAAAAATTAAGACTTTAAAGTGCCCCTTCTGGTGTTAGCCAAATTAATTGATTATTGTTTTATAGGAGATTAACTGACTTTAGTCATAGTGAACTGAATGTAGATCATTTTAGGAACATGGGACTTCTGAAAGATCAGAACAGTGATTGAGCAATGTATTTTTCTGTTTCTGATACTGATCTATATCTGATGCTTGAAGAATAGTATTGAGGAAAAGGTAATAATTCGTAAGCCTTATTACCCCCAAATAAAATAATTCACCTGGAAAATTGTATGACACTGTGTTTAGGAATGTGTGACTTCATGACCAACAACCCCAACAAAAGGTAATCATTTTATGCCTTGAAGCATAAGATTTGAATAGCCTTATGTTAGCCTACTTAACTCCAAATGTTGGTCATCACATCAGCTTCATTTATAAATGCATTTTACAATTTGATTGTGACCATCTGCCAGTGAATTAGGCAGAGAGCTTATACACTGTCAAGAATTTACTTGAACATTACATTTTTTCAGCCATTAACTTTGACTTCTGAGCATAAGTGTCTGATTTGTGGTGTTGCTTTATAATAAATTAGTCTATGAAGACGTATCAAACTGGTCTCCTTTCAGTCTAGTATTCCTTTTTTTTCAGTCTCTTCTCTTGTAAGTCTTGCCATACTTACCCTTTTTGTTCCTCTCTCTGGAGCTTTGGAATTGCTGTGCTAGTAGCTAGGAGTATGAAACCTGAATTGACTCAGCTGTGGAAATTTCCCTCCACACTCTGGCCAATGATCCTGTTTTAATGTGCTGTACTCCTGCTATTGTGTTTAGTGCAGGGGTAGGCAACCTATGGCACGTGTGTCAAAGGCGGCACGTGAGCTGATTTTCAGTGGCACTCATACTGCCTGGGTCCTGGCCACCAGTCTGGGGAGTTCTGCATTTTAATTTAATTTTAAATGAAGCTTCTTAAACATTTTTAAACCTTATTTACTTTACATACAAGAATAGATTAGTTGTCTATTATAGACTTTTATAGAAAGAGACCTTCTAAAAATGTTACAATGTATTACTGGCATGAAAAACCTTAAATTAGAGTGAATAAATGAAGACTCGGCACACCACTTCTGAAAGGTTGCCAATCCCCGGTTTAGTGTCTCTCTTGTAGAGATGGCTCGTTGCCACAGATTTTGGGTTGCATTTAACGGTTAGGCATTTTTAATAAGTACAGTGCTCTACCATCTGAGCACCAAATTTAAAACTAAGAGTTGGCATTAAGGATGTCTAAGATGAGCTCTGCTCCTGACCTCAGAAAGGAATGTTTACTTCTCCTTTTTTCTGATGGTGGACAAGTCTGACATGGTCTGAGAGAAAGTCACCAAATTCACTTTTACTGTCCATTATGCATCTTCCTCTTTAGTGCTCCCTTTCTCTATCTTGGTTTAAGATAATCAGTTTTAGATCATCACATCTCTTTGAGGTCATGTTGGGCTAAAATGTGGAAACTACCAGGTTAGATCCAAATTCTTACCAGAAAACAAAAGGTAAAACAACTTCACGTTCATTACATTGACTGTGATCATGTTTAGTAAAGCATAATACTGCTATAGCTAAGAGTCTTAGTTTTTCCTTTATAAATTCCTTTATTCTGGAGTTTGGAAGAAAAGGTTCCCATGTGGCTTAAGCTTGGCATGAGAATAAACAATGTTTCTGCTGAATGGTTTGCCTAACTTGAAAATTTATGAATTTTATGTAGCTCTCCAAAGCTTCAGAGTCTTTCATAATTTAATTAGAGCATTTTACAAACACAAATGTAGTAAATGATCTAGAAATTGGACTGATTGTTTCTTCAAATTAGTTGAGACTAAAGTGACCAAAGTATTTAAAAACTTTGTATTGTACCTGAGATGTTTACAAACTTGCTTCAATCACTGACATACCATGACATGCTTCATGACATTGAAGTATATATAGATATACATGCCATAAATCAGTATTTGAATTAAGTTTTTTCCCTCATAAGATCAGGAATATATAAACCACTAAATATGTCCACACTGTGATTAAAAAACCTATAGCCCTGAGTCTCAGAGCTCAAGTCAGCTAACTCAGACTCATGGGGTTTGCCCTGAGGGGCTATAAAATTGCAGCGTAGATTCTCAGGCTCTGAGACTCCAAGAATGGAGAGAGTCTGAGAACCTGGGCTCCAGACTGAACTTGAATGTCTACATTGCACTTACATAGTCCTGCAACCTGACCAAGCTGACATGGTTGTGTGCAGTTCACCAAGCTACCTGAGAATTTTTTGAGAAGTCATTAAGCTAGAGAGTAGAGCTTCTGGTGAACTGCAACCTTTGTGTTAAGTTTAATACCCTACATCTTTATTAGAATGAATGTTTAAAGTTAAACATTACATGTTTTTATTCTAAATTATTTTTGAAAATTTTAACTCATTTGCCAGTATCTTCCAAGATTAGGATTCTGAGCTTCCCCGACTGTAGCCAGTGAATCGATTAAAACAGTTTGGGAAGTGAAGCTTTAGGTGGGGGTACATCAGATATTGTGGGGGAAAGAGAGGTTTCCAGACTTGAAATTTGGTATGTAAGTGAAAATCACCTTTTTCAAATTTTAGATATGAACTTTCCAAAAACTAATAAAGGTTATACGATTATGCTTGAGTACTGGAGGCAAAATTATTTTAACTTCTTTGGGGTAGTAACATTTATAATTTTATATCTGTAAATGAGATGTATGTATTTACTCAGTCATCTCTTTAGGCACAGCCCAAATTAATTCAGGCTCACAGAGTAGAAGAGAAAGTTGGAATGAGTTTGGAGATTGGCCATATCCATGGTATTTTTAGCCTTTATAGTTTTTATTTTTTAGCACAGTGTAAAGAATTTTAATTTTGAATGGAAATACATAAGGGATTTATAAGAAAATATGGTTTTAACCTCTCTTGCTCTGGATTCCCCTTCTAAATACTGGCACAATAACTGCTTTTTCAAAGGTTTTCATCTGTGGCTCCATGCTGCTTTAACTTTGATGTACAAACTCATTTGGCAAGTTTTTAAATGCATTTGACTTGGTATTTGTAATAAAAGCTAAATAGGGCACATGTGAATGTGAAAAGCCATTGAAAACTAGGACTGTGCCAGTCTTAGAGTTGGGTTTACCTGCTGCTCAGTAGTGAATAACTGAATCCATTTTGATTACTTTTTCTGTATCTTAAGTGTGCTGCTAAATCCTGAAAATTCACTCTGAAATATGGCATAATGCAATTCCAAAGTTTTGTGCGACTTCCACATCACATGTTGCCCCAGTTTGCAAGTAAAAAGACTCTCTCCTAGCTACCAGTGCCAAGAACTTGGAATCTGGTAGCTGAGCTTGTTCTTTGTGGCTTGTTGTTACCAGTAATCTTCCCTCACTTATGCCTATTTTTTGTCAGTAACCCATCCAATGAGTAGCAGCACATGTATAACTGAGAGAAGAATTATGCCCTGCATTTTTTACTTCTGCTTAAAAAAACATTTATTTTTAAGGAAGAATAAAATTCAGCTCTTTTCTTGGGCTGCTTTTTATTAGAAAATGCAGTCAAATTAGAACACGATCTTGAGTGATTGTATTAACTAACATGATGTTTAAAGGAGACTTTGCAGTCCAGTATAAACAGGGGCAAGTTGTGTTTGACATAGTCACGTGGGTGAACCTAAAGTCTGATTTAAGTCTTGTGTAATACCATGTTAGTTTAATCCAGCTCCTCAAGTTTGTATTCTAGTGACTCCTCCTTTTTTAAGGAAGGAGAGTTCTGTGCCCAGAGTTCTGTGTCCTAGGACA
This sequence comes from Dermatemys mawii, assembly GCA_007922305.1. Taxonomy (NCBI): domain Eukaryota; kingdom Metazoa; phylum Chordata; order Testudines; family Dermatemydidae; genus Dermatemys; species Dermatemys mawii. The sequence goes on from ML677355.1 coordinate 3,045,507, forward strand.
AAGCAAAATTTAAAAAATTCGTAAAAATGTGCACTACAGCAAATATGAATACACACATGAAGCAGATTAAGAAGTTGCCACTTTTATGTAGTCACTTTTATTGCAATAACGATGCTTGAAAGCAAGATTCTGAACTAGTTCAAGAGTAGAATATGTTGAAAATGAATTGTGACAATTCTGATACTGTGTATTGTAGGCTATAATATTTGAGTAGGTGAGCAGTTGGGTAAATCAGCTTATTAGGCTTTTGACAGAGGGATAACATTTTTAAAAAATCTTCAGTAGTTGTTTTGTTGTTGGCCCCTAACCGTTGATTAACACAGAAGTAAACAAATACGTATCCACTTTAACATACTAATGAGTTGCCTGCATTAAGTGATTTGTTGTGGCATCTAACTGCTTCTTCTCTTCCTTCCTTTTTGTCACCCTGCAGTGTTCTGTGCCAAGGTCTTTGTGGCTAGGCTGCTCCAACCTGGTAGAGAGCATGTGCGCACTGAGATGCCTGCAGAGCATGCCCAGTGTCAGATGTCTCCAGGTGCCTTTCTTCTTTCTTGTTGTAAATGTGTTATGCGTATACTGTGAACATTGTTAAACTCTCTCAGGGCTTTGTTTAATCAAATTGTTAAGTCTGCTAAACGTGTTTTGTTCATCCTTTTCTAAAATCTTCTACCTAACTGTTTTGTAGGAGTCATTAAGAGAGCTCTGTGAACTTAATTATTTTTTTCAGTGGGGGGTGATGAGCTTTTGTATTTATTGCCTGAAGTTGTGATACAAATAGTATAGTTGTGCATGTTGCCTGTTACATTTTGCCTTTTCATTTTTGATTTAAAAACTTGTTTTAATGAGTTTTGCCAATTATTTTAAAAACTACTTGCAATGTCCTAAATGGCATATCATACAATTTTTGATTTTTCATTTAGTGGAAGAGATTTTTACTAGTGTGGTCCTGGTTACATCATTAAGTTACCATCATTGTGCATGTTTGAATACAGAACAGTTTTGTTAGCAGAAATTCCTAGAGCTGTTTTTACCTGTTTATATAGTTCTTGATTTTAAAAAAAAGATAATATGGTAGAGATGAGAGCTCCTATAAATGCAAGACTAATAAATCTTAAATTCCTTTGCTCTTCATTTGTAGTAAATTGTGTAAATCAATCCTGCCTAATTTATAGGCGGTGACTGGATGGGGGGAGAATTTCTGTTTACGATTGTTTGAGCAGAGCAAGTTTATAAAATACCAAATTTTTGGTATAAAAATACCAATAGTCTGTATTTTTGGTGTGAGTGAAATATTTTGAATCCACAAGAAATATAGCTTGGAAAATAAATACAGAGCACATGTAGTAATTTTTTGTATAATATTTTCTAAAGTACTATACACTAATACATAAAATGTTTAACAGTGCAAGTATATACTGTCAGTATCTCTCCTCTATCTGTATTTTTAAATTATTAAACAATAGCAGAGTTCAGTGGTGTAACCTGTTTCATGTGCACAGGCATTTAAGCATGGAAGGAATTTCTTTTGTGAACAGAAGTCTTAGCAGTTCAGATTCTGTTTGAATGTAGGTGAACCAACCAACTGTGAACACTCTTCAGTGAAATAAGAATCTTTCTGAAAATGGTCTCTTATTTCAAGAAACCATCTTTTTTTCAATCTGATAGATTGGAGGTTCTCATTTTACCTCACTACAAATGTAAACAATAATAGGAAACTCAAGTATTACTTTGTTTCAGAAGACTTGTGTTTGAAAGCGTTGCTAATAAACCATATGTAAAAGTAAGATAAATTTCTTCCCTTCTATCTGTCTAGGGTTGGATAGCATAATCCAAGACCGATTAACATTGTAAAATGAAACCATAAATTGACTGAAATTGAAATTCCAGTCCATAATGTTATGGTGCTTGGGTGGTTGTATTCATGATTTGGCTTTAGTACAAGCCAATATCCACCTTATCCCATACCCATGACACACCCTGAAGTAGGAGGAAATATTTTTTGTATTGTAATGTAAAATTAGAGGTTAACAGCAGGGGTTCTAAGGTTTTCCATGGGGGACTCCAAAATCAGCTGCAGGTTTTGTCATGACCATAGTTCTTTAGTTGTACCCACAATTGGTAGTGGCTGTGAACTATTGTGGAATTTGGTTCACAGCAAGAAATCATGGTTTGTTTTCTGAAGGGGCTGGTAGGCAATGGTGAGGAAGATGAAATTTGCTGGGTAATGTAAGGTAGTGGTGGGTTCTGTGGCCCAGTACTGTTGTTTTAAGGCTTATTAGAAGGTGATAGCGAACAGGGGTCGGCAAGTTTCAGAAGTGGTGTACCAGGTCTTCATTCTAATTTAAGGTTTCGCGTGCCAGTAATACATTTTAACGTTTTTAGAAGGTCTCTTTGTATACGTCTTTAATATATAACTAAACTGTTTTATGTAAAGTAAATAAGGTTTTAAAAATATTTAAGAAGCTTCATTTAAAATTCAGTTAAAACGCAGAGCCCTCTGGACCGATGGCCAGGACCCGGGCAGTGTGAGTGCCACTAAAAATCAGCTTGTGCTGTGCTGCCTTTGGCATGTGTACCATAGTTTGCCTACCTCTGGAATAGGGTTTAGGAAGTAGTTGACTGCTGAGAGCAGTGGGGCAGAGGTATCTACCTGTGTACCACCTTTAAACGGTATTCCTCATAGATGGTAGATCTGCTCCTCTTTACGTAGTTCACCAGCTTCTGAGAGGCCTTTGATGTAACAACCCTCAGCCACCCTTGTGACCCACTTTGAAAAGTTTGGGTTTCAGAATGGGAAGGCTGTCTAAAGCAACACTTACCCTATTGGATTCTTTAAGATATCAGTTTGCTGGGCTACAGATCTCAAGGAGAAACTATTGCAGGATCCCCACATAGTTGCAGAAGTAAACTTTCAGAAATACAGCCAATCTAGTTGAAAAGTTCAGATTGCATGTTATTCTACACAGGATTTACATCCATTCACTCGTAGCAGACCTAAGGTTCAGATACTGCAAGACATCCTTTACCACTGAATCTCAAATAGGTTTAAAGCTATCACAACCTCTTTGTAATCCACTCTTCAGAAACTTCAGTCATCAGTCAGTATGTTCAAAAAATCAACTTAGCCAGGTGGAGTTCCCCATAATTTAATTTTTATTAAAGCAATTCACAGTATCAATGCCAGTGGATATCATTACTAGTAAATATACAAAAGATCTATAAAATCAGAGCTATTAGCTAACCTTTCATAGTGTCATCTGACATCTTGATGGAATTCAGTGCTCTATAAATTCTATAGATAGAAATTTAGACTAGAGGAGAATGTGTATTAGCTTGTGTGCAGTACGTTCATTATATTGGACCCTTACTTTGGCCATGTTTTTTTATGCTATAGTTCACCACTAAAGGAGCATTTTAAGAAATATACTGTATATTGCCACATTGGGATCTGGACATTTTTGCTATATCATTGATGTGACATGCTATAATTATGTGAGATACTAGCTAGTGAATCTGTGGTGTCTGGACATACATCATGAAACACTTAAAAATTTCCTCAATTTGTGATACTTAGTGTTTGTGAACTCTCATCTGAGTTTGTTTTAACTTTAGCTGCCAGGTCAAATAGTCATTACATGTAACTGCTGTGAAGTGTTAATGTCAGAGTGCAACATGCACAGAGTGTGTTAAATATCAGTTAGTCTTAGCAGGAGGCACTAATAAGACCCAGTAGTGTGTGAATGTTCATTTCCATCTCTATTGATGGGATTATTGTGAAGTTGGCCAGAGTGGGTTCAGCATTGTGTGCAGGGATAGAAACGTTTTTACAGTGAATGATTCCTGTTTCAACTCTGGAGAAATTCCTCCTTGGCATTAGTCCTGTATGTTGCAACTTCCGAGTTTGAGCATTCACTCAGTATCTTTCTGTTCTGGATGAGCTCTGTTGACACTTTGTGTAGAAAGTGTGTGGTATAATATAGTCGGAGATGTAAGTGGCATAAGCCTTGATAGGGTCCTGTTTAAGGATCACTGACCATTTATATTTAACTCAAAACATAAATTTCTGGAAAAGGCAGTTTTTACAAAATCATGACCCCAGTGGTGAGCATCCAAAATAATAATAATAATAAATATATGGCCATTTGTTTTTAAAGAAGTAATTCCCCTCTGATGTCTGCAACCAAATACTGCCACACCGGGAATCTGAAAGTGAAACTGGCTTTTTGTTCATTCTTAGATGATAGCAGATGCATTAATTGTCCTTCACTCTTTCTAGGCTACATGTCTAAGTTGTTTAAAAAATCAGTGTTCAGGTAAAAAGAATTAGAGTATGTACACTAGCCGTGCTTTGTCCCCATAGGACCAGGGCTGGCTCTGGCTTTTTTGCTGCCCCAAGGGGGGAAAAAATGGTAACCGGAGTGGTGAAGCAAAAAACCAAAACAAATGAAAAAAAACCCACCAAATTAGGGCAGCCGGAGTGGTGAGGCAGACCCCACCCCCCCCCACACACACGAAGGGTGGCCGGAGTGTAAACTTTTGGTGCAACTTGGTGGCTCATGGCTGCCTCCCCCAGATGCCCTGGTGAGACTCTGGGTGGGCGGCGGCTGCCATCTAGCTAGCGGGACTCCCTGCGCTGCAGACATGCCCTGGGCAGCAGAGTTCGTGCCTGGCTAGTCGAGGCTGGGGGTGGGAGAAGGAGCGGAGTCTGGAGAGAGAAGGGGAAGCGGCTAGGGCTTCCTCCAGCTGGGGCACTTGCTGCTTGGCCCCCCCCTGCCGCGCCGCCTGCCAGGAGGGCTCCATGCTGCTCCCACCTATAGGTGAAATGAAAGTCGTCGGTCAGTGGGGAAGCAAGGACACAGGCTGCCGGGCTTGCTGCAGACCTGGCATCCGCTGGGACAGGCAGAGCGCGCAGCCCACTCACAACAGGGCGCTCCCCTCCTCCGCGCCACTCCCTCCCCCACAGTGGCACACTGAAAGTCTTCGGTTGGCGGGGAGGGAGGGACGCGGGCTGCTGGGCTTGCGGCAAAACAAAACAAAACCAAAAAGGGTTCAGGGTGGCCGGAGCGGCAAACCAAAAGAAAAAAAAAGGCATCCGTGCTGCCCTAGGATTGGACAGAATGCTACCCCTTAGAATCTGCTGCACCAAGCAAGAGCTTGCTCGGCTGGTGCCTGGAGCTGGCCCTGCTCTGGACAAATAGAAGTAGGGCAGTGACTAATTGCAGTTTCCGGAGGAGAATTAAAAGGTTCCTTCATTCACTTGATGCACATAGGTGTTACCTGTGTAAATCTATTTGCAATATGTGCGTAAAACTCTTCTGGATTAGAATATCTGGGTTGGAAGGGACCTCAGCAGATCATCTAGTCCAACCCCCTGCTCAAAGCAGGACCCAATCCTTAATTAAATCATCCAACAGATTTTTGCCTCATATCCCTAAATGGCCCTCTCAAGGATTGAGCTCGCAACCCGGGGTTTAGCAAGCCAATGCTCAAGCCACTGAGCTGTCCCTCCCCACAGGATATTCTCTATTAATGAGAGAATAGACCAGAATGAGGAAGAAGTGCATACTCAGTGGTTTGGGATCTAAGAATGACTTCGATGAGCCCTCGTTGAATCTTTGACCTTTTCATATTGTATAACGCTTCAAGAGTAAAGTACGATCAGTTTAAAAGACGAATCCTGAGATTAGATTTACTCTGACCTTAGTTTGCATAATGAGCAATGTCATTAGCATTCATAAAATTGACCAGTCCCTCTTCAAATCCTGCTATAGGATTTGACCAAATGTTCTCTGAAGCCTGTGAATTGAATATTATTCTCCAAATGAGAGCTGACCGTTGTTCGTCTATTTGTAGTGCTTTTCTCGTGCTGGCAAATTTCTTCTTTTTAATTGCTGTGGCATGCTACTCAGGCATCTTCAGTCTGTCATGGATTTTCCAAGTTGAATCAATCAGTGTATATGGAAAAAAATATTTTTTTCCAACATACATTATTTTGCATTTCTGCAAGCTGAATTCTGTACCATGCTACTCTATTGGTCAATACATTTAAAATCGTTTGGAGATAGTCACATTTGCTAACTTAAGTATTGTCATTTGGTACTTATTATTAAGATGGGTTATATTAGAAATGCCTTATGTAAGTAAGTACTTGCTTGTCCGTTATAAATACTAGGTCTCCATTTGCTTGGCTACTTTACAAGTTTAAAATAGACTGTCCCTGCATCCAAAATTTTTACCATCCAGAGCTGTTATCCTGGAATTGAATCCACACAGGTGAACCCTTGCACCTGTGCAGAAAACCATGGACTTCTATTGTTCCTCTGGCATGGAGTTGATTGCAGTATCCAGGATCTAAGTGAGAGATCAGTAAACTTGACCTACTTGTGTTGATCCACTAGTTTTATTTCTGGTTATATAACTTAGTTAATGTAAGAACATCCAGAATGTTGGGAATTTATCTTAGTCTTGAAAATTTTACCTGATGCCTCCCAGACAGGGTGGGGAAAAGCTGATGCCATGCTTCTCCAAAGCCATGCTCCTGCTTTGTAAAGGGTAAAATATTATGTACTGTATTTCATTGTAACTCAGTTTTCTATTTAATTATTTTAAAATAATCGGACTTTACAAGGGCTAGTACAACAGCAGCAAGCTACCACAAGTATTCAAATTTCAAGAAATATATTTGTAGATAATACACACAGTACTTATTAAATCGGTATTCCTTCACACTCCTGTGCTCACCATGCATCCACATACAAGGCTTGGAAATTTAAACAGATGCTTCAGAGGGCTAAATTTACTAGCCATGAACAGATAAGGAATCCAAGGCAGGCCAGTGCCCATGTGAAAAGCCATCTTGTGTCTCCAAGATTCCAGAAAGGGAAGAGTGGTAGGATTCTATCTGGGGACTCATTGTGGACTGCTCAGGTGCTCCAACTTTTATATCAGTCTCCAGTGTTTTATCCTTTCCAACATGGGATCTCCAATACAGTACCCTCCCCCTCAATCCCCCCCGCAATACCTTAATTTTTGGATTTTCCACCCCTGGCAATAGCCGCACAATCTGTGGGAGTCATTACCAGGAGATGTTGTGAGGGCCAAAAGTATAGATGCATTCAAAAAAGTAGTGTGAAGATTCAGCATGATCACTCTTAAAATAGTCTGCTTTTTTGTTAAACAACAAAACACAATTTAGTATTCATTTTCCTAAGCTCCCTTTTGGTATTTTTTCATAACAAAAATAGCTTCCCAAAATAATGATGTGGTATTTGGGTCTATTATTCAAACACCAAATTTTAGTACAAATAATGAAACTTTTCATATTAATCATAACAAATATTCTTGCAGTTAAAATGAAATACCTAGCCTTTCATTTGTGGCTGACGAAGTTTTATGAACATTAACTCTGATAACATATCTCTAGCTCAAATGTATGTCATCACACCGATTTTAGGCAGACCAGCTGAAGCACAGAGAGGTTATGTGGTTTGCCTAAAGATACACAGTGAGTTAGTGGTAGGTGGAGAACAGAAACCAGCCCTCTTGACTCAGTTCCTTACTGTGTCATTAGACAGACTGCTTCCCTACAAATCCTCCTTCCATGCTTGATATCACAAGTTAGAAAGTGATAATTGGTGGTCTGTCACAGCTCAGTTTGTGTGTCTTTTCCAAAGTGGTGTGTTTGTGGTTGTGCAGTTTTAAGGAATAGGTTTCTGTGAAGATTCAGACAGTTTAAGGAAAACATTAAAACTGCCAGAGGCAGTTTCATGTTTAGATATTGAATTAGGACATAAAGTTCAATCCATGTCATCACTCACATTGCATATTCTGGCATCATTTTCTGATCCCAGTTGATCAAAAACTAGTCTTGTAGCAGCAACAAACCAAATCTTAAAAAAAAGCAGCTTAATCAGGTGAATTAAATATGTGGTTAGAAGCCAAGCACTAGTGAGGAGTAATTTTGACCCTGCTAATAATTCCCTCCACGGCCTCGAGTAGATCATAAAATATTTGTTTTTCAGTCTGATAAGAATTATCATTAATTTTACACATCTTGAGGGGTTTGTGAGAATTAATATAGAAATGCTGATTATCATTGTTTAATATTGATAGCAGGAAGATGTAATCAAATCTGACTAGAATGTTCAAATATAAATCTTAATTAGAAGGCCAAAAACTAAAGCAAAGCTGCATGACCCTACTAAAGTTGTTGTAGCTGTTGCCTTGTTAGAGGCAGTTATTCCTTAAAAAAGAAAAAAAAAAAAAAAAAATTAGGTTTTGTGACTATAGCACCTTTCTTGCATCTACCTGCTTTCTATTTGAGCCTGGATGGATTTTAAACACCTACCTCTCAGTTAGAAGCAGACCTGAAGGCACTGCTGCTTTGGTATCTGGCTTATTCCTAGACTGTTTCACTTCCAGACAAAGAACTGTTAATGAAGCAGCTAGAAGACAGCTCTGAGGTTAGGACCTGATAGGCATACATCCAGGTATAATATCTGTGGTATTTTTTTGTCTTTTTTTAATTGGCTGAGGATAGAATTACTGAGGAACTGCTTGACAAAGTAGTCTTTTGAGGTGGCAGATGAAGATCTCTCCCATTTTCCAGGCGGCAGGGAAGAATTTAGATCTGACAGAAGTAAGCAGCCCTTCTAAGGCTATATTTCAAAATTGCACAGATTATAGGTGCTGTTCCTGAGGACAGTAGACCAGGACAGGTGGCAGATGGTCTTCAACAGACAACCATTTTGCAGTAAGAACAGTGGGTAATGCTCTCCCTCTTTCAGAGGACTTGGGGCCTTTCTAGAACAGATTATTTTAGTATTCAGAAATTATGCCTTCACCTTTTTGGTAAGATGGGAGATGTACAGCCTTTGTTGTCCATTTCTCATAAAATTCTGAAGATCTATAAAACAAACGTGTTCCGTTTCCCATCTTCCCAGATAAATATTTCCAAATGGGTTTAAATTAATCAGTCTTGAAGAGGGAATGCTACCAAGAGACCTGTTTATCTTTCTTTTGGTGCCTAGGCAGTCTGGCAGAATTGAGCTGTTGTGGTCCTGAAATCCGTGAACAAATATTGCAGGAAACTAAAATTTAGAATGGGGAGACTGAAATTCTGGAATGTATGCTCTCTCTCAGGATATATATCTAACACCTCACAATATAAGGGAAAGTATCAGATGGGTAACCGTGTTAGTCTGTATCCACAAAAACAATGAGGAGTCCAGTGGCACCTTAAAGACTAACATTTATTTGGGCATAAGCTTTCGTGGATTAAAAGCCCACTTCTTCAGATGCATGGAGTGAAAATTACAGATGCGCAGGCATAAATATACTGACATATAAAGAGAAGGGAGTTACTTTACAAATGGAGAACCAGTGTTGTCAGGGCCAATTCAATGAGGATGGATGTAGTCCACTCCCAATAATTGATGAGGTGGTGTGTAGACAACATTAACATAGATCCAAGTCCATAGATGATCTTTACTCTAGAGGGCAGTAGAAATCTTTGCATTATACTCACAAAGCAAGATTTGATTTGACCTGCGGTTATCTCCTGAGATCTTCCAAGGACCTTTTCAAGTCAGGACATTTAAATGGAATCTGGTCACACCTGGCCTGCATATTTGCATGTGGAGCTCATTTCTCTTAATTTATGCTTCAGGGCTGCTGGCTTTAACCAGAGGCATCCTAGAATATAAATTCAGTGGAGCTTGAGGCCATGTCTCTGGCATTCCCTGAAAGATCACTTGACCGTCACCATCTTTTGATGATAATGGCCAATTCTTTCTTAGGGCCTTTGAATGAATGAGGCATCAGATCCTCTTGTCTGCACAAGAAAGCAGTTTTCTTGCTCAAATAAGCTAAAAGATTTTTCTTACACTTGGAAGAAAAGCTCAGTTCTACAGATGATTGTTAAGTAGGCAGGAGGTAGAACCATCTGAGCCTTCCCTAGTGACATTTTAAATTGCTAACCTGGGAATTCTGAGCTCCCAGTTTGGTACCTGTTCACATCCGAGCAGTCCATTGTGATTCACAGGTTCTACTCCATGAACAAGAACAAAGGAGGCAGTAGCTCCATATATCCTCTCACAATGCTGCCCCAACAGCAGTGCTTTATGCTTTATTCCATTCGCTGTCTTATCCAGAACAGTGTGGAAAAAGTTAAGGTCTTGGTGATTATAGTGATTATTCCGATCTTGGATTTCAGACATATTGCCCTTGCAGCCAATTTTGAAATACTGCTTTTGACGGTCTTCCCCAAGGAGGCAGCGACTACTTTTACAGTAGCTGTCAGTCTGTTAGCTGAAATAAGGAGCAAATTAGTGAACATAGTCTACAGTTTTCTCAAAAATTGTAATTGATTTAATCACAGGTCTTCCTATGAGAACCATTTTATGATTCTAGCTGTTAAACTGTAGGAATAGCAACACATGGAATTAGATGATACATGCGTCTTTAGTACATTTTCTAGTGCTTTGCCCAATAGTGCATCCACCATTTCTCTTGAAAGACTGTTCAGCAGTCTAATATCTCACTATAAGAATATCTTTTTATGTTCAGTTGAAATTCAGAATTTCTCATAGTTTCTCTTTGTACTGACTTAAATCTTCCTCCTTGGATTATACACCTTTCAAATAAATTGTCTGTATCCCTATCCCATAATAATTCTTTAGCCAAGATCTCAGTAGTTCTCTTAATCTTTCTGCCTCAGTTCCTTTTGGTCCTTTGTTTTGAACTCCATCTAATTTGTCTGCATCTTTCTGGGACAGAGATATGCAGAAGTAAATGTAATGAAAATGCAGTATCACCAGAGTTGTATATAGAGACTGTTTACTTCCATGCCTTGTGACACGCCTTTATTTATCTGGCCGCAAATTGTTTTGCCCTATTTTTGGTTAGATCAGTTTGCAAGCTCATGTCTAATTAGTCCACTATTGTTTCCCAGTCCTTCAGTATTATTACTTCCCAGTTCTCTTACTTCCAGCTGTATCTGTTTGTTGATTCTCTCCACCCCTACTCCCCCAATTTGGATTTGCTTACCTTTTTCTGAGCAGAATCTTTTTTTTTTTTTTTTTTGGGTAGGTATCTATATTTCTGTTCTCAGGCCTCTGTTGTACTCTGTCATCCTCATGTTTGTAATATAGATTTCATTTAACATGCATTCCATCTTTTAAATGGTTGCTGAAGATGTTAAAGAAGTTTGGATCTCTCAATGATCTCTGATAAAATACTAGACAACTCACCCAGATTTCGTCTATCGCCATTTACTACTGCTCTGTTTACGCCCCTTCAGTCAGTTTACAATTTGAGTATGTTTGTGCAAGTCAACTCAAAGTAATTTTACATGTAAGATTTAATAGAGTGGTGTCCAATAGAAATTTGATGCTAGCCACACTGCTAGTCATGCTTGTGGTTTTGAGTTTTTCTTAGCCACATTATAAAAAAGCCACATTATAAAAAGGCAACATGCATTAGCCACAATTCAATAGCCTATTAGCAACATGTGGCTAGTGGCAAATGTATTGGACACTGCTGATTTCATGAGATAATATCAAATGCCTTATGAAAATCTAAAAATATGCTGAATCTTTGGCAGCCCCTTGTCCATTGACTTTAGAATTTTCCAAAGCAGTCAAGTTTGAGGTTTAAGAATATCTGCATATACTATTTATCCAGAAACTCTATTTATAATAGCGACAAAGAGTCCTGTGGCACCTTATAGACTAATAGATGTATTAGATCAGCGGTTCTCAAACTTGTTGAGTCCGCAACCCTTTTTTGCTTGCCCCTGTGCGACTGTGGGCCCTTGTTTGTCCTCCGAAAAGCCGCCGAGTGCATTACTTCCGCATTCGGCGGCTTTTCGGTGGACATGCCGAGCGCTCCTGAGCGCTGTTTTCAGACGCGCTCGGTATGTCCGCCGAAAAGCTGCTGAATGCGGAAGTAATGCATTCAGTGGCGCGGGAAGCTCGCGACACCGTGTGAGCACTCGGTGACCCCCAGAGGAGTCGCGACCTCTAGTTTGAGAACCCCTGTATTAGATCATAAGCTTTCGTGGGTGAATACCCACTTCGTCAGTTGCGGATGTATTTATAATGTACTGTGCTGACTCCATTTTCTTGTAGTTGGACAGTTCACTTTTAGTGATTTTTGTGTATGTGTGTGTGGAGGAGTTGGAAAAAAATACAAGTGACTAAATGGAGCTAGGGTTTCCGTAATAGAATATATGTTGTAATTTTGCATTTTCTGACACCAGCTTTTTTACTATAAAAATGTTGAAGTAGTCTAATTGCAGCCCTTGCAATTTTTGGTTATCTTTGCAGTCTTTTGAGCTGGATGTGGTGTGGTGGTAGAGGAATTGCTTCCTGATGTGTTGTGAAATTATCTCTTGAGCCTAATCTGTTACTGTGTTTTGATACTTATTTAATAAACAAATGTATAATATAGGACTAACAAGCTCATACTGTTCCTTTGCCCTTGATTTCACACAGTAGATCATACAAAGTATTGTCACAGCACTTCCTTCAGTGATTCTTTAAACATTTGTGATTCTTTTCACTTAGGACTTAAAAATTAACACATTTATTTATTTAAAGTAGAGGAGAATGGTTATTTGCTGTACTTGTCTTAACATGTACTTTAGTGTGTCCTCCTGCCCTAGCATTGTACTGTGAACTAAACTCTCCTCTTCAGTATATTTCCTGACCAAAAGAGCAGAGGTGCTGTTCTGAGATTTTTGTCTTAAAGTTAGGAAGCCTTCTGCATGAACATTGGTATAAATTTTATATCTCAGTGTTTTTCCTCAGTGTAAGCTTACATATATCCTTACTGGGACAATGGCCAAAGTTTGACCATTTGAGGGGACTGCGTCAATAACTTGTTAGGCAGCTGAGAATCCCACTTAATTTGTAACAAATGGAGCAGATTGCATTCATCACCCTCTCTAGTATGCAGATGAGATGTGCGTAGGTTGCTCATATATAAATATGAGCATTTCTGGATGGTGTGTAGTCTTTGCTGTACAACTATCTTACAGTGGCGGTAATTGCAGTTGCCTTTGTTAAGGGGTGAGGTTTTTGGTTGCCTGGAAAACTGCTAATTTGTAAATTTCTGGGTGAAGTCTACCTATCTCACCTGATGTAAGGAGTTGTAAATTTACGAAGAGTAACACTTGCACAGGCAGAACCAAGGATCTCTCAGTGGATCTTTAACCTGTTCGCAGCTTTGGGAGCCAAACCAGTCCTGTCAAGGACTTTGGGCATGGCTACCCTTGCAAAAGTAGAGAGCTTTGAGTTAAACCAGCCTTCGGAGAGCGCAGTAGAGAAAGGACTGTAGTCTGTCCACACTGACAGCTGCAAATGCAGTGGCATGTCCACATTTGTGGCATTGGGAGCAGTGCATTATGGGCAGCTATCCCACAGAGCGCCTCTCCCCATTCCGGTGCCGTAGCTTGTGGGAAGGGGGGAAGGGAGTGTGGGGCATTATGGGTCCTGTCCCAGTGCCCCGTGATGCATCGGTTCACATCTCAGCAATCCCTGTGCTTTTGTCCACCTCTGGCGCTATCTTTCAGTGTTGTTTTGTGCAGAATGCTCAGTCTTCCCTTTTGGTCTGCGGGAATGGAGCCTGAACCGCTGAGGAACATGCTGATGAGTTTCGCCGGCACGTCACTTTTGACAGTTGAGTTACTCCTTAAGATCCAGACTGACACTGAGAACTCTGATGATATCGACTCACGGACATGCTCACCACCATGGAATGCCGCTTTTGGGCTTGGGAAACAAGCACTGAGTGGTGGAATCACGTCGTCATGCAAGTCTGGGATGAGGAGCAGTGGCTGCAGAACTTTCGGATGAGAAAAGTCACTTTTCATGGGATTCTGAGAGGAGCTCGCCCCTACCTTGCATCACAAGGATACTAGATTGAGAGCCGCCCTGCGGGCGGAGGAGCAGGTGGCTAGTGCAATCTGGAACCTGGCAGCTCCAGACAGTTACTGATCAGTCGCTAACCAGCTTGGAGTGGGAAAGTCGATCGTTGGAATCATGTTGATGCAAGTTCGCAGGGCCATTAATCGCATCTTGCTCAGAAGAACTGTGACTCCGGGTAACATGCATGACATTGTAGCTGGCTTTTCAGAAATGGGTTTCTCTAACTGTGGAGGGGTGATAGATGGGACACATATTTCAATTCTGGCACCAGCCCACCTAACCTCAGAGTATGTTAAAGGGTATTTCTCTATGCTTTTCCAGGTGCTTGTGGATCACTGTGGGCATTTCATTGACATTAACTCAGTCTGGCCTGGAAAGGTGCATGACGCTTGCATCTTTCGGAACACTGGCCTGTTCAGGAAGCTGCAAGCTGGGACTTTTTTCCCAGACCAGAAGATCACCGCAGGGGAAGTCGAAATGCCCATTGTGATCCTTGGAAATCCTGTTTATCCTTTAATGCCATGGCTGATGAAACCCTACACAGGGAGCCTTGACAGCAGCAAGGAGCAGTTCAACAACAGGCTGAGCTGGTACAGATTGACGGTGGAGTGTGCTTTTGACCGTTTAAAGGGCCACTGGTGCTCTCTGTCTGGGAAGCTGGACTTGGCTGAGGACAACATCCCCACGCTTATCCGCGTGCTGTACCCTCCATAACATTTGTGAAGGGAAGGGTGAAAGATTCACCCAGGTGTGGAACTTTGAGGTTCAACGCTCGGAGGCTGAATTTGAACAGCCAGAGAGCAGAACTCTTAGAGGAGCCTACTGCAGGGCTGCAAGGATTAGGGATGCCTTGAGGGAACAATTTGAGGCTGAAAGGCACCAGTAATGTCTGGCGCCCTGCATGGGAGTGAAGTGCAGTGGTTCCAATGTTAGTAGGAATCTGTTTGCTATGCTGACTTGCAGTGCCTGTGGTTTTCATGGGCTAAGGTATCTTTTACTTTATGCAATAATAAAGTGTGTTTTCAAAACTCAAAAATCCGTTTATTGAAAATAAAATTCATTTTTGTTCGGAAAAACCCCCACAACTGCTTGGGATACAGAAAGGGCAAGGGGGTGGGATGGGGAACGTTACAATCATAGACTTACATATGTCCTTTTATCATGCTCAGCTTCCTATCTAGAATGCTGTGTGATGAGTGCTGCACTTCAGGATGGCTATAATGCATGGTGATGGGGGTTGAGTGCAGCGAATAAGGGTCGTAGTTTTCATGGCTGGGTGGTGAAGCTACAGGTGTTGGAGGCAGCTGGAGGCAGTAAGAACCCAGATGTAGGGGAAAGTGGGTTGGAGGTGATATGGGGGCACAAGAGAGAGAATTTTGGGACAAGGGCTGCAAGTGGGGGGGAGGGGAGTAGTGCTCTGCCTGCATGGCTAAGAGTGCCTGGATAGAGTCCGCTTGGCGCTCCGTGATGTTAGCAGCTGATCTGTGTGTTGCTGCTGGAGTACCACGTTTTTCTGCCAGCGCTCCTCATTCTGCTGGCGAATCCTCTTTTCACACGCCCTCCACTCCTGCGCCTTTAGATATTTAAGTGACTGCTGCTTTACTTCCTACAGCATGTCGTCTTTGCTTCTCTGCGGCCTCTTCCTGATTCTTTGCAGTCTTTCGGTCAGTGATAACATGGACGGCTGAGATCTCAAGGTTGCATCTGTAAAGGCAAAATGCAGCTCTTAACAGAGGCTGCACTGTTCACACCAGACAGAGCAATGATTTCCCTGCGCTTAAGAAGGGCAAGCACAGTCAACACAATAGCATAATTTGCCCATCCCAAAATGAATGCACATAAACCACAGGAACCTCAAAATCGTGAGTGACCACAGGGTTAAGAGGGACTGATTGTTTCATGGCTTTACTGTCCTCTGGGTTTCAGTGCCTTAGGGAGAACCAACAGCTGCAGGGGTCACCTACACTGAACTCTGTCCCCACATTTTCCACAGGAGTTTGTCTTGGAAGATATCTCGCTGCTGAGTGGGACCTGGGAAGCAAGGGAGGGTCTTCTAATACAATGCAGCTTGCCTGTGTGCAGCAATGGTTTCCCCCCACCCCCCTCAAGGCACAGTGGTGCGGACATGTTAGCCTGACTGGGACAAGGATCATGGTGGCTCTCTCAATAAACCTGCGCAAGACCTTTGAAGAGATCGCTGAGTCAGATTACTGCCATGTGAGAGAGCATATCAATGTCCTGTCTACATCTACGCGTGCATGCATCCCAAACCCTCCTTGCTCCAAGAGCCCGCACCTAAAAATCCGCCCCCCCCCCCCAAAAAAAAAGCCACTTAGCAGGAACCTCCTCTGGTATTTGTCCTTCTCCAAGCACTGGCCGCCACAACTGGCTACTTTCCTTCTGGCTTGAGACGAGCTCCTGGCTGCATGCATCTATGGATTCCGGGGTGTCTTCTTCCATTTCAGCACCCTCGCTCCTGCTTTCCTCCTCCACTTCCTCCTCCTCCTCCTCCTACCTTGTTGGACTGAGCTCTGAAGTGTCCATGGTGGTCCTTAGAGTGGAGGTGGGGTAGCCCCCAAGCATCGCATCCAGCTCTTTGTAGAAACAGCAGGTCGTGGGGGTAGCACCAGAGCAGCCGTTTGCCTTGTGGGCTTTGCGGTAGGCATTTTGCAGCTCCTTTACTTTAACTCTGCACTGCATCCTGGTCATGGCCCTTCTCCATCATGGGCCTTGAAATTTGCCCGAATGTATTGTAATTCCTATGGCTGGAGTGCAGCTGGGACAGAACAGCTTCCTCCCCCAAACACTGATGAGGTCCAGTACATTGCCATTGCTCCATACTGGGGATTGCCTGGCAGATGGAGGCATGGTCACCTGGAAAGATTCACTGAGAGCACTCCATACCTGGCTGAACAAACAGGAAGGGGTTTTCCAAAATTTCCGGGAGATTTAAAGGACGGGTCTGACAGTTGGTCGCCTGAGGGCAGGGCAGTAGAGTTCAAAGTGATGACCAGAGTGGCTAGAATAGGCTTTCTGGAGGATGATCAGAGAGCATGAACAGACCAGGAAAAATTACTGCATCTCGCATTTCTCTCCCTTTATGAATCCAGAAAAAGAATCTACAGGCACCCCAAAATAATAGAAATAATCAGAGGGCCAGTTGCCAGAGAAAATTGGTATAATGCTGTTTCAACCTTGGCATTTAACAGTCTGACTGGGATAACTAAAACCGAGGCATTAGCCAAAGGGGAGAGTGCAATTTATAAAACCCAAAGTAGGTTATCTTTGTCCTTTGGGGCCTTCTTGGGACAAACTGCTGTGCAGGTTACAGAAAGGAAAAGGAAAAGTACTAGGAAAAATGTGTACTCATCCTGAGGGGAAGTACAACTCAGTCCTGAGAGAAGGAAGAAATGCAGAACAGGCTGTTTGCAGGTGTATTTTGATGTTCTGCCCAGGAGGGCTATGGCTGGTCTGTCACTTCCACAGGAGAAATCAAGGAGGAGTAGAAAGATAAGGCAAGGAAAGAAGAAAATCCCTTAGGACTTGACATTGGACTCATACTCTACCCTGCATACATGCTGGCAGATGTTCTACCAAAAAAACCCATGACAGAAGGATGGGAGTAGGGATGGTAGTACTTACTTGAGAGTAGGCAGGAAGCAGCCTTGGTGGCCCTACAAGCATTAATAGCATCAGCTTGCTGTTCTGGTGCCATTCTTTGTTGGACAGATGCTTTTTTGGAAGCCCTACATTGTAAAGCTAAGAAAACTCAAAGGACTTAAAAGGTAGTCTGGCCCAAAGTTTCTCTCAACTCACTGGATGCACTGCAGTTCTTGGGAAGGCATTGTCATGTTGCGCTATCCTGTATGAGTGATTAAGATCTTAGGAAGGAGGCAGCTGCGCTCAATAACTCATAGCTGTATATTAAAGTGGAGAGGTCTTTGAGGAGCTGCTTGACAAACTGGTGGTGGAATTATTCAGTAAGTTCAGAGAGCTCTCTCAGCCTAATGGAATATAACAGACAACACTGAACAGACTTTTGTGGAAACCCATCACCCACATATGGTAAAACTGATACAGCAGAGGAAGATTGCTCCAGATGTGAATTTGGACAGTTAAACAGACTGACTCCCAAAGTTCCCCCTATAAGGTGGGAGAACAACTTGGTCCTCATGGAAAAAAAATGGCCTCTCCCCATGTCAGGCAAGTGAATTTCAGAAACAATCCAAACAGATTTAATAGAATTGGTCAGGATCCTTAACATAAATTTGTTCCTGCCTCCATCCTAAAAAATGTAAACCCCACAGAAGTGATCAGATGTGCATCAGCTTCCTTCACGCCACCTTCAGATTCTTCATAGGTGAGTTTCCTCAGCACAAGATAGGCTATAATCTGCATCACATCCTGTTTTAGTGCCTAGTGATCAGTAGAGCAGTTCATTACCTCACATTTCTGAACAAGCATGTCCCAAAGCCTTGAAATGCAAGATGGAACCACTCCAGACTATCCTGGTGACCATTTGGATAAAAGTCTGTAGTCTCTTTGCATGCTCATCTTAGCTTCCATGGATTTCTGCCATATGCCTTCAGGAAAAAGCACTTCAGGACAGAGCTATATCTTTCAGATTATTTCTTATCTCAAAACTTCTATATAAAAGACCCTACTGCCCTAGTGGTCTTCCCAAGATGTTGTTAGATGTTAAACTTCCCCTCGCTGAGGAAAGAGGAAGTGCGTAAATGGGGACATGATCCATACTTTGGAAAAATAGTTGCTTTTTAATAAAAGCCAACTCAGACCCTTGCAATTATCCACCCGGAAGCTTGGACAGTCATGATTATTCAATCTTAATGGAAGCACATGTGTTTCTCTGTGCAAGAGAGGCTGGGATCTGCATCTCACCCTGTTTCTAGTGACTATTTAGGAATTCTCCTTAAGCCAGCTTGTATCTCCATGGCGTTCCTTCTAGTACCATCCCAGTGTATGCTTACTTAGCCCATAGTAAGGATTAAAATTCCTGCAGTGGAAACTAGATCCTTGTGCTAGTGGACATAAGCTGGCCAGTCACTTGATATCAGTCTGGAGGGCTGGGGAGCTTGTTTTTTTAATGGAGCAGGGCAAGGGATGTGCCTCCCCAAAAGAGGAAAAAGATATTAGTGTACACTGTTAATAAAATCCCATTGTAAAACTTCTGTGATTGCCTGTGAAGAATTTTTAATTTTCTTTAGATACTCGGGAGAAGCGGAAATCACTGAGTTTCTCATGTATCACTGAGTTTCTTCAGTTACTTTAAAATAAGTATATTCCATTACTGTTTGATGCTGTTATGATAGGCAGCTTAGAAATACTTTGTATAAATTCATGTTTTTTCCTTTTGATTTCTTATGAAGTGTTTTTCTAGCTGTAAGTTTACACGTTTTGGAAAAATGTTAATGCTGTCAGACCTACTAATAAAAATAATAGAAAAACATATCTTCCGAGAAATGCCCTTTAAATAATTCTTTATCTAGTCAAGTGCTTGTAGAGGAGGAAGCAGTGAGTAAAAATAAAGTCAATAAGAAAAAAAATCATTTTACTCTTTAAAATCAGAGCCTTTTTATTTAATAGATAATCTAACAAGTTTCTGTAAGGACTATGATCTCTGTGTAGAGGGGGAAAAATGACTTGTCCTTGGGTTAGGATACTGAACACACAGATTTATTAATAAAGTGACAAAGAGTCCTGTGGCACGTTAAAGACTAACTGAAGTATTAGAGCATAAGCTTTCGTGGGCTAATACACACTTCGTTGGATGCATGCAATCCTTCCAAGAAGCTGCTCTGTTCACAAACGTAGCAGTTGTAGAAACAATGAAAGTTGCCATTCCCTTTTAAATATGCGGTCCAGTCATTTAACATCAGACTTTTGCTGACCACCCTACAATCACTACTCTCCCTTTTCTAAGTTGGTTAATGAAGCTGGCAAAAATGCTCGATTGCAACCTATTAGCACCTGTTATTTTTGGATCTCTGTCAGACTCCAGATCAGGACATGGCACAGAAAGCAGTTGTTAATTTAAATGACATCCTCCTGTTCATAGAAAAGAGAACTGTATCTCTCTTCATCTTGTCGGACCTTTGTGGCATTTGATACCATTGTCTCCAAAAAACTCTGAGATAAACACAAGCTCCTTGAGATGATTCAGACTGAATCCAGAGAGAGACTAACTCTTCAGAGCCTTCATCTCTAGAGTGTCTCAATGCAGACTTTTCCCACTATTGTTTAAAATCTGTCTGAAACTGATGGGAGACTTGCTGAGGTGACTAGGGTTGAAGGGTCAGCAGTATGTGGACTCCCTTCAAGTAGTTTGTATTAAATCTAAAGAGTCCAGCTACCCAGCTTTAATACCTTGCAAATTTTTTTCACTTGAATGAAGAAAAACCAGCTAAAGCTGAACCTAAGCAAGTTTGAAAAAAGTGCTCTGAACAATTAGAAGTCTCTAACATCTCTCACTGTTTGGCATCTGTTCTTAAATTGTCAGTCCATGGCTTTAAAGTCCTTTAGGAATTCTCAATGTTTTTGGATGCCCAACTAGCCATGACTGAAAAAGTACACTTACATTGGTGACTGGCCAGAAGGCTGTGGCTCAGAGGAATATCATGGACCGGTACAACTCGGTGAGTGGGCTGCCAAATCTATAACAGACTAACATAAAAAGGCATAAAACGCTGAGAGAATATTTTTGCTCTACCTTTAGAAGAGTCCAAAGAACCATGTTGGACATGAAGCTTATGTCTAAACGTGTCTTTAGAGAAAAAGGGGATTTATAGACGAAGACCCTATTTTTGGAACAGCCAACTGATTCTAGTCTTCTTTATTGTGCATTATTCATATTTCACTCTTGATGCTGTTGCATCTTTATATAGACATTCCTGTCCACTTCCATTCCCACACTTGTTTACTCTAACAAAAGACATTTTTAAAACGAAGAAATTAAAATGGGGGCTAGCAGAAGAGGATCTGCGTTCTGGAATTTGGTTGATTGTATTGATTTCCCCAGTTTCCACAATACAAAGGCTGGATAAAGTAATTGTAGATTCTTATTTCTTTACATTACCAATTAAAACTGCCAGTCACTGGGAGGAACGGGAAGGAACAAGAGCAAATATCAACAAATGCAATTTTGCTTCATAGGGAGATCGAGAGGGATTGTGGAGGAAAGGAGTGCAAATATTTAAACTTGAAAACTGGGAAGAACAAGTTGGGGTGTCTGTAAAGGAAACAATCTTGAATATATAGTTAACTTTAGCTTCTTTGACTTTTCAGTCCAGGTGTATTAAGTACTACAATGAAATTTTGACAGTGCAGACACTTGGTAGTTTTGATATGAGTGTGAATCACTTAAATTACCTTTTGTTCAGCTATTTTTCAGAATGCAGTGTATGTACTTGTCATTCAATTCATTTGTTTAGTATATGCATGTAGTCTTCTTTTATTTGTATTTTTCTCCCCTACAGCACCATTTTGTTCATGGGCATAATAATAAAACTGCATCAGAGATCTTGGCTTTTAGTAAATTTTATAAAATGGAAGAATATTATCAAAAATATTTTAATAGTAGGTATACAGAGATTAAGAGAATCATAAATTGGGAAGAAGGAACTGTTTTATAGTGATCTGGTGGTTGTGGCGTTTGTTTTTTAAAAACTTTTGTGAATTTAGTGCCTGTGTAATTGGGGAATTTATAGCACCCCTTAATACAGGCAACAACTGTTCACTATTTCTTGTACAGCATTCCTAAACACGCCTGTGTTCTATGCTGGACTGTTCTTGATTTTGTATTTTTTGCCGGTTGGCAGACTGGTGGTTTTGTGGACAAGTGGGGTTTAAAATGAGATCACTAAACTCGTTTTCACATATAATCTTAACCATGGACTCAGACTGTCCCCCAAAAGGACCTTTGAAACACGGCTCACATCTTTAGTTAAGGCCCCTTATCTTGCAAATATATTTACCCCTGATCCCGACCAATATATTTTCTAAATTCGAGGCCTTAGTTACTTTCTGTCTCCAAGAGAGTATTAGGGAGATGTTGAACTGTACTCTGCTTCAACAGATTTATGTATTGCATAGGAGGAACTGCCTATTTTTTCTGCCTCTTTGGATTTAGATATGCCTTAGTATGGAAGTTCTAATAGAATTGAGACTTTTAATATGGAGGACTTTTCAAAAGCAAAAGAATCACTGTAATAGAATATATCTATAAATCCACATATACCGCCTCCAAAGTTTGATTTTACTTTTGCCACATTTACTGAACACTCATAAACACACTTCCTCTTGCTATTCAGAAAGCATTATTTATTATAAAATACTAGTTTTAAAAACTTCCATTTCATTTTTTAGTCTTTTTTTGACAGATAAATCTTACTCGCATCCTATAGAATACATTTTAATTTCAAGCCAATATTCTAAATAGGTGTATATAAATGGGCCTGAAACTAGGAGGAGGAAAAATGATCTTATGGAAAGGAGGCATAATTGGCAATCCACAACTCAACTCCCATTTACTACACTAGTTTGAATTCATCCTTTATGTAGCTGATGGATTTAAAGTCTTTCCTGAAACTAAATTGCCACATACATCTAATGGAAAGATTTTCCACCATAGTGCTTTGCTTAATACTTAGAAGTCCCATATTTTCTGTTTCTAAAGTTTTTTGGAGATTGTATGGTAAAATTCATGAGGTGAACCACAGGAAGCCAGGTTATCAGGTTTGTTTCACATGAGAGGACTGGAAATAGTATTTTGAATTCAATAAAAATAGTTCAGAGAACTAAATCTTGAAAAAACTTTGATTTTTGTAAATTGCTATCTACTATCCTTTCACCTTCTAAAATGTAGTTGCATGATGTGTGATACCCTTGGTATATACTCTCAATTGTGAAGCTAATGTTTTGCTTTAAAACATTTTATTTTATGTGGAGTATAGTACATTTTTGCATTCTAGGCAACAATGGCAAATTGTTATTAATTTGTATATATTTTTATAGAAACCTTTCTAGATGATTTCAATTCCGTAGATAATATCTGAGGAATTGAATTCCAGAGAGAGCTTGACTGTTGATCATTAGACAGTAGTAAAGCTTTCGCTGTGTGAATTTGATTAAATGCCTTGTTTGGATAGCTGATTAGAAAATAATCTTTCTTTCCTTGGAGGTATGTATGTTCTGTAGGTGACAGGCTTTAGTCACATAAGAAACAATGAGAGTGTCTATGAATTCGATAACAGAGAATTATTGCTTAGAGTTGTACTGGAGAGAAATGGCTGTGGTAGCTGCTGATGCGAAGCAAATGTGACCTGCTGAGATTCTGGTACAGTATTGTTAGTGTGTTTCATAGACTGACCGTTTACAGCTGGATACTATTAGTATTTAAGAGTTTTCTGTGTTGAGTCAACTCTTTTAACCTTCAGTTTTAGCTGGGCGGCAGGCACTATGAAAAATGTTAGAACTAAGCTTAAAAAAGTTAACCTTAGATATCTGGTAGATTTTAAAATAATTTCCCCTTTGGGAATAAGGTGATTCTGCATGAGACTAATGCTTTGTTTTGAGAAGCAGTGATGGAAAAATACATTTTAAAAGGTAAATTTGTGGTCAAATGTGGGCAGTATACCAAATGTATGTAGTCTAAGTTTTTTGCAGGTCTTCATGGTTCAGTAATCAGAATGGTGCAGGGATGACTCATCAACTGCTACAGTTATATAGTACAGTACTGATTGTCCTTGTGCAAGATATCGCCGTTTTAATGTGATAGAAACGAGCAGTTTGAGCCCTGATCTCTCTACTCCAGCCACCCTGAATATCATGTGTGTTAAACCACAATTCTTGTATATCTGAAATACTGTTATATATTGCATGTGTTAGGCTTGATTCTGCAGTTCTTACTTAGACACATCTCCTATAGGAAGTAATTAGATCATTTTTAATCTGATATTTAAAGGGGCAGTGTCAACTTGAATTCTGATTCTTTTTAAAAAAATTAAATAGTAATTTCAGGAACTATACCTGCTTTTTAAACCATCTGCTATCCCAGGTGGTTTTAATACCCATGTTTCCCTATCATTTTAAATGCTCTCTCCCTTCCTCATTACTGAGTAAAAGGTACAGGCAAGCTAGAAGCTAAATGAATATATAGGGGAAAGAGTGAAACTGACTATATCAAGTGCTGCAAAAAGCTCAATGTTCAAAAAAAAAAATCTCTAATGTTAAAGTAATCATAGAATTGTAGAAATGTGGGACTGGAAAGGACCTCAGTAGGTCATCTTGTCCAGTCCCCATCTTAACTCTTGAAACAATAGTAGACAGATTTGTTAATTTCATGTAAACCTTGCCCCTGTTTAAAGCCATTTAATCACTCTAGTACTCTAGTCCAGGGGTCGACAACCTCCGGCACGCAGCCCATCAGAGTAATCCACTGGCAGGCCGTGAGACATTTTGTTCGTTGACCTACCGCAGGCGCGGTCCTCTGCAGCTCTAAGTGGCCATGGTTTGCCATTCCCAGCCAATGGGAGTTGCAGGAAGCGGTGACCAGCATGTCCTTGCAGCCCGCGTCACTTCCCGTAGCTGCCATTGGCCGGGAACAGCAAACCGCGGCCACTGGGAACTGCAGGAGGCTGTGCCTGCAGGCAGTAAACGTAAACAAAATGTCTTGTGGCCCGCCAACAGATTACCCTGATGGGCTGCATGCTGAAGGTTGCCGACCCTGCTCTAGTCTAACGGTCTGTCTGCATTTTGATGTGTCCCATTTCTGAAGTTCCATAAATGGTAAAGTGCATCTTATCATTAAAATTGTTACTTTACAGGTTAGCATGCTGTTTAGCTTTTAAAATTCATACTCCAAAATCTAGAGGTTACTTCTGTTGTGGCTTTAAGTGGGACACAGAATGAAGTGTCTGTAATCTTTTGTGTGAAAGTTTCCAGTTCAGAAATGAAACGAAAACCTTTACTGAAAATTTCTTAGTTTAAGTGAACGTGGCAATAGGGGTTCATGACTAGCCTATGGATGCGTCTTTAATAATAAAGTAAAACAAAACAAACACAGTTGTCCCTTTTTACCACCAAAAATTTCTGCGCTAATCAACTAAGGGGAACTCTTGCTCCAGTATACAATAACTTTTCACTTAAAGTCATCCAGTTAATATTGTTTTGTTGTTACATTGCTGATTAATTAGGGAACAAGCTCATTTAAAGTTGTGCAGTGCTCCCTTCTAACATCATTTGGAAGCCGCCTGCTTTGTCCATTGCTTGCAGGAAGAGCAGCCCATTGCAGCTAGGTGGTGGGGGCTTGGAACCAGGGTGGACCGACAGGCCCCCATCAGCTCCCTGCTCCCCTAATTTCCCTCTGCAGCAGCTGCCCAGCAGGCTATGAATTGCCGACAGTTCAGCTGTCCCTTCCCCCACTACTATGTGCTGCTCCTGCTGTCTGCTTTGGAGCTGCGCCTGGGAGCTTCCTGATTGCTGTGCCATAGGGGGATGGAGGGGCTGATGTCAGGGTGTCCCTCTCCCGCCTGCTCCTGCACCTCACTTACCCTTCTCCAATATAGAGCAGAGTGGGGACACGGAGGGAGAGAGACAGAGCTTGGGGCAGTAGCTTCTGTCTCAACTTCCTGATCCACTTAAAAGGACAATGTCTTTAAGAGTGGGGTCAGCTTACTTAAAGGGCAGTGCACATCCCTTTCTTTCTCCTACCTAAAGGGTGTCTGTCTCTGCCAAGTTGTCTCCCATCCTTCCATTCCTGTTGCCTTACAGTAACAACAATGTATTAACCCCCAAGGGCTCAGCCAAAAGCTAGTTCTTCATTTAGCAGTAAGGCATTCCGTGGAAAATATCGCACCCTCTTCCATCCTCTAACTTCATCACCTCAACCAAGCTTCACAATCATCATCGCTGTGTACAGTATTAAATTGTTTGTTTAAAATGTATACTGTGTGTATATATTATATAGATTTTTTTTCTGGTGAAAAAATTTTCCCTGGAACCGAACCTCCGCCCTCCCATTTACATTAATTCTTATGGGGAAATTGGATTCGTTTAACATCATTTTGCTTAAAGTTGCATTTTTCAGGAACATAACTACAATGTTAAGCGAGGAGTTACTGTATCTGAAACTAACTAGGGGCAGTATTTGAAAGCTTTCAATTCAGATTTTTAAAGCACTAAATTTACCTGTTGCTTAATACTGTAGCTGAAACTTACACATGGCAAGAAATGATAAAGTATGTTTTAAAAGGTTTTTAATAAATTATATTTGGCATTTTTGAATCTGTTGTTGGCAGCAACAATTCTTCTAAAAAGGGACAGTGGGTAAAAATGCAGGATTTCTAAAATGGACAGTGAGCCATCAGGCTTACTAAATATTGAATCGTATCTGCCAGTTTGAATGTTTACAGAAAATATGCATATTAAATTGTTAGTGACATATGGCAAGTGCTGGTATTCTGGAAACAGAGTTAAAAATACAGTGCTAATTATCAGTTATCAAATTTCAGTGAAGTGAAACAATACGTATTTTTAAATGTTTACAAGTTAAGATACCGAAAGTCAAAGGGATATGGGCAGGTATGTTAGAATGAAGAGAGGGATTGCAGATACCAGACTCAGCTGAGCTCAGTTCAGAAAGATAAATTACTTTAGCAGCAAAATATAATGGCTGATATTTTGAAGGGCCTGTTGATTTTGAGTCAGTGTATGGGTGCCCAACTTTTGAGACTCCCTGAAAAGGTCTAATTTTTGGAGGTCTACTGCTCAGCAGAACTTTCTGAAAATTGGACCCTGTTAAGATGTCTCAAGTTGGGCATCCCAAATCACTAATCATTTCTGAAAATCTTAACCAGTGTCCCCAGAATTTAAACAACTTCATTAGCATTGGTAGTTAAGGCCAGAAAGTACTGTTATGATCATTTATTCTAACTGTAGAATGACCACCTAATACCTCGTGCACTGAGCCCACAACTTTTGGTTGAATTAGAGCAGTGGTTTTCAGTCTCTGGTTTGTGGACCTTGGGGGGCCATAGACTATGACTAAGATTTCCAAAGGGGTCTGCACTTCTGTGACCGGTTCCACCTGCAACTGGGGTACCACTGAGTCCCCCTTGACCCACCAGCCTGG
Source organism: Dermatemys mawii (assembly GCA_007922305.1). NCBI lineage: Eukaryota > Metazoa > Chordata > Testudines > Dermatemydidae > Dermatemys > Dermatemys mawii. The sequence continues at coordinate 3,072,582 of ML677355.1, forward strand.
GCTCCCTTTCCACTCTACTGCTGTGACCAGCCTGCCAAGCCCTCTCCCAGGCTCCAGCCTGCACTTTCAATAGCGCACATACAGATGGGGACACATCCAACTGCAGTTACATGTAGACACTGTGATTAGCTCTGCATGGGGAGACTCCAGCTAAGGAACTTCCCAGGTCCTCAGGCACATGCCTGTCTTTCGAGTGTAAACCCAAAATTATACTGTCTTGCACTGCCCAGGGAACTGTACAACATAAGCTTGTGAAATTCACCTCCTCCCTCAATGTGGAGAGAGCAACTTTCTCTGCTGAGTTATGATTTCTACACACACTGGTTTTCATCATCATCATGTTCCTATTTTGCCTCTGGCAGTTAGGGCAGTGCTGAAGCTCCTCCATGTCTTTCTGTTTCTGGCAAATCTTTCAGTGGTTCCCCAGCTGTGCACCAGGTTTTTCAGCTCTGTTTCCACAGCTCTTCGACATGTTGTTTTCACACAGGCTTGTTTTCACTTGCTTTTATGTCCCTCTTATTGCTGCTCCGGTGATGGAATTAGTTTCCATGTGAAGGACATGACCGATCCATCTCCAATGCCTCCTGGCAGTGATGGTGCTCTGATCCTCTTGGCTGCACTGTGTCAATAGATCTTGGTTTGAGATTGTTTTGGGCCAAAAAATACGAGGATTTTTCTGAGGCAGGTTGTACGGAATGAAGACAGTTTTTGGACATGTCATACTTTCTCATTCTCATAGCGTTCTGCACTATAAAGTAGTGTTGAAAGTATGCAGTTCTGATAAATTTTGTTTGGTTTTCGTGTTTATTTTAATGCTTTCCAGACTATATTTAAGCTCCTGAAGGTATTCCTGGCTTTGATTTTGTTCTGGATGTCTTGGCTTGTTCCACTGTCCTGGCTGATGGTGCTGCCCAAGTATGTGAATCTTTCTACATTGGTGAGAACATAATCCTCTATCTGTACTGGTGATGGTGAGGTAATATTACAAGGTCATGATTTATTGCGATTGATTTTCAGTCCAATTTGCTGGCTGAATGTGTTGTCCCGTTTTTTTTCTTATATATGGTGTTGGGTATGTGATAGGAGAGCGCCATCATCTGTGAAGTCCAGGCCTTCAAGGGATAAGAGTGTCCATTTAATGCCTCTTGACATCTCTTCAGTTGTACGCCGCATTACCCAGTCGATGACAGTGTTGGAGAGGATTGCAGACATCTCACACCCCTGACGTACTCCTATTTTGACTTCAAAACTGAGCTCACTGTGCTCAGCACTGCAAGTAAAGTTGAAATTGAAGTTTTTGATGATGTTGAATTCCATGTGCCATAGGCTGGTCCTGTGAATGTTATCAAAAGCCTTCTCAAAGTCTATGAAATTTATATCAAGTTTCTGTTGCCATTTTAAGCACTGTTCTATTGTGTTTCGTAGAGGGAAGATCTGGTCTGCGCATCCATGCCCTTTCCAAAAACCAGCTTGCTCTCTTCTGGGAACGCAATCAACTGCCTCTGATATACGCTGGATTATGATCTTACACAATACTTTTCTTGGCACAAATAAAAGTGTGATACCACACCAGTTATTCCAATCACTGAAAGCTCCTTTCTTTGGTATCTTCACTATAACCCCCTTCGTCTACTCATATGGCACTTTTTCCCTTTCCCAGACTGATGTAAATAAAGGGGCCAGGATAGATGCTGCTAATTTAGGATTTACCTTGAACAATTCTGCATTCAAGTTATCCTTGCTGGGAGCTTTCCTATTTTTAATGGATTTGATGGCTTGATCTCTTCCTTAGTTAGGGTGTCTGTGTCAATATCAAGATCTTTTGCGTCCTGGATGTTTGCTTTCATTTTGAGTGGCTTCCTGTTCAGCAATTCTTAGACTCTGTCCAGTGCATTTTTTGTTTGTTAGTAGGTGTTCTTGTTTGTTCCTCGAGTGTGTTTTGGTGTCTGCTGTTTACCACTGATAAACCGCATAATTTTGTAGATGGTTTCTTGTTCACCATGAGCAGCTGCATCCTCTGCTTGTGTTGCCGGATTATCAATATAATGTTGTTTGTCCACTCTCATAGGCATTTGACCTCCTTGCTATACTGCTCGTGTTATTTGCTCTTTAGCTTCTGGAATTGTCTCTAAAACCTTTTTCTTCATGGCGTTCCATGTGTTAGGTGTAATCCACTCCTTCCTTCTCTTCTGCCTGCAGTCTAGGCAAGCTTCACTGCTCTGTTTAGAAATTGCCGTTACTTTGTCCCATTTCTTGTTGATCTCCTCATCTGCATTCCCTCCTCTTTATCAAGGTCTGAAAGTGCTTGAAACCTGTTCTTTAACTGTAGAACGAAGGCTTTCTGTATTACAAGGGATTTTAGCTTGTCAGTATCCTAACATCTACATCCCTTGTTTCATGGGCCCATACTTCTCGGTTTTAGCTTGATGGAGGCTGTCCCAAGGTGGTGGACGCTGCCAATGTCTGCATCCCTTCTCACTTCTGTTAGTGAGCGTCGCCATTTGTCATTGATCATGGTATAGTCAATTTGGTTCTTATCTCTGCCATTTGGAGAACACCATGTCAGCTTGTGAATTTCACAATGTTCAAATAGGGTTCCGATGATGACTAAGTCATTCATATTACAGAAATCAACAAGCCTTTCTCTGTTTTCATTCATGGTGCCACACCCATGTCTTCCCATTGCTCTGTCATTGTTTGTGTTGTCCTTACAGACCTTGGCATTCAGGTCTCCCATGACGATAGTTAGGTCATGGCATGGCACTGTCTCCAACTCCACCTGTAGTGAGGGTAGAAATGGTCCTTTACTTCTTCATCACTCTCATTTGTTGGGAGCATAACACTGAATCAGGGTGATATTATTGTTTCCATTTCAGTGTGGCTCTCGTAAGTCTGCTGCTGGATTTCCATTTCAGGAGGGAATGCTCCACTCCCTTCCTCAAAAGGGTGGCAACACCCTCATGGTGTTGTCCATCACCCTGTACAGAATACAGCAAAGTTTCTCCCGAGGCTGTTAATCTTTCTGATCCTGTCCATCTGTTCTCACTGACACCCAGGATGTGTAAGCTGTAGTGTCTCATCTCTGCTGTGACCTGAGCTAGCTTCCCTGCTTAGTACATTGTCCGTACATTCCAAAAACCAAGTTTGGTTTTTGTCTTGGTGTTGAGCACTTCAGTCTTTATGCCAGAGGTTTCCTTTTGGCTTTCACCACTAGCAGTCATTGACTCCTGAAGGCCATCACACACAGTCATGATCAGTTTCTCCATTGCAGTTTCCATAACACATATATACCTAACCCCCAACCTGAATGACCCGGGTGTCTGTCTTGTCTGGCTCCTCCCCCACAGACCACTTCGGCATGGTTGAACCTACTAGGAGCAAAAAGCCCCCATCGACACAGACTCTGGGGATCGTTAGTGCACACAAGCTGTCCCACCATGTGAGGCATGGACACCAGAGGACAGACACTGGCTTTAGACAAAACAAAAACAAGTTTAACAATTAAATATTGAGGGATAGCAAGCAGATCAAAGCAGATTACCTAGCAAATAAACAAAACGCCAGCTAAGCCTAAAATACTACACAGAATGGATATGAACAGCAAATTCTCACCCTAAGTGATGATACAAGCAGATTGAAGATTCTTAAGGGGCCAGCTGCACTTTCTTACAGCTCAAAATCCCCAGGTGTTCCATTCACAGGCTAAAAATCCCTTTAGCCTAGGTCCAGCACATCCTCCAGTTGAGTTTCTCTGTTCCTTAGGTGTTTCCAAGAGTCTCTTTGGGTGGGGAGTCAGTGCAGAACCACAGTGATGTCACTCCCCTTCCTTAAATAGCTTTTGCATATGGTGGGAACCCTTTATTTCAAAGCTTGGATTCCACACCAGTCAGTGGAAGAATATTGGTATTCCAAGATGGAGTCCCTCACTGGGTGTCCTGGACACATGTACCTGTAGCCATAACTCATGGGCTGTTAGTAGCGTCCTCAGGATGTTGTCCCTCCACCCCATGGGAGATAAGCTTCTTCTAAGGCCTATTGTTTTCTCTAGACTTAGTGCATTCTGCCTATTGCGTGTGCCCTGTGTGTAAACAAATTTGTGATAGAAACATAGACAATATTCTTAACTTCAAATACAAAAATGATGCATGCATACAAATAGGATATTCATATTTAGTAAATTGTAACCTTTTCAATATCTCACATGACCTATCTTGCAGAAAATACATCTTCATTATGTCATAATTATAATATCACTGTGAAGAATATTGGGTGCAGTATCAGAACCTCCATTTGAAATATTTTAGGGGTGGTCCACAAATGAAAAAAGGTTGAAAATCAGCCACTGAATTAGAGCATTGCTTTCAAAAAGACATCCAGTTCTGATTTAAAATGTCATGTGATAGAGAATCTATCCCATACCTAGATAAGCTGTTTCAGTGGCCAGTTACTCTGTAAGAAAACTCATGAAATAAGATTAAAATTCTACGTTATTTTCAGTTGGTTTTTCTAGCTTTCACTTCCAGCCATTGAATCTTGCTATGTCCTTATGGTATAGATTAAAGAGGCCTGTAGTGTCACATACCTTCTCTTTTGTGGTATGAAAGACAAATTGCCAGTCTCAGTATAACTTTTCCATAGCTTGCCTTTGGGGCAAATTGTATGGTTGCTGAAATTTAAGGAGCTGATAACTATATTGAAACAGAATAGAATAGATGATACAATGATACAGGTGGCATTCACTCCTGAGGAAGTGCTTTGCCAAAACATTAGAAATTCTGCACCAAAAAAATAAAAACTTTGCACACAATGTTTTAAAATTCAGCAAATTTTATTTGTCAGTGAATAAATGTGGAGGCTCCAGCATGGCAGTGGGGAGCACAGGCCACTGGCTGCCCAGAGGTGGGAGGTGTCCCTCTGCTCCATCCCCAGAATTCCCCCCAGGAGTATAAACTTCTCGCATTCTTGCTGTTTGTTGCTTTGAGGAAGGATTTGGTGGTGGGGAGTGAGGAGGAAAGAGAAAAGGGAAAGTTTTTTTTAAAGATTTTAAAATATAATGTAAACAATAAGGTCTGATTGCAGCACTGGGACTAAATATTGCCATGCAGCATTAGGGTGAGAGATAAGAGGGTGGGAAGAGGGTCTGTTCTTCAGAGGGTTGGGAGATATGGGGGCAAGGGAGAAAGAGGGTATTTCAGTACAACTTGATAATGATCTTTAATGATCATTAACTGACTGTATCCTTTATTTAGCCCAGGAATTAAGCCTCATCTGTGAGAGAGAAGCTAACCAATTAAACCATAAATTCAAACTCTGTAACAATTTAAACTGTTGTGTTTTTGTGACGGGCAAATTTTATCTTCTTTCCTAACCTCATTCTAGGAAATAGCTGAACCATTTTTTAAATGAAACTTTCCATAAAGCTTCATACAAAGACACCTGACATAAAAAACATTTTAACCAGAACAGTTATTTTGGCAAAATTACAAACAATTGAAAACAGGATTTTGTGATGGGAAGTATTAGGCAACCTTAAATGTAGGCATTGCTATCAGCACAATCTGTATTACATACGCAAAGCTATGTTAAAAGAATGTTAAGATTGCGAAGTTACACACTCAGTAGTTAGGAAATGCTAGAATCATGTTTTGAGAGACCTTTTTTCTGTCCCCTTTTTTGTATGTTATCGGTCTTTAGTTAAATTATTTCATTCTAGGTTTTTTCTACAGGTCCCCCTGTTTCCATCTGTGCATGGAATGGATGGTGCTGAAAAATTATTGTACAGTCACTATATTTCCTATCTACCTTATCAGTGGCCACCTGAGAAAATGATCTGTGTGTCTTGCTTAGCATCACATAAGAAGTCTGACAGAGCAAGGATCATTTCCAGATGATAGCTGACTGCCTTAATCACAAGACTATCTTTTCTCTTCTTGTAGTCTTCTGCCCCATTCTCTTGTCTTTTTCTGACTTCCAGACCATTTGAGGCAGGTGTCTTACAGACAGTAGCCAGATTCGCCCCACCACCCCAATTCGTTTACTGAGCTAGTGCAGCTTGTTTAGTGAATGAGGTAGGGGTCTGGTGAGGGGGGAAAAACAAGTAAAAGATTTTCATAATGTGTAGGGAGCTGAATGAAAGTTTCATGGACAACCTTAATTCTGATATTTCTGAACTTACAGGTATGAGACTTGAGGTGTCTTAAAGGAAAAGGCAGCCCAATTTTACAGGCAACAAAGCTGATGATTGAGAGTTAGCAGGTTGTTTTAGAGGCAGTGTGGATAGGTAAGTTGGATTTGGATCTGTCATGTTGGAGATCCAGGTTTTAGGTCTGTCTTACATAACTTCTCAGTGGGGTATGAGGCCTTTGTCAGAAAGGATTGTGAGGGTTCAGAATTATTAGCTCTAGTCAGAAGTGAGCCTAGAACTTGTGGTCGTGTGGTTTCCAGTGCAGGCCAAAGAATATTTTAGTGGAGTGTGGTAACATTAGGATCTGTTTTGTCTGTGTCCTGCATGGAATGAATGATATCTGAAATGCTGAAGTGAAGAACCCCAGCAGTGCTATAGAATGTGTGTGGCATGTTGCCCAAAATGGCACTTCCTTTACCCAAGATGTGTCTTTCTATACATTTCAGAGTTCTGGTGGTGGTGGAGCACCTCAAAAATGTTGCAGGAATGTCTGTAATATAAAGTGTCAGGAACCCTTAATATGAGGGTTTCTGCTATTCCTCTTGCAAGAAATTGGACTAACTACATGGCTTAGATGAACAGAAAAAGCAATGGTTAAACATAATCTAGATTTTGGAACACTTCCATTTCTAATTATTTTAAAAAATTAGTCTTAGTATGTTAATCTCAGCGGGAAAACATGTTAGAAATCTATATGCAACTTTGACATATGTTGTACAATATACACTAGAAAAATAGTATTTTCTTGTATAATAGCTACTTATATTATGCTAACTCATATAATTACTTTTGTCACCAACAATGATTATGGTTGGGATGATTTATATGCCCAGGTTATATAAAAGAAAGTGGAAGATGTTCTGAAATCCTGATTACGTTTAATGATTGCTTTTCTAGTTAATCTATGCAACATAGTTAGTATTAGTCCAGTTGATTGCAAGGGGGATGGCAAAAACCCTTGGTAGTAAGATTTCCTAACACATTATTAGACATTATTGTGAAGTTTTTCCAAATGTACCTTGGAAGTGAATTGGCTTTAAAACTGGCACGTTCAAAAAGTACTATATTTAACTAAAATTCAGTTTTATGCTATACTAGGTTTATAGTATAATTCATTACTATGCTTTTTATCTGCATCTTTTTTTTTTGTTTCTTCATTTTCTGTTTTCTTCCCCTTCTCTTTATAATTCCCCTTTTCCCCCCCCTCTCATCTATAAACAACTCCAGTTGGTTAACTTTGTTATTTTATGACATCCTCTTGTAGTTATACCAGGGGCACTCAGTTGTATGTTTTGGGGCATAAATTAATTGCTGCATGGGGCTAAAAATGACTCTTGTATCCACCTATACACAAAACATTGTTCAATAGGTTACATGCATTATGGGGATTTCACCAGTTTGCGAAGCATCTGCTGTTCCCACAGTTGGCTTGATGGACAATGGTCTAACCCACCTGTATAAAATTCTTGCCACTTATCTAGGAGAAGTAGATTTTATTGACAAGTTTTTATTAATTTTATTTATGTTGTCAACTTTGTGGGAAGGGATGTATTTAAAATGTTCATGGTAAATTTCATAGAATTTGTCAAAATTTTCTAAAGCATGTTCATTTCACTGTGTTTCCTGTGTCCTTTTCTCTCATTATTTATGTTCTTACTCTTATTTTCCGTATAATATTCTGTGGAGTTCCCACACATGAAACATCATTTTTGCCTTCCAACTCAATAACTCTTCCATTTCACCTGTCTCTTTCACTTGTACAGTTTGATCTTTACTGCTTAGCTATGTGGAGCTCAGAACCTAAACAGTAAAGATGTGCCCTAGGATACTTGCATGCTGTTGCAGTTTCTGCATTAGGGGCCTACGGATCCATCTGAGGTCTCAAGGCTCCGCAAAGTTTCTGTAAGGATTGAAGGCCATAGGAATTAAAGGGATAGATTGGAAAACTAGGAGTCAGAGCAGGGCAAGGAAGATCAGGATTATAGGGAGAATGTAAGTACATGCTTTAACTTCCTATTGTGATAGTTCCATATGCATTCTAGTAATTAACTAAAAGATTCATAGACAATATTATGCCTGTATTAATACTGGTATATTTTCTAGATTCCAAAGGAACTCAGTTGTATCATTACCACTGCCTATTAGTCCAATTGGTTAACACATTCCAACTGCAGACTTCTGTGGATATCACATATTAGCCAGTGCATGCTAAACCTCTATCCTAATTAACCAGGCACAGTTATTTTTAACACATGTTAGCTGATGGAGTTGAATCCTAGATGTTTCCATGTAATCAGCAATCGCATATTAAAATATATTCTCCCTGGGCTCACTAAAGTTTATTACGTTAGCTAACATTCACATAACATAACACCCTTTTTTCCTAGATAAACTTTCTTATGGTGTATGGTCTGAAAAGTAAAAAAACCAAAAACTGGCAGTGTGCGAATGAAGTGGGGAAAGGCTAAGTGTTAGCCAAGTGAAAATACAAAGTGAGGGAGAAAAATACAACTTTATATTTCTTTAAGACTGTATTACAAACTAATTGTTTTGGAGATGTCCTTGAAAAAGATCTGCAAATTAAATGCATCACTTACAGCATGCTTCACGCTATACAAGAGACAGGCCAAGGTGGTCTCTGCTCTGGGGAGTGTACCGTCTAGAAGATTTATTATAACTATGATCATTTTTATTTCTTGAATAAATGGAACTGTGGAGCTACAGGTTCATTTTATGGAAGACAAGGAGTAAGTGAGTAGAGCAGCCTTTTAGTCACTGTCCATTTTTCTTGGTGGTAAGGGGAGTGAGGAAAATTACCTCTGAGCCATTTGCATTGAAGTGGGGAGGGAGCAAGAACCAGGAAAGTAGTGGGAATCAAGTCCAGGTGGGATGGCAGCTCAGAATTGAATAATTTGGGGAAACAAGGCTGATTCAAATATACTGGACTTTTTGAGGGAAGTGGCAACATTTTATCTTTTACCTGGGCTGGTCTGCTGAATACTACACTAACCCCAAGTCATTAAATAGAAAAAAAACATTCAATCTACTTTTCATTTCAGTTTGTGGTCTGTTACCAGTGAGGGTGGTTTTATTTATTTATTTTTTTTACTATTCTCCGTGTAAAACTAACCGTTCTTTTTTTACATTTATATTTCACCTTTAAAGGAAGATGATCTATACTCTTCCTTTAACAGATGCAACTAATTTATTCCATTGTTAGTAGTTCTTAGGCATTTGCACCTGTACTTCCTGCAAATTTTTCACTTCATGAATATTTTTGGCTTTGTGTTGTCATCCTTCACAACTCACTGGGCTTTTGTTAGTCTTCCAGTATCACTTATTGGTATGGATGGGGAAAGTACCAGTAGTAGTTGTAAATTAATTTGTGCTCCTTCTGGATGGCTGTGCAGTGGCAAATAGAATCATGCATAAAAAGGGATGTTTAGATTGGTGACAGTGCTGCTGCTGCTGCATTTAAAAACCAAATAGCACAGTCCCAACCAGATGATAATTTTAAAACCTGAGGCAAAGGTGTGTAGTTTTTTCAAGTGTAATTGTGCTTAACATTTGTATGTCACCTCAAAGAAGTGTGTGAATTTTTTAAATGAATATAGTTCTGCCTTTGTCTGTATTTGGACTCTCCTCCTCCACTTTTTGCTGTATTTGTCTCTGCTGCTTACATCATAAGCAGATGAGTTTGCCTTTTTTCTTCCAGGCATATTTCTCTCGCTGGCAGTTCACAATGTAATTCTTCAAAAGTGTGATATGCCATTTCTCTGTAAGAGGAAGCCAGGCAGGAAGGATTCAAATAAGTTTTAGAGGGAAGCTCTAGAGTTAAAAGGTGGGGTCAGTAATTGTAGCTTTATGGGTAATGTTTTTTTGCTTTTCTAGTAAGCTTCCTCCTTTGGTGTTGAAATAAAGCTGCTTTCTGTGACTCGTTATCACATGACAATAACTGTGTGGAGGAGGAGGGAAAGGTGGTAAATGTGTTCAGAGCATAGCTACTGCTCTGGAAGGGGGAGTGTCTCCTAAGCATTTGCATGTACAGTTTCTATCAGAGAGAGATCATAATGGAAGAAGACCTGCCTCCCCCCCCCCCCCCCCCAAAAGGCAGGGAAGCAGGGTAAAATACACAAACAGAAGTGGGTATAAAACTCATTTTAATTCCAAGTTTTTCTCCAGGAGAAGGGAAGAGGGATGACATCAAAATATGCACATCTGTGTAAATATCTATAATTTGTATTTTTTTTAAAAAAATACACAGCTTTCCCTGACAATCCATTATCAACTGGAAATTTCTTGTAGGTTTGAGTGATGGAGCGGAGGAGAGGGAATGGGTGCGTAGGGTGAGTCCAGTGAATAGTGATTTCAGAGGTATTAGGGGAAGCAGTAAGTTGGGATTCATGAGTGTGATTAGTGGAAAGAATGCATGACTTGTTTCAGTTTTAGTGGCAGAATCGAGTCAGTGAATGTGGGCAGGTAGTGGAGAAAATATGATGTGAAGAAAAAGGAAAGTTTTTGAGTGGAGAATGGAGGATGGATGTTGAGGGAGGAAGTCAGGTTTTCCATTAAAAAATAAGAGGGAAGGGAAGAAAACAGAAGAAACTGAAAAGGGAAAGAGGGAGAAGAGAAGTTGGAAGTGAGATACATGCTGGTAAATACGGAAGGGAAAAAGATATCAGAATTCTTGAAAGGAAAATAGAAGTAAAAGGAAATGGCAGCTGTCAAATCTCTCGCAAAATTAAAAACTGTAAATGGCAGTCGGCTACAAAATAGTGGTAGAGAACAATCCTGCATTCTCTTAGTGGGCTGGATGACCTGATAGGTCTTTTACCTCTAGTATATGATCTTATTACATGTGTAAGAGGGTGTACTGCCTGGATTTTTTCACCCTAGATGTATGTATTTTGAGTTCACATCAGAAGCTGCTTGTTTAATCACTTCAGCAATTTTCCTGTTCACCTGAGGGAGTTTATTTCTAATTCATAAATGGATTTATTTCCCATTGAGATGATCATTAAAAAGGCTAGATGAGATCCTGTTAATGGAAACCGAAGAAGAGTCAGAACTGGAATTATCTTTAATGGAAATGGAATCAGTGAACATACTCTAGTTCATTGGAAATCTTAACATTTATGGTATCTAGATTTTAAGTGATTAGAAATCTCTTGTAATGTTCAATAGGAAAATATGGTTTTATCTTTTAGATGTGCTTTTCAAAATGTTTGCACAGGCATGGAATGTCCACAAAATTTAAACACATGCAGAGGAAAATTCAAATAATATTTCTGTTTATTTCCTAGAACACATCAGTAATGGAGGATCAGAATGAAGATGAATCTCCAAAGAAAAATACCCTATGGCAGGTATGACTGAGGTTCCCAAGGGAAGGCAGTAAATGATATATAGATAGTTGGCATTATTTGCAATATTTCTGCCTTTGAGAAAGCTTGCTCCTGCAAATTGAATGTCCCTCTTATACATAGTAGACTTGATGCCATCGTATATTTAGCTCAGAGTGGAATCCTCAGGTAGAAGATGACAGTGATGGACAATTTATACATGACTTCTTGTTTCCAGATTTTTAAAACTTTCTTCACACGATTTTGAAATGAGACCATTTCAGCATCAAAGCAAATGTTACAGTTCAAATTATTAAAATAGAGACAAAGTGCAGTGGCCATAAATGGAAAGAACAAAGTCTAGCACTGTCCTACCACTGCAGGAAAACTGTGGTGAAATATGCATAACAGGTATTGATCTCTAGAGGAAGGTGACTCTGTATTCCAAGCTTGCTTTCTTTGTGCTTTGAAATACAAGACCAGCAAACCACTGGATTTAATCTGATCAGTTATTGCCAGATAGTAATTAGTCATCTCTCCTGAGAAGTTCAGCCTGCTATATGGAATGCAACTTAGACTAGAGTTGACTGTAAAACAGGTAGGAGCCTTGTGTAAAGGCATGCTCTTGGCCTGAGAGACTAGCAGTTGGAAAATCCATGGGTTGATTTATTTCCCGGTAAAATAAACAGTCAAAATTGCTTGTCCATAAAACCTTGTCTTTTTTTTTTTTTTAAAGCAGATAATAGTGCAAATTCTCCTTGTGTGCTGATGTTTTTATATTTAAATAATCATCTCCCTAGATATGAACTTTACTCCCTGTACAAGAGGAATAATCCAAAAGATGGTGTAGTGTGTAATTATTGTCATGTATAAAGAAGAGGTAGATGAATAAAATACAGAATATCAATAACAAATGCTTCTTGAGACATCACTGCTCAAACCATAACCTTTCTGACTTGGTCACACACCACATGTGCAGAAATATTCTGTTTTTTTTCTGTGAAAAAGTAAATGGAAGAGGAAGAAAATCTTTGTGATACGTATGGCTGCTTGGTTACATGGTCCTCTTCAATTCTGTTCTCATTTTCCCTTTCTGAGTGGTGTTTGTAGCCAGGTTTGTTATCAAATCTTCTCTGAAAACAGTTAGGGTTACAAACAATCCCTCACTTGTTTAGTTCTGTCTTCCCTTATATTTACTACCCATGCAGTTTTGGTGTCTTGCAAATTTGAGTTTTGCTCAACTTGTAAACCAGAGCAACACCCTGCAAAGAAAGGCATGAAACAACCACTCTACTGGCTTAAGTGGTTTTTATTCTTTATTTTCAAGAGGCTTTTGGAAACTTAAGGAATCCTAGAGCAAACTGAAATTAGCAGTATCACTACTTTTCCTGCAAACTCTGCAGACATACCTTGAAATGTTCTGTGGATCATTTTTCACGTCTAAGCGTATGTCTACACAGTCGACATTAAAGCACTGCTGCAGCAGCGCTTTAATGTGGCTGTGTTGTCGCAGCTCCAGCTCTCCCAGCGCTGTAATAAAACCACTTTGGCAAGGGGAATTGCTACCAATGCTGGGAGCGCCGCTCCCAGTGCTGTAGCGCTATCTACAGTTCCACTTCACAGCACTGAACTTGCATCACTCAGAAGTGTGTTTTTTAACACCCCTGAGCAAACAAAGTTTCAGCACTGAGAGTGGCAGTGTAGACAAGGCCTAAGTGTCTGCATATAGTGGATTAATGCGTAACAGTTTTAGATCTGGGAGCTCTAGTTTCATATTTTCAGGGTACAAGTGAAGCTTAGCATGGTGTCAATATACTGTAGTTCCTAGTGGAGCTGTCCTGTTTCTTGCTATCACTCTTCCTGCCTAAATTCCATGACATCTTGTCATCCTATAATAGTGCTTATGTGATTCAAACACTAGGTGGCTGTGTATGCACAGTGATGGTTAGAAATTCTTGCCAAATATTGAGACTGTTTGGTACCAAGAAGTATCGTGGAAGTAGGCAGTATGGCCTTGAACTCTTTCTTCTACTCTTGAGTGAAAAATTTAACATCTGTATTCTGCAGTGGTGTGTCATCCATGGCAAGATATGTTATGGCACCCAACTGGAAAATTAAAAACCAAGGTCCCATTTAATGGTCTTAGGTGTTGGCATTTGTACACCCTCAGGTGTCAGGAGTGGACTGTAGTAAGGAAAACATATATAGTTTACAAATTCCTGTCAGTTTTAAATGATGGGGCAAGAAATGGGCAGTTCAACTTTTAATTTTATATTTTTAGTTATAATCGGCATTTCATATCTTTTTCCTGATTTGTGTTGTATAATTACATCCGTTAAAACCAATGGACGTTGTGGAAGGGAATACAGCAGTAGAAAGTAATGGTGTGACTAGCAGAGCCTTTTCCCTGTTTTTAATGAGCACTTCAATCTTTCTTTAAATAATTGTAAATGGGAAGAGATTTTTAGTTTTTTAGAGTAATTGATAATTTATAATTATATAAGAAAAAACAACTTCAGTAATCTCATCTATGAAAGCAGAATGTCCAAATTAATCTTTTTGCAAGGGTTGCTTTTATTATAGACTTCAAAATTCCATTTTGTTAAGATGCACTTCCTTTCATTCTCAGCCCCTTTTTCAGAGTTCAAATTACTTTCACCTGACTATTCATGCTGATATACAAATATTAACTTTTATATCTTTTCTAAAAATAGATAAGTAATGGAACTTCATCCGTGATAGTCTCCAGGAAACGACCATCGGAAGGAAACTACGAAAAGGAAAAAGACTTGTGTATTAAATATTTTGACCAGTGGTCTGAATCAGATCAGGTTGAATTTGTGGAACACCTTATTTCACGAATGTGTCACTATCAGCATGGACATATTAACTCTTATTTGAAGCCCATGTTACAACGGGACTTCATCACTGCTTTACCAGGTAACAAACGTATCTATAAGAATTGGGAGATGTGTATATTTTGCTATAGATAAATGTAGATTATAAATAGTGTACATTTTTCTGGACAGCCACCATCTTTTTATTTTCTCCTGTTGGGTAAATATATACTAGAATAACTTGTCAGCCATTTCTGTGATTAATTGAACTGGCCACTGGATGCCAGTATTGTTCCACATAAATAGTTTAACTAGTATGTTTTAAAGAAGTCTGTGTTTTACTTGGATCTGAATTGTTGTAAAAGTTGCTTCTCAACTGCAAACTTTATCCTAGATTTCTTTTCCATACCAATCTCTTTAATGTTGAAAATACCATTAGCCTGCATGGCTTTGATTTGTGAAGTCTATACTGCATTTTTTGTGTTTTCCTAGGTTTCTCAAATAATTTTTAAAATCTTAAATCTGTCTGCTTTGATAAACTAGTCTAGACATCTGGGCTTTCTTGCTACTGACTCTTAATCAAAAAAGTTAATTGTAAAATTTTTATATAGTTCAAGTTTGGTTCCTTTCCTCAGTATCTTTGTATATGAATAGACTGTTCATTCCCCTGCATACTCTGTGCAAGTCCACAGAGGATGGAGCACTACTGTTCCAGGTGCATATAATCCCTCTAGCTTTAGACTTTTTTCTGCTCAGCAGGTAACTTATATTTCACAGTCATCTGAGCAAGAGCAACAAGGAGTTGTTTCCCTGGATTTTGTTCTGATTTCTGATCATGAGAGGCAGCTACCTTGGGGGAAAAAATGTGAATTCAGCATGTAGTGATTTATAATAAAAAAGTAGATACAATAGAGCAACTGCAGGATATGTTGGATATGAGTAAAACCAGTTGTCTTTTAGGAATTCAAAAAACCACCTGATGGGAGGGGTCCCTAATAGCTGATATAGTTTAACAGTAGCTAATAAAACATTGAGACACTATCCAGAACCTGGGCTATCTAGCCATTGGAAAAGCCTGCTAATTTAAATCCAGACAGTGATGATGAAAGTGACACGAGTTAGTCACTCAAAGAAATTTGCTTCAAATGCTCTGTTAGTATAAGGTTAGGAGTTGCTCTACCTAATAGCTGTCAGTTTTCTTTCTTTGTAATTTTATGCCTCTTCTAGCCTTCCACATTCTCCCGTCTCCCCGTATTGATATAGTCTCTCTCCCTTGTTTGCTTTGACCATCTCTTGTTCTGTCCCCTGCATTGAGCAGTCATAGAAACAATAGCTCGAATACCAGATTGTTATGCACATCATTGTACTTATTGTTAGATGACACCAGCGCAACATACCATGATCTATGATGTTTGAATCAAACAAGCCTGAGCTACTGAGAAACTGTGATAGTGACAGGCAGCTAATTGAATTGATGCAGTGCTGAGGGGGCGAATCTGTCTGTGCTGGATGACTATAAGAACAGAAGCAGCGCTATTCTTGTTTTCCTTCTGTCTATCCTTTTCCCAACTAAAATTGTAACTGCTTCCCTCTAGGCATGCAGAATATTGTTACGTCCTCAGCACCCCTGGGAAATGTGAAAACCTAGTAAGGGACACCATAGAAACTGAGAGGAATGGAGAAGAGAAAAGTTGTAGGAGCCAGTGATGTATAATGAGATGGAATTTAGTTTTGATTCATGTTGGTATTTTACTTAGTTATTTATACATAATTCACTTCAAATCTTCATGTAAGAGTTCACTACTGAAGTGGTGATGTACTGTATTACAATAGTGGCAAACAGTCCCATTTGAGATTGGTGCCCCATTGTACATACACAACAATAAGAAACAGTCCCTATCCTAAACCATTTGCAGTCTTGAGACAAGACAGACAAAAGGATGAAAAAAGTAAGTATTATGCCCATTTTACAAATGTACAAAAGTAGTGAAACCAATCAGGTACATGTCAGTTTTTCACTCTGCTGTTGCCTGCATTTTTTTCCACTGGGCAGAGAGAATTTTCTACTTTTCCCAGAGGTGCCAGCTCATATTTAAAGTGGACACCATTCCAACAGGCCAGGCAAGGGTCTGGGCTTCAGCAGTTGTGTAGAAAGTGGGAGTGAAGAAAAAAGGGAAATTAAAAAACTGAACAAGAAAAAAATACAGTAGGAAAAAAGGTAGAATATGAAGGGAATGGGGAAAAATGAGATCAATATTATGCTGCTTTATTTTGAAATCTAGATACCTATGAACAAGATTTGTAATGCTCCAGATCACTTATTCATATAAGAGTTAGAAATCCTCTTATTTACATATACACATTTATATTTATTATATATACTATATTAAATACATTAAAACATGTCCTCCAGTGTTTGATTTTCTATTTCTCATTTTCCCCTACCTTTCCAAAAATGGCATACTAATGCTTATATTTTCTTGTCAGTTGCAGTCAAAGTTATTCTGTAGGTTAGTTTGTTGGACTGTGTAACCGGTCCCTCGCCAGTCCTCTTCACAGAAAAGCCTGGAGACCACTTTATGTGCAACACCCGTGTCCTTTATTGCTGTGTTTGTTCCCACCACCTGCTATTTACAGATATATACAACAGCAACAGACCAGGGCTCAGGGAGACTGCTAGCCTCCTGGCCTACAGGGATCTAGAGCCCACACTCTTCCCTTTTCTGTCTCCCTGGTCTCCTCCCCTCTGGTCTCTCTCTCCTTCTCCTCTCTGGTCTCTCCTGCTTCCTGCCTGCCAGCTTTTATAGCTGGCTCCTCAGGCCTCCAGGTCTCCCCTCAGGCAATTAGGGCATGGCCTCCCAGCCAGCTCCAGCTAGTGCCTCCTCCTGCCTGAGTATGGGCTAACAGGGGCCTGGCTAGATCCTCTGAGCCAGCACCCTGTTACATACTGTATTAAGACAATTTTAAGTGTTTGCTGCCAGTAGCTTTTACTGTCAATAAAATAATATGCTTTAAAAAAAATCTTCCTAATAGGCAAATATTGACCTTGTGAGCATGAAAATTAATATACATTTTGGATTCAAACTTCTGTTGGAAAATGTTGAGAAAATAAAGGTGCCAGTTACATTGAAAATGATATTAAAATGGTAACTTCAAGTCCTGTTTGAAGATAACATTCCTCTGAGAGGTTCAATGTCTCCACACACACACAGTGATCAGCTTTGAATGGTTGCTCTTTTGTTCAAAAAATGATTGTTGTTGTTTGACAGCTGTAATACAGATGTGACATTGAATGAAGCAGCTATATGGTATTAATTGGGCTTGTCCTAGGTTTTAGCTTTTTTAGTGTGATTGGAGAAAATCTCGTATTTTACGCATTTATTTTTAGATACAATATAAACACCGAAAGCTTTCTTGGGGAAAAATAGGGTTGTTTTCCTTCTTGACCTTGCATTTGGCCTTCCTTTCCATCCTGTCAAATCATTTTTGTATATTGCATTCACTTTAAGCTTCTTATACGAAATTTGTTTTGTCATGCACAGGAAAACACTATATTTTAATCTAGCAAACTTTCCTTTTTGAAAGGCTATCAGAATAAATATTGGGGAATACTAGAAGAAATGTTTTGATACTAAATATATATGGCGGGGGGAGTAATCTCCACTTAAAGGAATCTAATGGAGGTGGCATAGATGATGGTAGAGTATACCCACCCCAGATATATTAACACAAATGTTGGCATCCTCTAGCTTTGTAGAAGGCAGGTTTGACATAATCCACACCATGAATCATTAAAGATCTGATTATTAAAGATATTTAGGCACCATACCTAAATACCTTTAAAAAGCTGCTCCTAAATTTTTAGGACTGTTTTAACTTTGTCATGTAGAAATGCATTCTTTAGCTAGTAAAAACCCTTTACATGTAAAGTGTCTCTTTTTTTTTAATTTCATGACTTAAAATCAAGTTTATTTTACTATTATGTATTGTGAAAATAGATAGCATTATGATTATTTTACCCAGCTCTTCTGGAGGTGTACTAGGTATATATGGTATTTGTCTTGGATCTGTGTAAGCATACCTCTTTATTGTCCTATCACTGTGAGAAGGTTCTTACCCACTCAGTCATTCAGAACAACTTGCCAGAACTCCAGCCCTGCAGATTTCAATTCGTGAGCAGATCCCTACATCCATAAAGATACCCACTAAAATTTGTGGAACAAATGGAGTGAAAGGGTTTGTTTTGTGCATTGTAACTTGCAGGATCAGGGTGTACATGCTAATTAGTCTTTATGTTAGAATATAAATTCTTCTTTATGCAGTATTCCAGCTGTAACATTTTACATTGCTGTTCCTTATGCTTTATTGTTAGAGGTAAGGATGTTGACATAGAGAGCTGCAATTATGAGATCTTGCTGTGCCTGAACCTGGGGTATGTGAAAGCTATTGATTCAAACCATTTTAACACTTTCTGCAAGATATAAACTGTATGGCATTGTTCAGTGCTAGGACATACATTCTATTACGTTTCTTCTTTTAGACAAATTTTATTTTTATCCTCATTCTTGAAGAAAGATGAATTCCGTAAGAATTTAAGACGTTAATTCCTTTGTTTCTGGAATTATTTTAAAATAGGGAATTACTGTACTAAATACTAGTCATTTAAAACATTAAAGTCTTTAACTTTTTGCAGTTTGTAGCAGACTAAGAATCAGAAATAACAAATACAAAAATATTCATTTTTATCTTGTGTAATTTACCCAAACAAGCCAAACTAAGTTCAAACCTCTTTGCAACTTTTAGTGTTTCTAATCACTTACCAATGACTTTCGTAGAACTCACTCAGATCAGTTGCAGACATTGCAATTTTGGTTTCAGTTGTACAGGAAATGGAAGAATTCTTCTTCAAGTGATTGCTCGTGTATTCCACAGTAAGTGCTCGCCATGTGCACCGGTGCCGGAAGCTTTTCCCCTAGCAGTACCCTCTACCAGGAGCGCCCCCCTTCGCGCTATAAGAGGCGCTATGCGCTCCCCTACACTCAGTTCCTTCTTGCCGCCAGTGATGGTGCATCGGAAGTTCGCACTTCCAAAGTTGCTGCAGCTCGTCCCTAGCGTTTTTTCTAGTACCTGTAGTTACTTAGTCTTCAAGTTAGTTCAGTTAGTTAGAGGGCCCGGGTCAGGCATGACCCGAGCCCCGGGTTTTAAGTTGTGCGACACTTGCAGGCGGTCTATGCCGAGGAGTGACCCACGTGTGGACTGTTTACGCTGTTTGAGTGAGACCCATATCCGCGATCATTGCAAGATCTGCAAGTCGTTCCAGCCCCGGACGAAAAGAGAGAGGCACATTTGACTCTGGGCCATCCTGATGGAGTCGGTGCTGACTCCGGCACGCTGCTCCAAGTTGGCACCAGGCACCACAGTATCTGTGTACAGCGATCCCCCGGCACCTGTGTCCAGTTGGCACCTCTCCCCGTCCTCTGGGCATAAGAGGGCCAGGAAGATGCCCTCTTCGCACCGGTACCGTGGTGCATGAGGGGCAGAGGCTAAGCCAATGTTGGGCAGTCCTCAATCCCCTTTGGCCTCCAGGCTTCCGACTCATGTTGAGTGGAGCAGCCTGGCCACATCGGCTCAGGCCTCTCTGGATGTCCGGATGCCTTCCATGCTGGAGGCCCTGCAAGTAGCCCAAGATGTCTCGTCCTTGCCAGTTCCTGGAGTACCGCCGACATCGGCCCTGTGCTTCAGATACAAGCCACCACTAGGCTCTCCGCAATCGCCCCTAGAGCGGTGCCAGTCACAGTCAAGGGAATGTTCTCGACACCGTTCACCGTCCAGAGGTAGTCCAAGGAGAATCCACGGGGATCGTCCTCGATGCCTTCCAGGCTCTCTGGCTGGGTGCCATCAGCCTGGGACTCCAGGCACCACTCTACGTTGGGGAGTGCGCTCCGGTGGAACCGAGGGGGATGTTCCCCACGATCCCTGCCCCGCAGGGGCTACCATAGCCGGTTGTGGCACAGACTTCATTGCCGCTCCTGCTCAGAGTTCCATTTGGAGTCCCCTCCATGGTACCACCTCCATAGTCGTGGGTGTTGATCGCTGGCACCATGCCATTTTGGGTCCGCCCATCGGAGTCATTCCAGAAGCAGTAGCTACTGTTGGGATCGGTCCTCCGGGTCCAGGTCACAGTCCTGTGGACGACAGCATTCCCAATGCCGCCATTCCTCCTGGTCTCGATGCAGCAGGGAATCGTTCATCAGTCTGACCTCAGCTAGGAGCCACCCCTCTGGTAAGCTAGCCAGGCGGAGCAACCCAGGCCTTCGGTGCCACAGCAGGTGCGGTGGCACCGGGCCTCCTGGCCAGCCCAGTGGCACCGGTGGGCATTGTGGCCCCTGACACAGCCCCAGGTGGGGTTGTGCTTAGAGCCGGGGCCTTGGAGGCACCGTTGGCCTCCCTCTACAGGCCCCTGCGAAAGACATCGGTGGGGTGTACATTTGGCAGAAAGGTTTATTTGTCCTTGAGTTTCCAGCTGCAGGTGGCAAACCACCAAGCTCTATTGGACAGATATGAGTTCAGCTTGTGGAGCTCTCTGCCAAAATTCGAGGCCTCCCTTCAGGTGTGTGACAGGAAGGAGTTCTGGGTGCTGGTGGAGGAGGGTACAGCGGCCGCCAGGGTGGCTCTGCAGGAGGCATCGGATGCAGCCAGCATGACCATGCAGTTCATGGCCTCCACCATCTTCATGAGAAAGGCGTCATGGCTCTTGTTGTCTGGGGTGTCCAGTGAGGCTCAGGCTGCCATACACGACCTTCCGTTTGACGGCAAAGCCCTGTTTGCAGAACAGATGGATACTAAGCTGCACGGCATGAAGGACTCCCGCACAACCCTTCAAACTTTGGGGGTCTATGTCCCGCCTCCAGCTAAACTGAAGTTCAAGCCACAGCAGGCCCTCATGCAGCCTGTCCAGCAAAAATTGGAGTCGGCCTATAAGAAGTCGCTAGACTATAAAAGGCAGCCCCACAGTCAGTCGCGACCAGCCCCCTCGAGGAATAGATAACTTTACATGCCCCCTATAAGCTCCTTGATTACATTCCTCTCCTCTTTTCCTGTTTAGTTTCCTTCACTGAATGAGGTAATAGTCGAAAAACTGAGACTGCCGACCAAGGAAATAACCCACCCACTCCTTTCCCTGACAAACAGAGGGGCGCACCCAACCCATGTACTTATTTTCTAAACCGCTACTGACTTGGACTCTTAATACATTCCGTGAGTGTACCTGAGTCCATTTATCCACTGACGCTTTAAAAAAAAACCACACACCTTCCACACACCACTCTGGATTTATGCTGGTTATGTGATATGTATGTACGTTGTAAACCTTGTATCTATTACTTGCAATACCCCATAACCCTAGCCCAACTCCAGCTGTCCAGTACCTTACTTTTTAACTTTGGTATATTTTCATTTTAAACATTATCTTTAATACATTTTTTTAAATCTGTTCTTTTATTGGATCAACTTTTGTGGTGAGAGAGCGAGAAGCTTTTGAGCCACACAGAGCTCTTCAGGTTTCTGTCAGAAGTTGGTCTAATAAAAGGTATTACTTCACCTAGCGTGTCACGCTTATATCCTGAGACTGACACTGCTACAATTACACTGCATCCTTCACTGAGTGTCCTCTCTCTTATTCTTGCATGGATATATCAAAAGGTTTACTTAATTAAAAAAAAGAACACCTAAACAAACCCATCTGTAATGGGATGATGGAATCTTTACGAAGTTTATAGAAGCAACATTTTGGCCATTGTGCTTGTGAACTCAGTTTTTGGATATGGAGGCCATTGTTCCAGGTGATAAAGTGACAAACTGGGAGCTTCAGGCTCCAACTTCATGCTAATCCGCTTAGTGCTATGAACACCACTTCAGGTGGCATTAGTTCTTGCTGATATTTTCTCGTGCTTGTATGCCTGTCCTAACTATGGCAACAATCTAATCTATTTTCATCCAAGGAGTGTAAATAAAATTCATCTGCTCTGTAAATTTACTACAGTTAGGGTATGTCTATACTACCCGCCGGATCGTTGGGTAGTGTTCGATGTATTGGGAATCGATTTATCGCGTCTCATCTAGACACAATAGGAAGAAGCGGAGTCGACGGGGGAGCGACTGTGGTCGACTCGCTGCCATGAGGATGGCCAGCTAAGTCGACCTAAGATACGCAACTTCAGCTATATTTTAGGTCGAGGCACACGCACACACACACCCCTAGTGTAGCTCATCCCTTATACTTCAGCTCCCTCCAACACAAATACTTATTTTTACAAACCTTGGTATGTACGCTTTGTTTACACTTAATACTGCTTGCAGTTTCTCATTGATGTTGCATGTGGTTTCATAGAGAAATCATTAGAGCTATGTCATTTGTTGAGTGTCTTTAGAGAAAAGACAATTGCTTGTACGATTACCTAAGATACACATCCAAAAGGATTATCCATCTCCCACCCACTTTTCTGTGGAACTGAAGATTTGTTATAGTTTTGTTGTTGTAAAGAGGCTGGTGGTGCTTACCCCCTGCAGGATGCAGAGTGGCTTTTTAGTTCTTTGAGGTTGTCTTAAATTTCATTTGTATGCAGGTGCACAGAATGATCTGTATGAGGTATACCGTCAGAGTACAGCTGCAAAGTACACCTTTTGTCTCTTGAAAGACGTGCATTATGTCTGACAGGATCATGCAGTTACGCTAGAAAGTGCTAGTTTGCTTTTTGGATCTTAACTAAACAGTGTTAAGGCTTGATAAATTTCTCTGTAAAGATTGATTAAGGCAGGGAGATTGATGTGTGGTGTTGCTGCTGCAGTGATAAAAATTTAGAAACATCAGGAAAATATGTAGTTAAGTATATAGTGCATGAATAACTCACATGTAAAAGTTCCAGGCAGCTCGCTCTGAGGTGTTATAAATTAATCTCTTATTTGACTAAAACTGTGTTAAAAGATAACTCTTAAACTACCTGTTTTTGAAAATAACTTGTCTGAAAGACTTAAGCTCCCTTTTTCATATTTCAAAAGGAGAAGTTTAAGTAGCTTTTGCTTGGTACTGTCCATTCTGAATTTTACACCTGTGTGAATGCAAGGAAAATGGAAAATGTTTGCGGTGTCTGGCTTCCTTTCTCTTCAGTGGAAAAAGTGATAATTATGGTATGCTTTTCAAAAAGCAGTGGTAGAATGTTTAGTCTACAGGGTTTGTTCTTACAGGGTTAGGTTGTGGTTAGTAAGTACTGTTATTAAAGGAAAAATGGTATATCATTCAAACTAAAGGCAAATTTTTACTACTTCACAAAGGTGATAGGATATTGCCAGAGACTGTCAAATCAGTTTTGTTGCAAATATCAAGTTACTTGCCTTTTACAGTTTTCAGACTTATTAAGAATGGCTTCTGATTCTTCTAAATATGTTGACCATGTTTCTTTTAGTATGTCAAATATTATTTGTACTAAAAAGACATTAATTCATACTAAAAGGTAATTTAATTGTAAGAGTAACTGATTTCACCTTTGTGCCTTAATTAAGGTTAAGTAAAAGTTAAATGAATTTTACAATACTTTGCATGTTCTTATGCAAATCATTGATTTTTTAGTCAGCTTGCAACTTCAGACTGTGTAATAATATCTTACGTTGCCTTTGCCTAGAAAAATAAGGTCCCTTCTGCAGCTGTTTTGTATGTAAAAAAGCTGTACACCGTATTGAGCAAGTAAAATCCTGCCAAAGTTCTTTGAAATTTGTTTCTAAAATAACAAAAATCTGTGCAGTCTCATGATCTCGGCTACTGTTTCATATCCAGCTTTAGTCAGTTGCATGGAATTGACATCCTACATTTGGGTTTCATTTTCAGACAAAGTGATATTTACAAATTAAGCTTTGAAATCTCTCTGGATTTTAATTGTTTTAATTTATTATTGAAATTAAACCAAACCTTCATCTGGTACCTGTAATCACCAGCAGCTGTACCTTTTCACTGTTTTATATAAAAAACTATCAGAACACACTCTGAGGGGAGTGATGTTATTGTTTTGTTTCTCTGAAAAGTATGCTAATAAATGCTAGACACCCTTATTAAGGAAAATGTTTAGTTTATGGCCTCTTTCAGTTTCAAGTGTGTTTTTTTAAATATGTAAACACACATGAAGTGTAAAATGTGTATTTGTAGCCTTTTGATGGTATTCTGGATCTGAACTACATATGTTTTAAAATATGAGTTGAATGAGAGATTGCTGCTTTCTATCTGAGGTACTTAAAATGGCCTGTTGTAGTCAGCTAGGCTTTGAACATGTTACTGCTGATTTCATTTGGATAAGGCACACATGTCCACATTTTTAGTTTGATTTGATGTAACTGAATGTGGACATCACATTTATGATGTGAATTACCCTGTAGAAAAATTGAAGACTCAAGACGGCATACTGGGCAAAACATTTCTGGGTGATAACACTGTAAAGGTGGCTTTCCAGAATGAAAGCTTGATGTATTTTGATAACACCAAAGAAATACTGCAGTTCTTTACCCTTCATTGAAAAGGAGCATTTTTTCTTAATATGAGTTAATTGAGTTTCATTATCAGAAGGGTAGCTGTGTTAGTCTGGATCTGCAAAAGTGACAGAGTCCTGTGGCACCTTAAAGACTAACAAACGTATTAGAGCATAAGCTTTTGTGGGCTAATACCTGTCGGTTGCATCCAATGAAGTGGGTATTAGCCCATGAAAGCTTATGCTCCAGTATGACTCTTTGTTGTTTTTGAGTTTCATTATGTGTAACATCAGTGACAGTTAATCAGTAAACTCTTATTTGCATCTAGTTTAATTTCATAGTAAATCCATAGGACACAACGCAATGTTTTATTGGTATTGGTCCATTAACACATCTCCGGTGTGTTGCAGCTGTGTGCTTTCAGTCACCTAAGATGTGGATTAATGGACCATGAAATATGCATCAATATGTTAATTCTGTTATTGGAAAGATAGTAGCTGGTTGGATCTAACTTCCAGTCTAACACCTTATATTAACTACTTTAACTTTGGGTTGAAAAATAGTTTTGACCTTATTAGTACCACAACTACTCTGCAAGCAAAAGAGAATTCTTGTTAAGTCTGAATAAAATTAACCAACTATGTTTTCAAGTACAAGATAGTAATTTTTTTAAAAAAAAGTTGTCTAACATTGGTCTTAACTCAAAAATAGCTTTACTGCCTCTTCAAACTTTTTTGTGTAGTCAAATCTTAATGGAAACTCATGCTGTCTAAAGTTATGATTGGACTAAAATATTAGAAATGTATGGATAGTTTGAATCTTGCTTCTATTGAGATAAATAGCAGTTTTTTACCTCTGACTTCAATGGTAGTTGGATTTCACGCTGTATGCAAGAGCATCTTCCCCTGATTGTTCATTTTGCAATATAGAAAACAATTGTGGGTTTGGGGAGACATCACTGCAACAGTTTACAATCAATTCATGTATGGAAAGTTCTCCCCAAGCTATAATGGCTCAAAACTTATTTGTTTAAAATGAAATTTAGATGCTGCAGAAGATAACACCAACTTGGTGGTGCACCCATTCCAAAGTTGCAGCTAGAAGTTCCATCAAAAGGCAGGTTGTTGGATTTTCTTTGTAGTTCAAAATTGAAAATATCATACTGTGTGAGTTCTAGGGTTATATTTCTTTGACAAGTGGAATGTGTTGAAACTTTTGAATAATTTAAGCATTTTTGAGATTGACTTAAATTTCAGGAAGGAGACATTTTTTGTGAAGCTTATAATGATTTTGTGTTCTTTTTCTACCCAGTGAAATATCATTACTCTACCAAATTTGAAACATTAGGTAGCTTTGGACACTGATTTGTACAGTGACAATTTTCAAAGGGTCTTTTTTTAAAAAAATCACCGATATTTGAAAACTAGGCATGAGTTTCATTCAAGTCAACATTAAAAGTCATTAAAAATGAAGAGATGGATGTTGAGATGGAAAGATGGTTTCCTTAGTACTGTTGTTTCCATCAGCTCACTTCACTCTGATTTAATAATCTAATGATCTATTCATCACACTTAACTTCTTTTTAAAAAAGTCTTGCTTTCAGAAGAAAATGCCATTAGAAGAAATTGCAAAACCAAAAACATTGTTTTAAAAAAGTTTAAATTGATAAATGTAATGTAAATATGACATCACTTAAAAACCCCAAGTGATTAAAAGAAAGAAATGTCTAAGGACCTCACAAATGTCTGTCTACATAATGAACTTAAACAAATATTCTAATAAAGTACAAGGAAATGCATATTTCATCACTACATAACAAACTTCCCTATGATCGAAATGCTGTTCCATCTTTAATCCAAAATGTAAACCCAACACTCCTGTCTGAAAGCATATGTTTTCAGAACCTGATGTGTATTTGCAACCCCATTCTCTGGGGGGTCTCTAAACTTCTGACTTTTAGAAACGGGTACTGGATGATGAGATGGATCACTCAGTAAATTGCCCTGTTATGTTCATTTCCTCTGCAGCATCTGGCATTAGCCACTGCTGGAAGACAGGATACTGGGCCAGATGGACCATTGGTCTGGCCCAGTTTGGCCATTCTTGTATATAAATTACATATGCACACACTACATATATGAGATTCGGATATAATTAATTTTAATGTACATCAGCCATTTAATGTACTTTAAATATACAGTTTTCTCAGATGAGTTTTTATACTTCATTATGTGAGCAGTGTAAAATCTATGAGGCTTTCAGTTTGTATATGCTTTGAGTTTTTGAGTGATAAGTCCACTGTTGTCATTTAATAGCCTTACCTGATTTTGAAAACCAAGGTGTGTTTTCCTTTTGGAAACAGGCTCTTTGAGTTTGTTCAAGCTCAGTTTTAAAATGTTTGCGCCATTGAGAAAATAACAGAAGGGGCACTGGCCCCTTAACCACGGAAGAAACTTCAAAATTAATTCATACTTATATTTATTCAGTGTT
This sequence comes from Dermatemys mawii, assembly GCA_007922305.1. Classification (NCBI taxonomy): domain Eukaryota; kingdom Metazoa; phylum Chordata; order Testudines; family Dermatemydidae; genus Dermatemys; species Dermatemys mawii. Next base: position 3,099,947 of record ML677355.1, read on the forward strand.
TTCATGTAGCAGACAGCATAAGAACATTGGACTAGTAATAAAACATTTTCACACTTACTGAGCTCATGCTATTAAAATGTAATTTATTTCAGTAGCTGAAACAGGTAACTATAGCTGTACAGAACATAAAACAACAAAGGCAAATATTCCAGTTTATTTTATGGAGGATAATTATTTCATTTATTACCAGGAGATGGCAGCAAGAGATAAAAGTATCAGATTTAGCTTTTATGCTAACTTAATATGAATTTTTGTAGTATATTTGCCCTGTCACTTTTCCATTTGGAATTATTTCTCTACGTTTGATATTTTGAAGGAAGATGCATTTCATGCCATGTTTGAAAGACTGGCATTTGATTACATTGCTCAAAAACATGAAGTAATTCTATGTCTGCTCTTAATTTTGTTCAGATATATGGTTGAATAATTGCTGGATTAACTTCCATTATATATGTTAGTTTAAGGTAATCATAAAGTTACTAACACCCCTGCATCCAAAAAGAAAAATACAGTGTTCAAATGGAACATATGTAAACCTTTGCCTTTTTATTGTTTTAACTTACGAAATATTGCCTTTTTTCTTACACATTCAGTCAGGAGAGAAACTGATTTATATCTGTTCCTGCTTGCATGTAGATTTGGTACCAAACTCCCCCGACCGTAACTTCAGGTAACCTAACTTCAATACCTGGAAAGATACTGGAACAAATTATTAAACAATCAATTTGTAAGTGCCTGGAGGTTAATACAGTTATAAGGAATAGCTAGCATGGATTAGTCTAAATCCATGCCGAACCAACCTAACTGCCTTCTTTGACAGGGTTATTGACCTAGTCGATGAAAAAAATACCTCCTGAGCAATGTAAGTTACATCGACTTAAGGGGTAGTGTAGACAAGCCCTTTGTAAATTAAGAAAAGGCAAATGAAAATTAGTTATCCTACTCCATTAATTTGAATGACATTTTTAAATACAAGACCATTGTAACGGTTCATGCTTCATTGTCTTGAGCCTGTCGTCATAAAGCAAATATTGAATGATTTACACTAGTGGCAATATTTATAAGAAATCTCTAAAGCTAGACCAAAGGCAAAAGCAGTCTGTTCTTAAGACTAAGTTAAACTCAGATGTTGCAGTAAGACTAATGGGACCAAAAATAAATGCAATGTTGAGGAATTTGATCATTCATTTTGAGAACCAGCTGATAAACCTCAGCATTCTCTCTCCAAGGATACAGGTAACCACAGGATGTCACCAGAGAATCACTTTGCCTTAGCTACTGTATCATAAATCCCAAAACTGGGTAACCTTCTTTATCTTGGCTTTATAAAGTCACCATAATATTACAATTTAAGTACCTCTAACTACAGAGAGAGAGAGAGAGAACAGATACTACTCCAGCATCATCTCTTCAGAGATAGTTGAATAAGTTTGTGCTAGTGCTCCTGATGGCAAAAATGATACTCCATTAGCATGGTTATCATTTTGTTAGTTATTTGTAGTATAAGTCACAGGTTACAGGCAATAAACAAAAGTTAATGGAAGCCAATGACCTATCCATGATTTTTACTAAAAAAAATAACCATTCGGGGGAGGGGGCCCTGACTGAGAGCCCAAGCTAGGGGGGTTGGTTTGGGGGAATGATACACGACTGATCATTCCTGCTGCTGCTGGAGGGGAGGACATCTCTAGTTCCAGCCTTGGCTGCTGTCGGACACAGCTCTGGCCATTGGGGAAGAAAGGAAGAACAGCTCCGGGCCCAGGCCGAAAGGGGATGTGGAGTACACACAACACAGCTCTGGCATCTGCCAACAGCTGTGCACGGGAGGGGAGCTCCAGCCCCGGCCGCAGCCACTCCGGCGGGGGATGAAGGCAAAGAATTCATTGAGGTCCATTAAAATCACATAATTGGTGACTAAATCATATCCTTTACCATCGGATTCTGACCAACCTAAACTTCCGGAGCCAAAGGGAGACTTTAGCAATGCCATTTTGTGACAATGGAGACAAGAGACTCACAAGTAAAGCAAAGTTATACCAAATGAGAGCCCATTGGCAGAGCTCCCTTCTTTGGCTGCAAGAGATGCCAGAAGTCATATCAAGAAAATATGTTTAGCTCTGTATTTCTCAGTCTGTTCCCTAGAGTTCCAAGTTTCCAGATCAGTTACTCAAATATTGGCTTGACCAAGGAAGTTAATGCATTTATTCAGCAATTGAGAGAAGACATTCTTCCAGGTGGTCATTGTTTTTTAATTATACTTGCTGCTGTCATGCACTCTGCAGCAGATGTAATTATATTCTGAGAACATTAATTTCTAGCTTGAAAGCTCTAATTACTGGAAGAGGCATATTGAAATGGCTGCATGTTTAGACCACTGTTTGCTTGAACACACACCCTGTAGATCAACTATATTCTCTTGCCCAAGTCCAAGCACACAAATGCCCAGAATCTAGCCAACCTACTGAGGCACATGCAGGTCATTGTTCTGTACCATGTTCCCTCATGACAGAACCCATCATATAAGGCAGGCCTGCACAACATGTGGCCTGCATGGGCTCACTGTGCGGCCCACAGAGGGTGAGTAGGTATGGGGCAGGCCCAGCGGTGGGGTGGGGGGAAGTGGATGGGAGCGGGTCGAGGGCAGGGCTTTTCGGCCAGCAGCTGGGTTTTTTGCAGTAATATGGCCCTCACTGCTTTCAGAGGTATGCGGGCCTGATATAAGGTAATCTTTATTCAACAGCTAGACTACAGTGTTAAACTTTTAGGTGTTTTGGTTAATGTCAGTGATACATACAACTTCACTGGAGTCAGTGGAGATGTACCTAGTGGTTTTCCAGTACATCAGTGTATTTATCTATATGAGGTGCTGCATGCTTTCCCTTATGCATCTTATCTTTAGTTTAGATATTAATTTCAGTCAAGAGTACTAGCTGGTAAGCAAATTAAGCTCATTTTAAGTTGAACAAACGTAAAAACAATTTAGACAGCAGGTCAGGGATACATATTCAGATTAGCCTTTAAAAGAATTAGGATCCAACTTTCAGAAGAATATGCACACTTAAGTATCATTGGTGGATTGGTGAAAAGGCCTATTGAGAGAGGTCCATCAGTTGTCCAGTGGGAAATCACTATTAGGTCTATTACTCATTTAAAAGAGCCTGGATTTTTGCCATATTGAAAATATCACTAATCAGAGAATTCCAATATAGATACCTTAGATTTAGCAGATGGTATATGTCAAGGTTTTCTTTGCCAAGTGTACAAGCTTCTGGGTGCTGACTTTTCACTTGCTACTGTACCTCTTGATGGCCTAGTTTAAATGTAGCAACGCTGAAGAGCAAAGAAAACAGTATTAATTTAAGAAGAGATCTATTTAAGAATGTTTTTATAGAGTCCTTCAATGAACTGTATATTAATTAGGCAAGCTTTGTGGAAATTAATGACTGGTGAAGGGAAGAGAGGAAATTGCAGAAGAAATGGCTATTGAACAGTTTTAAATTATATCCATGCAATCCAGAATCAATAACAAAGCACTTTCTAAAAATGATGATGCAGATTTTACAACTACCAAGTCAAATTAGATTCATCCAAATTCTTCTATATTAATTATAGAATCATAGAAATGTAGGGCTGGAAGGGACAGACAGAGGTCAAGTCTAGCCTCCTGAGCTGAGGCAAGACTAGTAGCCCTGGACCATCCCTGGCGTGTGTTTCTCCAACCTGCTCTTAAAAACTTCCACAGCCTCCCTTGAAAGCCTAATAAGGAAGTTTAACTATCCTTAAACTTAAAATTTTTTCCTAATATCTAACATAAATTTATTACTACTTGCCCTACCTTCAGTGGGCATGCAGAGCAATTCATCACCATCCTCTTTAGAACAGACCTTCACAAATCTGAAGACTTGTAAGAACCCTAACCTCAATACCTCTTTTCCTAAAGATTAAACACACCCATTTTTTTGTAACTTTTCCTCATACATCAGGTTTTCCAAACCTTTTACCATTTTTGTTGCTCCTCTTATGGACACTCTCCAATTTATCCACGTTTCCTAAAGTGTCATAGCCAGAACTGAACACAGTACATGAGCGCCACTGTAACACAGTAGTGAAAACAAGCTAAAGTGTGTGTTCTTTTAGTATACAGTTAAGAAACCGTAGCTTCTGAAGTAAGTTTAGAAGTGGTCATGCAGCATGTTCTCAGGTTGTTGTAACAGCTTAATGGAAGAGATGTGTTTAACCTTGACGTTAGAAAGTGTTCTGACAAGGGGAGAACTCTTGTGAGAAATTTTTTGGTGGCCTTAGTGTGCAGCCACTATCTCTTGCTGGTGGCAGCTTTGACAGTTTTTCCTAAAATACTTAATTTACTTAAGGAAAAACAAATAAATATGCACATGTCCAAATCATTGTAATTTATGTAGGTTTTTTCCCCAGACTCAATAATAAAAATAATGTAGAGTTGCATTTCTTATTACTGGACCTGAACAGAGTAGAAACAAAATAAGGTGCTTTGCATTCTTCTCTTTTTTGTTGTTTCTTTTGTGTGTTTGGTTGCTGTTTTCTTTTTAGACTTGCTAGCTAGCAAGTCTGCTCCTGTGAAAACTAATATTTGTAGGTTTGTTAATATCGCTTTTCACAGCAGACTTACTCAGTTCTGGCAAGCCGGGGGATAAATTAAGCTCTGAATAGAGAGGTGGGTAGTGAGGCAGCGGGGGCCAGGGGCAATGGTGGGCTGGGGAAGCCAGTGGGGGCCATGGATGGCGGGAGTAAGGGGAAGCTTTGAGCCTGGGGCTGGATCCCAAAGCCCTGCAATGGGGGATGGAGCCTGAAGCTCTGCGGCTGGAACCCACAGCCCCATGGCCAAAGCTTGCCGCCCAACACACCAGGGCTGAAACCAGAAGCCTGAGCCCCACTGCCCCTGGGAAAGGGGGGAACTCATGCTGGCTGCCTGCTTCTCTAGTGTTTGTTGCTCCAGAGGCGGCCAGGGCCCAATCCCTCCTGGTGGTCCCTGGGAAAGGGTGAATGTTTTGCTGCCTCCCCCTTCTCCCCAGTCACTGCCCAGGAGGCTGTAGCCGCAAGAAAATCCCCTCCTGCTCTGCCCCATGCTTTCCAATACCTCTCCTGACTATCTTAGAAGGATATGTCTGCATTTGCTCAAGAGGAATCTGACCATATACTGTGTTCACTTACTCTCCATTGCCAGGGTAGGAGTTAATCTTAAAAAGGAAGAATAGTAAAGGAAGAGAAATAGGAAATGTTTTATTTGTGTTGTCATTTAGCAAACTATAATCTGAAAAAGAGTTTGACATTCTTGCCCCACATCTGTGATGGAATTAACATGGAGCAGAAAAGGCCCATGATTTGAAGTCCAGGAGCTGCAGAATAATTGTTGTGCTATTAATGCAATGTGCTGAATTCTGGTTCACTCTCATAGCCCAGATTTCATAGAGTGGCGTTCTGGTATACAAAATATGTTAGAAATAGAGGATACAAAATTATTAATTTGTTCAAAACGTTGCTTGTGTCAGTTTGAATTCAGCGCTTCCTTACCAGTAGTTGTATTTTCTTATCTAACTCCTAAGCTTGATTTTCAGTGCAGTTGGAGTGTTTTTCTCAGGTTATTAGTACTTCATTTTCAAGTCTGATTTGTTAGATCATAATGCCACTTTATTTTCTTGTGCAGTGTTGCGTAATTTGTCCATAATGATACAGCACTAAGCCTTTCTATAAAACAAATACTTGTGTTAGTACTGCTCTAGTGCCTTAAGTAGAACCACGTTATCTTTTTCCTGAGTGTACCACACAAGCTGAGATCATTTAGTGGTTTACTGTCAAGACTGACATTTTGTTTCTTTAATTTTTTTTGTAGAGCAAGGCTTAGATCACATAGCAGAAAATATCCTTTCCTATCTTGATGCCAGATCGCTCTGTGCAGCAGAGCTCGTGTGTAAGGAATGGCAGAGAGTCATCTCTGAGGGAATGCTATGGAAGAAATTGATTGAGAGAATGGTGCGCACTGATCCACTGTGGAAAGGGCTCTCTGAAAGAAGGGGTTGGTAAGTATCACTGCAATATGTAAACTAATTCACCCAGCTTTGTAGGCTATTCATAACAAGTGTACCTAATCCAGTGTTCTGCCAAAAGGTAAATGTATGGTGGTATTAGTCCTCTTAAATCTTCTGTGGAAAAGTGTGAGGATGTGGGGAGTGGTTAGGAAGGGAGAGGTCATAAATTGTATTACATTTTTTTACTTGTTTAATCTGCTCCCTTTTTTGTCAGATATCTTGCTCAATTTCCTACCCACCCCATTGCTTTTCACTTTTTGAATTCTTATGGTAAATTTTACTCTGCAAAGTTTCACTGTAGCAGTTTTTTGCATATTTATCCATACTACCTCTGAACTGTGACGTGCAACACTGAGTACAGAAAGCTACTCAATATACTTGTTGGGTACTTTGTCAAGGGAAATATTGCCTCTTAAACTTTTGTGAAACGTCTACTTAGAATTCAAAATTTCATTTCTTTCCTGGTAATACTTTGTTCCAGATTTGGGAAAACTGGGTGTTTCTATCTTTTTACAAGTCTCTGAAAGTAGAGAGGGAGGTTCCTCAGTGTGTTTTTCCTTTCTAGCATCTTGCTTTACTGCTCTCTGTAATAGCATGTCTATGAAACTGCAGACTTCGACTCAAGACCTGGCAAAGGTGGGAAACCCAACAATCGAAAAAGCCTGTCAAAATAGCAAATCTCTATTTACCGAACACAATGAAAGAAGAAAACTTCCTTTTTTTAAATCTCAAACATTTTAAAATACAGCTGTTATTGAGGTGTATAGCCCTTTAGATATTGTCTTTTGCCTGGGTTAAGTGACTTTAAGAGGTATCAAAAGTATTGTTTGTTTGAGAATGTGGATGCTAAGCTGTAGCTTAGTGCAGAGTTACCCATCATGCAGGGATTTTTAGTTTAACATATCATACTGGAAAATGTAACTCTTTTTTGTTCTTTGTTAGGGATCAGTACCTGTTTAAAAACAGACCCACAGATGGCCCTCCAAATTCATTTTACAGGTCATTATACCCAAAGATAATACAGGATATAGAGGTATGTTTTCTAACACAACTTTTTCAATGCAAATAACTTTTTCAAGCTAGTACATTTTCCTGATAGTTTGTTACTCTGATATATATTCCTGAATAGTATATTTTTAAATATAATGTATTATGTAATTGAGTGCGCTATTTCTAGTACTAATTCTCATTTGCCAGGAAAATGTGGTAAACGTGCAGTAATATATTGAATAGAGTAAATACAATATGAAGATAACTTGTTAAAATCAACATTAGCAGCATGTTTCTTTTTTCTGAAAGATTTTGGGACTTTTCAGAAATGAATTGTGACATCTGACTTAATGGAATTATAATATTTAATAGTCTCATTCACCCCCATACAATCACATGCATACTATATGACCATATTTTCTATATAATTTGATTATCCTAGCTTTATTAAAAGTCCAAATTTAAACTTCTAATATTAAACACTCAAATACCAAGATCTATTTAGTATTTTAATTTCCCCCATTAATTTTAAGAGCCTCAAGATAACAAATATAGCTTTTCTTACAAGGACTGCATAATTTTGTCATCTTTCCTAAATGACTGTAGTAAGAGTCTACAATATGGTTATATCATAAAGTGTATTTTAGGCATAACGAGGCAGAAATGACTTTCTTTTGTTTTGACAATAATATTTTGAATACTTTGTGAAAGAGCTACAAGGCTATGGCTCATACTTTTCAACATATGTTTTTGACAGATTAGGGTCATCTTGGTGTTCACATACTAGAAGAAAAACTTAGTCTTGTCCAATTAGCTATGTATCTGTCATAAAATGTGTTACGTAGACCAAAAACTGTAATGCATTTATTTCAGCCAGGTGATGGACATAAAAGTTATTGGTCCAAAATTCATTAATGAAGAAACATGTGTGTGTTGGTTAAGGCAGATGTGAACTAATGGAATCATTCTGTTATGGCAAATGTGACCTTGTATGCCTGGTACTTCATGAACAAAATTACTCAAAACTCCAACTTGTCTATAAAATTTAGCTGCCCCACAAATCAATTGAACCCTCGTTTTCAAATATATATTTTAATAAGCTACTGTTAAAAATTCAAATGATTTTTTTGAGTATAAATCTGAACATAAAGCCTAAGCAAAACAAAATGAGCTATGATATTAGTACTTGTTGGTTGTGGACCATATACCTTTACATACATGGTGTGGTGAGAGAGCTTGTTTTATTCTTTTCTCTCCTGCATACAAGTTCTTTCAGCGTTGTTGAAGTTGATTTCCTGAAATAAGATCCTTTTGGGATTAGTTAACCCTTGCTTTGCTGTAAGTGGCTCCTAGTTTAGGCAGCAGGCTTTCCTTTCCATTGCTTCACTTTTATTTCTTGCTGGAGCCCCCTTGTCCAGTAGTAAGAGTCAGATCCTGTTCCCATTCAAGTAAATAGCAACGAGAGCAGGATTTGGGCCTAAAAATTCTGTAAGTGATTATAAGAGTGAAGTCATTTTAAGATTTGGATTTATGTATGGATTCTTAGTTGGAAGAAGTGAGGGTTGATCTTGTTGCCAGTATTCTCAGCAGTAAAACACCCTGAAATGTATTGTGGGGATAGATAAGAGAGAAACACTGAGATCTTATTTGAAAGTGGGCTGTTTGTTGAGTGACCTTCCAAGAAGGAAGGGAAATGAGTTTCCCCCGAAAAGACTGGTATCGTCAAAGGAAGGAAACTTTTGAGTAGGTCTCTGATGACCCCATTCCAGCCACCAGATAGGGAGGGAAATACTCCACAGCTTGCAGCAGCCTCTTTGTCCACCTCCGCATCCCTCTCTCTCACTGTTAGTAAAGAAAAAACAAAAATCAGTGTAAAAATACAAAATGGTTGTCACTGCTTAAATGATACAGTAATTAGACTGCTTTATATTCCAGTTTTTGACATTCACTCTTCCTAAGTTCATCCTACTGACAACTATAAATGAGGCATTTTTGTCGGAATGCCTTTGATAGTGGAAGTGTTCTGGAGCATTACATGCAGGAAGTGCAGCAAGGGATCTAAGGCCATACACTTTTAAATACTTGTGTGGCGAGATGCCTTGTCATATCTTCACAGCCTTCTCTTTATTATTTACTTCCTTTGTGCATCTTTGTTATTGGCCAGAGTTAGAGATATGAAATTTTTTTGAAATTGATTATCCTGACAGAAAATGAATGGCCATAAAAGCCAAGACCCCAAAACCTCTCCTGACATCTATGATTAAAAAAGAAAAAAAAAATCCAACCTTGCATGTTTTAAGTGATCTTGCAAAGTGAGGGGGAGATATCAGTCAACTCTATGTTTGCTGGAGACGTTTTCTTATAACTGTACACATTTCTGAGAAAATTAAATTTAAGATTATAAATTCAAAGCAATCTCTTAAAAAACCACCTTAATAGACCCACTGTACTAAAAAAAAAAAAAAAAAAAAAGTCATGGAAATTTGAGACTTCACATCTTCAGAACAAAACCAAAAATTCCCGAACACAACAAGCAACTATACCTGGTGGTTCAAAATCTGGAAATGTAGACTCAAAGTTTTCTGTTGAACTGTAACTCTCCTCCCATAATTCCCTTTCAAAATACATCTGGCGCTGGCCTGTCACATCTTTCATTAAACGAGGTTCCTCTGGAATCTGTGTAGTACTTGTAAAATGTACAGGGATAAGGTGGGTATCTGTGACTGAGGCTTCTGTTGGAACAAAGATAGGTAAAAGTTATATGTGGTAGGTTATGTGTTTCTCCTGTAGTCTCTTAACTTTACTGAGTAGTTGGTTAGGTGTGGCACATTGCGTTGGGTGAGGCATATGGGTATGATAAGTGGGAAACCATTGGCGTAACTGGTACGTCAATGGGCAGAGAAATGGAGGAGAATCTGGTTTTGAAGGTGGTATTTCTGTAGTCAGCAACTGGTGCTTATGTTTATACACTGAATCTGGAATATTACCTTACCCTGTAGAAGATGTGGATTGTCTCATGAACTCACGTGAAATGAGGTGAGCATAAAGGATCAGAGTTAAGGCGGTTTAGAGAATCTTGCATTTCTATACTTCCATAACATTTTGGTGTTTTGCAGGTATACTTAACTTCAAATGTCCTGTCCTCCTAATTCTTGGTGTCTATAAAATAAAATATTCTATCAAGTCTTTCCCCAAAGTTATATATATATATATGATATAAACTTAGAACCATAATTCCATTTTAACACTGACTTTTCTCTGGGACTCCTGAGGGCCTGGAAGAGGTGGCTTGATCAGTCAAGGGCTTTTTAAGTTAGCAGACAAAGATATGATGAGATCCGATGTGTGGAATCCGAAGCTGGACAGAGTCAGACTTAGAAATAAGGCATATATTTTTAACTGTCAAGGCAATTAACCCTTGAAACTGCTTTCTTAGGAATCAGAGGGGTAGCCATGTTAGTCTGGAATTGCAGAAGTGACAAAGAGTCCTGTGGCACCTTAAAGACTAACTAAAATTTTTTTAGAGCATAAGCTTTCATGGGCTAATACCCACTTCGTCGGATGCATGCAGTGGAAGTATCCAGGGGCAGATATAAATAGGTAGGCAAGAACCAGGTGGGAGATAACAAGGTTAGTCCAATGAGGCTGAACCAGCTTGTTATCTCTAATCAGGGAGGGTGAGGTGTTTCTCTAGCAGCTGAACTGGAGGTGTGAATAGCGAGAGAAGAGAAGCTGCTTTTGTAGTTGGCTAGCCATTCAAAATCTCTATTCGGTCCCAAATTGATTGTGTCAAATTTGCAAATGAATTGCAGCTCTGCAGTCTCTCTTTGCAGTCTGGACTTGAAGTTTTTTTGCTGCCAAATGCTGACCTTTAAATCTTCTATGGTGTGTATGGTGACTGCTTTCTCAGGGATTTTGTGGCTTCTCCATTTCCTGTTATCTTTATATCAGGATTAGAGGCATCCCTAAAAGAGATGCTCCATCTCAATCACAAGTTATGGGCTAGATATAGGAATCACTGGGTGGAATACTAAGTTATAATGTTTATTTGGATGTCAGACTAGATGATCATAATAGTCTTTTCTGGCCTTAAGACCTGTAAATTTGTAAAACACTAGCCTGTACTCTTTACTGGTTGTCAGCGACATCAGGTGAATTCAAGGAGAGGGCTACCACCCACCAAGCCCCACATTGGTGTTGGCCATATCAGACACTCACTCCTACTTGACATACCATCTTTATTTGTCCAGGACACTTAAGCTGACTACCCAAAGGGAGCCAGCTCTTTCAGTTACAGGCTCTCACTCTGGAATTCTTGTCCATGTTCAGGAAGCAGACATGCCTTTGTCCAGACTCATAAGGATGTGAAGTCTCTCTTGTAAAGCCAACTCTCATTTCCAGAATCCCAAGCATTCAGCTTATACCAGCAAAATTTTCCTAGTCTTGGTCATACAAAGTTGGTGATTTAGAGGGGAGGATGAAGATGAGTTGAAGAGTTGTGCAACCTGGGACTTGTTCTCTATGCTTAAATGTTTCTTTTCAGTCTAAGCCCTGGGAAATATTCCCATGTTTCCATCCTGGACTAGGGTTGATGCATTTAGTACCCTGGATTTCTTGAGCTAGTAGTCACGGTCAGGTAATTTTTTCACTTTTTAAGGTCTTGTCATTTCTAATTCTTCCAATAAATGTTTCTGTAAGATATGATTCATAAAGGGCTCTTTCCCTGTGGCCTCTCAGAACTAGTTGTTGACACAGTACTTCAGTCGGAAAGTCTGCAACACAAAAAGCCAGCTACTGCACTTGGACTCCTTTTCTTTAGGTATTGCTAACAAAAGGCTGAAGGTAGAGGGGCAGGGCCTGATTTAATTTCATCCCCTTCATTCCTGAGTTCTTCAAAAGATCATGCAGAAGACTGCTGTAAAAATACCAAACTTCATCTTAGGGGCCATTCAGGATCTGAAGGATTTTCTGTCCTTGCTGATTTTTAAAAGTAGTGTTGCTCTCTTACTTCAAACCTTGTTCTATACCAGTGGTTCTCAAACTTTTTCTATTAGCGACCCCTTTTGAACACCAAGCCTCTGAGTGTGACCCCTGCATTAGAAATTAAACACATTTTTGATATTTCACACTGTTAAATACTAGATTTAAACCCCACTGCTTAAAATGAATTTTGTCACTGCTTTTAAATCGAGTGAAATATGTTTTTATCCAATTAAATATAAGTGGAAAAGTTATTTTTAAGTAAAACTTTATTTTAATACTTGACAGTAATGACCTGAAACAGTGTGGTCAGGGTTCACAGCCTGGTACAGGGATCGGGGATGGGGGCTGCAAGGGCTCTCACCCCAGCGCAGGGCTTGGGGTCAAGGCGTACACTCACCTTGGGGCTCAGGCTCACAGTCCCCTGCGGGCACTGGAGTCTGGGAGTCGAGGCTCACAGCCCCGCAGCTCAGCCCTTGGGTCGTGGCTTGCAGCCCCACTCTGCTGTGCTGGTATTGGAGCTTGGAGCTCACAGGTCCACCGCTCGAGGCTCACAACCCTGCAGCTCCCGCTCAGGGCTAGCCACTTTACCCGGATCAGGGCTCGGGGCTTACAGCCCCGCCGCTTAGGGTCGGGGCTCACAGCTCTCAGCCCCTCCGCTCTCGCTCGGGGCTCGCTGCCCTGCCACTCCGCCCCAGAGTCGGGTCGGGGCTGGCATCCCCGCCGATCTGCCCCGGGGTCAGGGCTCGCAGCCCCGCTGCTCCGGGGTTCTCAGCCCAGCTGCCCTGGGGTCGGGGCTCGGAGCTTGCAGCCGAGGCGCCCCGCTGCCCAGAGGTTGGGGCTGGGAGCTCGCAGCCCCGCTGATCCGGGGATCTCAGCCCAGGCGCCCCGCTGCCTAGGGGTTGGGGCTCGGAGCTCGCAGCCCCGCTGCTCCAGGACTCTCAGCCCAGCCACCCCACTGCACCGGGGTCGGGGCTCTCAGCCCAACTGCCCCGCCGCCCAGGGGTTGGGGCTCGGAGCTTGCAGCTCCGCTGCTCCGGGGCTCTCAGCCCAGCCACCCAAGCGCCCCAGGGTCGGGGCTCTCAGCCCAGCTGCCCTGCCGCCACGGGGTCGAGGGTCGCTGCACCACTCTGTCCCGGGGTTGGGGCTCGCCACCTCGCCGCTCTGAGCTTGCTGCTTCACTTCTCCACCCCAGGACCGGGGCTCGGGGCTCACAGCCCCACCACTCTGCCCCAGGGTCGGGGCTCAGAGCTCGCCGCTCTGCCCCGCGGATCGGGGCTGGAGCCGGCAGCCCGCTGCAAGGGCCGGGTCGCCCGCCGTGAGGATTGGAGCTGGAGCCCGCAGCCTGCCATGGGGGGTCAGGGCAGGAGCCGGCAGCCCACCGTGGGGATCGGGGCTCGTGACCCCCACGTAAGTGGGCCGCGACCCCCAGTTTGAGAACCAATGGTCTATACTATCTGCCTGTAATATCCTTTGTAAGCTTTGTGATCCCTGCCTTTCCACAGGAAAAAAAATGTGTTTGTGTGGAGATCAGATGAGTTGGTCTGGTTAATCTTGTACTTGGAATATTGTGGTGCATATAAACTGTTTTAAATGGACTACAGTAACAGACAAATTGCCAAATAGTAGGATAAGTTTTATAATTTTGATACCAAAAGTCCAAATCTCTAGACCTCTTCCATATGATCTATGAAGCTGGACCAATTTATCCCTTTTGAATTAGCACAAATCTAATCTATTCCTCCTGATCTGTAAAGAAGATGATTTGTACATATTCTTTATATCCTGAAATATATGGGAAGGTCCTTCATCTTCCTTCTGTGGAGACCGTAGTCTGCTTAATTATGATGAGAATATCAAATGAGATTTTCCCCAAAGAATTCAGGGAAGAATGTGGCCAGGCTATCAAATAGACTCCCACGTGTTCCTCCAAAAGTTAAGGGATTTCATATTTTTAAAAATACAAGCTGGCTTTTAAACTCTTGGACATGAGACAAAACATGAAGAGAAAAGAGGCTCTTCAGTGCAGTCATTACTAAGATTAGGTGGGGAAAGATCTTTACTGTTCCCCCCTTTTTTTTTGCCAAAGCTCTACTGTGTAATTTCAAAGAAAATACATTTTTATAGTAACATTTACAGTATTGGAGTGAGATGACTGAAAATTTGTTGAGAAATCTGGCCAGCTGTATACATCCAAGTTACCTTCCTTTAGAGATCTTATCATTAATGGCAGGTTTTTTAAAGGCTAGTTAAGTTTCCTTAAATGAAACTGTTGACAAATAGGGGGATGCTTTAGTGTTTTTTTTTAAGCATGTAGGATGTGCTCAGACAACAGTGAGGGCGGCCAAATAAGTATCTAGTTCAGTATATTTCTAACTTTATATTTTTCATGGTATCACACAGTCACTTATTAAATAATGATGTTAATCTCAAATGGAAACCAAAATGTGTAATATAGCCTTTGTTGGATAGTTGTGTACTGTCATCTGTTTTATTATTGATGCATATATCATTGCAGTAACTCTCACACTTGCCCTCTCCATTTTCCTTACCTGTGGATTGTAAGGTGGTGTTTTATTTAATCTCCCTTGGAGAGCTGGAAAGGGATTGAATTATGTTGCTCAGGTATTACGTTGCCAATAAATAAATCAGCTATTGATCTTCTCTCCCTGCTGTCAAGATGGCATGACTTCTTATGTTTGGAAGGTGGCATGTTGATTTAATATCCATATATTTGAGTTCTTAAATACAAGGTTTCTAGAATCCTTGCTGGGAAATACTTACCTTGATATCTGCTTCTTCAAAAAGGTAGTGTTTAGTCTTTTCAGATTGCAGTCCTTACCAGGGACAGTATTGCATCATTTGAGCAGCTATCTTTATTTGGATGTAAGTTAAATTATTTAAAAAGGTTTTACACTGATAGCCCATCAAAGTGAAATCTGCTTTGCCTCTGTTTGTTCAGTGATGTAAACAACAGACCAACAAAAGGTAGATTCGTAGACTCAGAGAAATGTAGAACTGGAAGGGACTTTAGCAGGTCACTGGACGAAGTATTCTCTAGACAGTCCCTGACAGGCATTTGGCTAACCTGATCTTAACCTCCCATGACAGATTCCATAGCCTCCTTAGGTAATTTATTCTGGAGCCTCCCTAGGTAATTTATTCTGGAGCTTAATTACCTTTACAGTTAGGAAGATCTTCCTAATATCTTACCTAAATCTTCCTTAGCGCAATTAAAGCGCATTACTTCTTGTCTTGTCCTCGCTGGTTAAGGAGAACAATTTATCACTCTCTTCCTTATAACAGCCTTTTATGTACTTGAAGACTGCTGTCTTCTCGAGTCTACATAGTTTTTTCTATCTTTCCTCATAAGTCATGTTTTCTTGACCTTCAATCATTTTTGTTACTCTCCTCTGAACCTTCTCCAGTTTGTCCACATCTTTCCAGAAGTGTGAGGACAAGAGCTGGACACAGTACTCCAGTGGAGGCCTTTATTAGTGCAAAGTAGAGTGGAAGAATTACTACTTGTGTATTACTTACAACATTGCTGCTAATGTGTCCCAGAATGATGTTCGCTACTGTTGTTTAAAAAAAAAAAAAAAGAAAGGAAAAAGAAATTGTCATCTTTAGATTGTGATCCACTGGAACCCCCAGATCCTTTTCTACAGTCCAGGGCAGTCATTTCCCATTTTGTGTTTATGCAGTTGATTATTCCTTATTAAATATAGTACTTTGCATTTGTCTGTATTGAATTTAGATAATTGCATATAGCAGGGGTCTTCAAACTTTTCCCCACGCGGCCTCTTTTTGCAGAGGGAAAAGTCTCGCGGCCTCCCGGCGGGGGCGTCGGGGGAGAGGATGTCTGCCGAAATGCCGCTGCAGAAAGCGGAAGCTTCCGCTTTCTGCGGCGATGTTTCAGTGGGACCAAAATAGCCTGCCCGGGAGTTTGGCGGTCTCCTGAGTGGGCTCAGTGACGGCTCCGGGGTCTTGCGCATCCCAGTTTGAAGACCACTGGCATATAGAACCAGACCCTAGACAGATGTCTGTGGAACCCCACTGCCCTTCCAGCATGATTGTGATAGGGGATTTCAACTACCCAGATATCTGTTGGGAAAATAATACAGCAGGGCACATAACCATCAAGTCCTGTGTTTTGAAGATTTTGTTAGTTATTTAAAAAAAAGCCCCATACACCTCTTCATCCTGGTTAGGTGGTCTGTATTAGACACCTACCATGACATTACCCTTTTTTACCCATTGTATCCAGAGACTTCAACAGGTCTGCCTGCCACTTCTTTCTCAACCTCAGTGCAGGTGTGTACATCTTTGATATTTCTAGCACTCTTCTCCTTCCCAGAGGCTGAGGGTAGGTCTACTCACCAATACATTGCTGGTGTTCTGCAGTCTCCCATATTACTATCTCTCTCTGGCTAACAGGATGCAACCCTCTATCTTGTAGTTGTGTAGTAATATTTTCAAGGCTTCAGATAACAGATTTAATATTTAGATCTTAAATTCTGCAGAAATTAATGACTTTGGCCCTGATACTCACAAGGTAAAGATTTTCCACTGTTCTAGTGAGTTGAGAGTGAATTTTGCAGGCTCCCTTACCTTTTGCCGTGTTTTGTTCTCTTCTGATCTTTGAATTTATAATATAAGCATGATTTACCCAAAATTGAACCAGGCACATGTCATACTCAGATCTAGCTTGGCTTGCAGCGTTACCTCCCTAATTGCTAGCATTGCTTTATTGCAGACAGTTCTTGAAAGCAGATTTTGATTATCCTGTCCAAGATGGTTATTAAAGCAAGACAGGAAGCCTTTGATTCACTCACAGTGAATGTTTTCTGGTACATTTTCAACAAAAGTGACCTTTTTATGTGTTTGTTAAAACTTAGTCTGAATCTAGATGTATGCTACATCTAGATAAGGACGTAAGAACAGGATGATATAAATTCATTTTAGGGAATGCTACTAAGACATTTAAAGTTTTTTTAGCAAGCTGTTTGTTTCTAGTTCTTGTAAAAGTCATCAACCTATCTGATTTCATACTGTTTTTTATTTTTAATTTAATCTTATGTTCTGCAGATTTATCTATTAAACCTCTGTACCAGTGGAGATGTATTTCTTCAATTTATTTTACCGAAGGAGGCAATTGTAATGAAAGAACTTTTCATTACTTACAAGGATAAAATAGTTGCAGTCATTTTTCTAAGCTAATCCTTCCCTTTCCTCCTTGACAATCTCGCCTGTATTTTCAGTTAATGGTTTACCCATGATAAAGTGGGAACTTTCTTGGTGAGTAGACCCTAAGCCATCAATTTCTACAGAATATGAGCTTATATTTAAAAGTTAAACAAATTCTCTTGTGTTTGTGAAGAGAATTTTATGAATGTGACCTGATGCATGCCTTTAATGAGGCTGTAGGCAGGGCTGTTCTTAGGAGGGTGTGGGCATCGAGTTTCTATCTGGCAAAGTATGCTTTCCTTGGCTCTGCCCAGCCCCCCGTCCTCATTCCACCCCTTCCCCCAAGATACCCTCCACTCTTCCTGGCCCTTCTCCACCCCTGCCCTGCCTCTTCCCCCATCTAGTTCTGCCCCCTCCCCTGAGCCCGCTGGGCCCTTGCTCTTCTCCTCTCCATCAGCATCTCAAGACAGGGTGAAACAGCTGATCAACATTGCTGATGCTGATCGAAGGTAGGCATTGGGAAGGAGGAAGGGAGAGAGAGGTGCTGATCTGCGGGGCCTGCCGGTGAGCAAGGGGCACTGGGGGAAGGGGATGTTGGTTGGGGGGCTCCTTGCCCACCCACCTCCTCACGAAGCATGGGGCCTCCCAAAGCATGGGGACTGGGGCAGTCGCCCTATTTGTCATACCCTAGGGGCGGCTCTGGCTGCAGGCGTACAACTCTGGTTACACAGCTGCTGCTTCTACCTTTCTTCAGAATCCTGGGGACAGTGACGCAGCAAGAATCATGTTAATTTAGCTCTGCAGTTACATATAAAATGCTACAGGAGAGGGAGACGCCAGACCTACTCACAGGAATAAGATCCAAGAAATTGAGGCTGGGGTAGAGTAGTGGAAAGATTATCAGCAGCTATGAGGTTCTTATGGCTCTAAGGTATGGGGAACAGAGAGGACCTAGGGAATTGTAGAACACCCAGTCTGATTTCAGTACCTGGAAAGATACTGGAACAAATTATTAATCAGTTTGTAAGTACCTAGAAGATGATAGGATAATACACAAATGCCAACATGGATTTATCAAGATACGAATCATACCAAACTAATCTAATTTCCATCTTTGAGAGGGTTACTGGCCTAGTAGGTATGGGGGGGAAGCTATAAATTTTGTGTACCTTTTTTTTGTAAGGATTTTGACACAGCCCCACTTGACATTCTTGTAAGCAAACTTGGAAAATGTGGTCTAGATGAAATAGGGTGCATAACTTGTTGCTGTCATGCTGGGAGGATGTATGTAGTGGTATCTTGGAGGGGTCTGTCCTGTGTCAAGTACTGGTCAATATTTGCATTAATGACTTGGCTAATGAGTGGAGAGTATGCTTATAAAATTTGCAGGTGATGCCATGGTGGGAGGGGTCACAAGCACTTTGGAGGACAGGATTAGGATTCAAAAGGACTGACACAAATTGCAGAGTTGGTCTGAAATCAAGATGAAAATCAAAAAAGACAAGTGGAAAGTGAAGGAAAAAATAAATGCAAAATGTGGAATAACTAGCCACACAATAATGTTGCTGCAAAGGAGTTATGGTTGGCTAATATTCAATTTATAATCCACAATGTAAAGTAGTTGCAAAAAAAGGCTAAGTCATTCTGGGGTAGTTTAGCAGGAGTGTTATATGCAAGACCTGGTAGGAAATTGTCTCACTCTGCTTGGCACTGGTGAGGCCTTAGCTGGAGTAGTGTCCAGGCCTGGGCGTGACATGATAGGAAAGATGTGGACAAATTGGAGAGTGTCCAGAGAAGAGCTACAAATATGATAAAAAGATTAGAAAACCTGACCTGTGAGGAAGGGTTAAATACAGCTGGGCATGTTTAGTCTTCAAAAAAGAAGTTATGGAGTCCAGGGGATCTGTTAGGTCTTCAAATATGTTAAGGGCTGTTACAAAGAGACAGCGATCAGTTGTTCTGCATGTCCACTGAAGGTAGGACAAGAATTAATGGGCATAATTTGCAGCAAAGAAGAATTAGGTTAGATATTAGGAGAAACTTTCTAACTGTAAGGATAGTTAAGCGCTAGAATAGACTCCCAAGGGAAATTGTGGAATCCCTGTCATTGAAGGTTTTTAAGAACATCTTGCAAACACCTGTCAGGGTGGTTTTTAGGGATATTTGATCCTGCGCAGAGTAGGGGGCTGTACTAGATGACCTCTCCAGCCCTGCAATTTTATGATTCTGTATCAAGTGCTATGCCTATGCTTGTTAAACCTCTGTGCATGTCCAGTGTAAAGTGGATGTCTCCAGAAGCTTAAGCAAAGTCTATTGATAGCTTGTACAGTTAATAAGTGCTGTGCTGTCTCTTGACAAACCTGCCTCCTGTGTACTTATGTGGCATGGAATGAGAAAGAGAGGAAACTCTCTTGCATTGCAGAGAGCTCATTTGAAAAATGAAGCTTCCAAGCATGGCACAAGGCCAGCATCTTGTTAAGAATTTCAGGATGTGCTCGTCTTTTCTGAGGTGTGCAGGGGTTTCTCATCAAGGTGATGTCCATAGATGTTTCTAGTGGGTATTTAATTTTTAATTAGTCAGTTAGCAGAACGGGGAATGTGGGTGGGGCAACAGGTTTTCTGCTGTCGTTGCCACAAAAGGTTGTAATATTTTAGGAGGAAAATCCCTATCCCTATCTGTGCTGCAGAAGATTCACCTTCACAGGCAAAGGTGAATTTGTATCAAAGTGCACTTTTTACTGTAATACATATGAAGGTCAAAATATAATTAAGTCAAATGTGTGTGTTATCAAACAAACAAACAGTAACCAAGCAGGTGGGTAAACTATATTTTTAACACATCCCATTGTGGTTCTTAACCAGGAAAAATAACACTTCGGAATCTGAATCCTTTCCCTATAGTCTGGCATTGCTTAGAGCACTAACACGGCTCTATCATCCCTGTCTGTCCTGGGTCGCTCTTTTCATATCCTCTGTCAGGATTGCCCTCCCCACCCTGAACTCTAGGGTACAGATGTGGGGACCCGCATGAAAAAAAGAAATAACCCCCCCAAGCTTATTTTACCAGCTTGGGTTAAAATGTTTTTCCCCAGAACACAACTTCTTCTGTATCTGGACCTGGTATGCTGCCACCACCAAACTAGGTCTAGGGTAGTTTGGGACCCTTCTTTCCTTTTCCACTAACCCCCCAAACTTCTTCCTTCCCTGGAAAGCTTGAGAGAATAAAAAAACCCAAACCTCGCCTGATCCTGCGAGACGTGCCCGATCCAAAACCAGGATCTTACACAATGGAAAACAAGCAGTCAGCTTCTTAAAAGAAAGATTTTAATAAAAGAAAAAAAGAAAGGAATAAATCCCTTATAACCATCAATAGAACAGCATCTACCATAATCAACAAAAGGATTCAGAACCCAAACCTCTCCCCCGAGGCAATTTTCTCCCACTGTTGAATTCTCTGCTGAATCTTACAATCTCAAGAAGCACCCAGCCAACCCTCACCACTGAGAACCCTCCAAGTGATAAAAAGAAGGTAAACTTACTAACTACAGTACTTGATAGAATCTTATAGTTATAGAGAAAGACATAGCTGTGTTCATCCCATAGCCCAGGTGAACAGAGAGAGACCCAGAGAGAAACTGAAACTGAAAATCCTTTGTCTCCTGAGGAATTTCTCATTGGTCAGTTGTCCACCTCTCAGGTTACCTTTAGCTTAACCCCTTACAGGTAAACACTAATTCTAGGCTACTTCACACTTATGACATCCTCTATGTTAAAGCCCATTTGTTTTCCCTCTCTCTGTACTGTTTGACAGATGGATTCTTTCAGCCATCCTTTTTTTCATGTTTTTCTATCTGACCAGTCATATACCTGTCATTGGAGATGTTCTGGCTTCTTTCCTAGCATGTCCCAGATATTTCCATCTTCCTTTCTGGATAACTTTTGGAGATAACTTTTCTAGGAAACAGAACCAGTTCAACTTTTTGATTTATTCTTTTTCATGATTAAAATGAATGATTCCAGATTACTTTGATTGAAATTATCTGCTCTGTTTGGAATAGATTCCCCTCTAGTTCATTATCCTGTGAGGGTACAGTATATTTGATAGCTATATGTACAGTGTATATGCTATAGGAAACTGGTATTTCTCAGCATTTAAATTTGTCTGGCTTGTAGTTCTGGGAACTTAGTTTAGAGGAGGTTTTATTTATAATTTGAAGCTTTGAGGGGATGTATATAAAAATTACAGGTAACAAGCGCCAGAGGTTTTGTCATTTACGTGTGTGAAGAAACCTTGGATTACTACAGCATTAATTCTGTAATGTTTGCTGTAGTGCATAAAATGTAAACTCCTATACAAATACCTACCCACTCTGCATACACAGAATTTATTTTAAAATATCTGCTTAAGGAGATTGCAGGTGAAATCTTAGTTAGTTTCACCTTTGAGTAACAACAGAAATTTCATGTAGCAAGAAGCTTTTATGTGGTTGCAAGTACTGTATTTAACATGCTCCTTTGTAGAGGGTTTTCCAAGTTGCCCACCCACTCAGCTGTATTTGTCATCTAAAATGTTATTTCTCTATACTCACATCTGTTTCCACTCTATTGCCAATTGTAATGCTGCTGTATATTCTCTGTGTATTGTGGCTACTTTCCCAGTATATTGAAAATTTATGCCATGTAAGGGGATTTTACAGGTTCTCAAAAACATGAAATATTTTCCCACAGTAGCCACACCACATAATGTCTAAATGAAATGACATCAATTCATGGAATTAAAATATACACCTGCACATTACTTACTTCTTCATAGTGCTCAGACAAATGTATAAATATTTCAGCTTCCTTCATTCGTAGCCAACATTTACATATGGTAACCTTATTAAGTAGCTTCCAATTGTGAAATTTTGAGCTTTGAACTAAATAGAAACAGTGAAGAACCTAAAATGAATGTCTCTCTCCTTCTGTTTCCCAGAACATTAAATGATATTGCCCTGAAGAGGACAGGTGATATCCTTTTTAAATAAACAAACATAGCTAAATACTGTAAACCAAAAATTAAATAGCTCCCTCTTCCCCCTGCAAAAAACCCAAACCAAACAAAGCTAAACAAATATTATAATGAGCAATCTGCTGTCTGCCAGGCACACTACAGTAGAGTCCTAAAGCTGAATCTGGCATGGTGGTCAAAAACGCAGTACATACAAGCAGAGAATAATTATTTAATGCTCAATGTACAAGTTGCTGACCAACAGTTGGAAAAGCTTGGAAGCACTGGCTGACCAGTATTGCTGATCTGAAAATGAAAACTGGCTTTCTGCCTTAATTTTCTTGTAAATGTCACCAAAGGGCAGGGAAAAAAGTGGATGATTTGACAGCATAGCTTGCTGTTTTGCTTACCACCATCTCTTATCTGATGTAAGACAATTGTACCCTTCTGGCACTTCAGGAAGAGTGTTGGTGGAGTAAATAGGTATGTGGTTTCCCTAGAGTGCCTTATAAGATACCATTGGACAGCAACATTTAAAAAAAATAATTGGGAAATCAAATTTGTGTCTTGATTTGTCCTTGAAAAGGCAGTGTTTTTGTTCTTGGGTGGTTTTGCAGGCTTTTGGGGGGAAACCAGAAGGAGGGATAAAAATGTAGGTCAGAACTCTGATTCAGAGATGAGGTGCTTTAGTAGGAGTGCCCTGATGAGTTTGAGTGGGGAGTGGAGATTATAAATTGAGCATAGCATCAAGATATTGATAAGTAACTCTCCAGAACAAATCTTCAGTTCATCAACCACCCAATTCCTATTCACCTGTTTTTCTCTTTCAAGCATTGCAATCTGTCATATGACTTGTCTGTGTTTCTGTGTGTTAACAGAGAATGAGAAATATTCCACAATATCTAGGGGTTCCATATGTTCTGTGGTTTTGTTTGTTCGTTCCACTGCACTGATTCTTTTATGATTACTATTATGAATCTTCTAACTAGGATTCCTGATTTCTTTGAAATGGCTCAGCATGTGTCCTCTCGCCAGTGTAAAGTTGATTAAAAGATAGAATGTAAATCTGCTTTTAATGTTAAATTGATTACAGCCTATTTGTTAAAATATACCAGATTTGAATTTACTATTTCCCCAGCAAAGTATACACCACAGTAAGAGTCTGAATTA
Organism: Dermatemys mawii; assembly: GCA_007922305.1. NCBI lineage: Eukaryota > Metazoa > Chordata > Testudines > Dermatemydidae > Dermatemys > Dermatemys mawii. Next base: position 3,123,326 of record ML677355.1, read on the forward strand.
TTTCATATTTAAAAGAGAATTTTAGGAAGCACACATAGTGGATACCATCTGATAAAGAATTTAAAGGCAATTTCCAAGTAGTTAATTTTCATTTTTTATAACAGTCCCTATTTCATGTTTTCATTTTATTTTTTCCTTGGTTTTCATCAAGGTTTAAAATTAGATATATAAAAAAAATTTCACAAAGTTGATTCCTAAAAACAAAAACAGCATCAGTTACTATATTTTACTATTTGACACATTAGCTGAAGTTTTCAAAACAGATGTGACCTCCATTTTGGACTTCAAACAAATTTGTATTGTTCACCCTCCCAAATGAGGCTGAGTGTAGTGTGATGTCCCTGAATGATAAAAACAGAGGTTTGTAACCTATATCAGGTGATGGGATTAATTAAATGAGCAAACTGAATTTTTCCCATTATAGAAAGATATCTAAGTAAATTATTAGAGATCCTGGTGCAAGATTTGTGGTTGTAAAAATGAGGAAAAGTTTTATAGCTTTGTCTTGACAAACTGCAAAAGCCATAATTCAGATTAGTCCTATTTTAAATATTAACTATTGGAAATATGTTTATGATTTAAAAGTACATAGCCCCAAAAGGAACCAAATATATCTTTGTTCCTGGAGGAATTTTACTCCAGGTGAAAATCCAAGTCATATTTTTGTCCAAGAAATCATGGTTTTAACAGGCACACAGTTTTATTCATCACTTGGCATAAATAGTTTTTCTCTCTTTTTAGACTATAGAATCTAACTGGCGATGTGGACGACACAACTTGCAAAGAATTCAGTGCCGCTCTGAAAATAGCAAAGGTGTCTACTGTTTACAGTATGATGATGAAAAGATCATCAGTGGGCTAAGGGATAACTCCATTAAGGTAATATACTTCCTGCCTCTTTATTTAAAGAAATGATCCACTGCCTGTCTTGGCTTTAGACTTGGAAAGGAGGCTGTCAGGTGCTGCTTGTTTCTTTGGGGCCCATCTCTCCTGTCTTTTTGTGGGACAGTGTTATTTGTGCAGCACTTTCTGAGGGTGGCATGTTTTGCCTGGTCTCGCAGGGGAAACTGATAACATATCCCTGCTTGTGTTTTGCCTCATGAATGTTGTGGATTACCAGTCATGGCAATTTTGTCGAGATTGAAAATCAACACCTTGTATGAAATCAGGTTTACTGTAAACAGATGACTTGGGTCTCTTGCTTGGCTGCATCCTGTGGTTTTGTTAATGATTTGGATTATTGATAATTTCTGCTCTTTCCCTGTGAAACAAAATGTTTCCTTATGGGCGACAAACTTCTGTCTCATGGCTGGTAGTTTCATAGATCTGTTCAGTATGTGCTTGTCTCCTTGGCAAGGCAGGAGAATGTGCATGCTGGATTGCTCATGGATTCTCTTTGCCACCACTGCTCCTCTCTTCATGATAGTGTAAGCCAAAATTTCAACCCATATCTTTGTTTTTCACAGATTTGGGATAAAACGAGCTTGGAATGTTTGAAAATATTAACAGGACACACTGGGTCCGTTCTCTGCCTGCAGTATGACGAGAGAGTCATTGTAACTGGATCTTCGGACTCTACAGTGAGGTGAGCTTCAAGTATTAGCACAATAAACTCAAGCCTGGGATAGGGGCGCTCAGAACAAATAATCCACTAAAGCGTAAGGACCACTCCACAAAACAAATATAGTACTGTGCCTTTATAGGCTAGGCACATGTTACAGCAAAAGACCGTATGCAGTATTTTCTAGCATCCCCAAGCTTTTGTACTTGTAGGATAGAATTTCAAAAGTTTTGAAAGACTACAATTCATGCTCATGATTCAGAGCATAAGCCAACATCTGACTGGGATAGGAAGAAATTTCTCTGCTGGGTGGGTTATTCCATAATTGCCCAATTTTGGGTTTCTTGCATCTTCCTTGAAATGTCTGACCACCACTGATGCTAGGATAGTGACATTGGATCATTGGCCATTCCTGTATTCTTAAGTTTAATGTGATCTTAATGCTTAACCAAGGGGCTGTAGTGACAGCCCTTGAAATGGCAATGCCTACCCCCGGTACAGCACAGTCAGTCATTGCAGGTTTCTTTGGAGTGTTCTTTGTTGCCTTGGCCTGAAGGAGACTTCATTCTCCATGTCCAATGAGTTCTTAATCTGTGAAAGAGTCATTTATGGTTTCTTTTGTAGTGTGGATGCCACTACACTAAGAATTGAGGGGAGATTACCACATGAGCTAGTGGATAGCTATGGATGACAATAACTTCCAGTTTCTACTGAACTGGACTTGAACTGGCATCTTTTATATATTTCATATATTCAAAGATTCGTATCTCATTACTGGTCCTCTGTGTAATCCATTGTCAGCCTCTGCTTGATTTGTGGCTTTTATACATAAGCCCCTTTGTCTGATAAAATGATTTCTGGAAGCTAGCCATGAGACTTGGCAACTTTGGGCAGCCAGGGAGATAAAATGGTCAAGGAGGGCTGTCCTTCAGACTAGCAGACCACTCTTCATTGTGAACATTTCCTGTTTGTAATGTGTGTAGTCATCTCATTTAATTCAGGATAAATTTCATTTTTTCCCCCCACAGAGTTTGGGATGTAAACACAGGCGAAGTTCTGAATACACTGATTCATCACAACGAGGCAGTGCTTCATCTGCGTTTCAGTAATGGCTTAATGGTGACATGTTCAAAGGACAGGTCCATTGCTGTTTGGGATATGGCATCACCTACTGATATCACCTTGCGCCGTGTGTTGGTTGGCCATCGTGCTGCTGTTAATGTTGTAGACTTTGATGACAAGTATATTGTCTCTGCATCAGGTGACAGGACCATTAAAGTAAGTTGGCAGAAAGACCCCCTACTCTGTTTACTTGGGAAACTGAAAATCAAAATGATTGTGTGCCCAAAAGCTTAAAAAAACTCCACTTCAAAAAAAACATAGTTGTTGAATGTGTGCTTAAAATCCAATTCCCAAATGAGTATTTGAGCAGTTCTGTGGCTATTTCTTTCATTCATCTATGTCTTTCTGTTAGATGTTAAAGCTTTTATGCAAATAACTTGGCTTGTAAAATTTTTTTGTGGCTTCTATCATAAAGTTTTAAAAAGCTTAAAATCTACTCACAATTAGGTCTCAAAATTGGCTAGAAAATTAAACGTGGTACTTCTCTGTGCTTTTTTCCAAATGATTTTTGTTTTCTATAAATTGGCAATCCTGTTCTCCACGTGAAATTTATAGGCAGCCACCTTTCCCCATCCAACCTTTTCAGCAACTAAACCAAATTTTGCCATGTTTGAGGAATTAAAATGCTGTGTTTGAAGACTGCCAGATCATCTGAGTGGCCCCAAACTTACTATACAACAAAGATGTTTCCGTCTCTCCCTCCCTAGAATCATAGCTGGTTTAGACTGTGCCAAGAACTTTTTCTGGCAAAGTTGTTTCTGACACCTGCCAAAGGTACTGTATTCTTATGGGAAATGACCCATTAGACCCTTTACAACTTTAAATACAACTTCTTAAAAAAAAAAAAAAAAAAAAAAGACAAAGATTCTAAACAATTCATTTAACATTGATCCACATCTTTCTATCCCCAAATGCTCTTATCTCAGCCTCAAGTCAGTTGTCTCTGGTCTTGTCTTTAATAAGCTGTAGATTGTTGGCCATGTCAATGGTAAAAAAAAAAAAAAAAAAAGTTAATGATATTCAGACGAGCCTTTTGTGTCTAGAAGCCTGTTATTTTGTGATCTGATTACTAACCAGCCAACATTTAAATTCAATCAGAATTCTAAAATTACTTAAGCAATGCTTTCTTGCTTTACAAAACATTTAAAATTTAAAATTATTTAGTCAATTTGAACAGATTTATATATTATAGCAGTGCTTGGAGGACCCACCTGGGTTTGGAGTGCCATTGTGACGGCATTGTACAAATACAAAATACACCATGGGCCTAGCCCTGGAAGAGCTTACAGTCTAAACTCTTATTCAGCTTTCCCCTCAAAGTTCTTCAGAGCCCTGATTTTTTTAATGAAGTTTGAATATATTTTCTGTTTAACTTATAAAACCTCAGGCTCTCTCAAAATTGAATGTTGTTAATTTTCTACACAGGTTTGGAGTACAAGCACATGTGAGTTTGTTCGTACTCTAAATGGGCACAAGCGTGGCATTGCATGCCTTCAGTACAGGGATCGACTAGTTGTGAGTGGATCATCAGACAACACCATTAGGTGGGTGGAAGACAGTTGATAACAGCATATTGAAGAGAATGTGCATTTGCAAAAGACGGGATTTTTTTCTAGGTTTCTTGAACCTGCCCTACTGCTTAATAATACAGGAATCTTTTAGCTTTTAGTATGTCTTGTCAGCATTAAAACAGGCAACCATTGCTGAGGAGGGAACAGGTAACATACAACATATACTCATGCAAGTGCAGCTCACAAATTGTTGGGCTGATGTCAGCATCTAAAAATGTAATTTATAAATCTCACATCTTAATACAGTCTATTGATCTGAAGATCACTGGAGAATTTGAGGGTCCAATTAAAGCACCAGGTTATTTCAGTTACTACATATACCTCTGATATACATGGCTTTTTGTGCAGAATAAAAAGGGAAATGGATTCAGCAATAAAATTCATTTATATTGAAATAGTCACAAGCTTCCAGCCTTTACTTTTAAAATGCATTTCATTTGGAAAATGATCGATCCAATTCGTGGGGCAGACTGACTAGGAATGTATCTGAGTTGCAGGGTACTCTCTTTTGGGGACTGCAAACAGGGGCCTCCGGTATAACTTTTTGCAATGTAGTATGATTTTAGTTTTCAGAGAACCAATAAAGTTTATATTAAAATGGAAATTGAAGCATGAGTAAGTGGATTGGAGCTCTAGTGTCACATGAGAGTTTCTCAAATATCCATTTCTTCTGTTTTCTTAAGGTTATGGGATATTGAATGTGGTGCCTGTTTAAGAGTACTAGAAGGCCATGAAGAACTGGTTCGATGCATCAGATTTGATAACAAGAGAATTGTTAGTGGAGCCTATGATGGGTATGTGCTTCAAGCATGCTTTGAGAATGTCATTCATGTATGTCCTAGTAAAGCACACTTTTGAAAGTTCTCATCCCTAGCTCACATAAAAAGGATTCTCTTTTGGTCATCCTGCTGTCTAAGTGATCTGGTTGTGACAGATCTGCATTTAACCTGAGTGTTACCCAGTTCCTGTAGATTTCAGTAATGTAGGCTTACCTATCCTGAATGTAGCCTTTGTATATTCCATTTTATTCTGCAACTCCTTCCAGCTACTTGTCCTTATGGCTCTTTAACTCTGTTCATAGGGGTAGATAGGTAGCTCTAGCTCCCTGCAGAATTAAGTATTCTACTGATCAAGTTTATATAGCTTTGCTGTACAGCTCAAGCTGGTTAGAATGGACAAATAGCTTGTCTTATGTAGTGTCTGTTGTGAATAGACACTTTACTGTGTTTTCTCTCTGTAGACGTTACATCTTGAGAAACTTCTTACTTCCCAAGAGGTCTGGCTGCCTTTTTACTAGATACCAGCACTGAAAGTATTTGTATTCTCAGGCTTTATATATATAATATCTAACAAAATTTTGAAATTGCAGCACAGTCCAGTAGAGAGGCTGTAATATCTTCTGTTCTTTGAGAGGAGCTTTAAAGTTAGTGGTGTGGGACTGCTATGAGGGCATGAGGAGCCACCTGTAAAGAAAAATGGCCTGACATGGAGTGAATTGGAGGAAACTATACAGGGGCAGGGATTATCCTATTGCTTTTATTCTCCTTGTTAGCTTATCACCTCTGGTATTGGGCTGAATTGTAGTTCAAGTGAACAGCATAGTTCTGTTGAAGGCAAACCAGGAACTTACTTTCTACTTGAACTGGTTGTTTTGATTCTGTCCTTCTCCTGAGATCCGTAATCCTAAATAGATTCCCAGCATTTCATCGGCCATATGCTAGAGTTTGAGGTCTTCTCAGTTTTAAGTTCATATGGAAAATATTCCCCAGATGCAGAAGTGAATAATTCTGTTTATGTATATCTGTGTGCAGCAATGCCTAGACACCCAATCAGTGATCAAGGCCCTCTTGGGCTAGGTGCTTTGCTCAAACAAGATGATCCCTGCCCCCAACGAACTTAGTCTTGGAATTTCTTTAGTCATAACGTAATAGTGTCTTATTGCTAATGGGTTAGCGTTGGGGAGATTCCAACATTTGCTTTCTGTTGATTCAGATGTTTTTGTAATGCGTATAATTGAAGCAACATATCTAGTATAATAAAATAACAAGCATTCTTGTGTCATTTTATAGCAAAATTAAAGTTTGGGACTTGCAAGCTGCTCTTGATCCTCGTGCCCCAGCCAGCACACTATGCTTGCGTACACTGGTGGTATGTTAACGTTGATACATTTGGGGTTTTGCACAATTCTACTATTTTATATCTGGCAAAAGTGAACATTTTAATGTTAAATTTTATTGCAAATGCATCGAGTGTCTTGGGGTAGATAAGAAATTTCGCACATTCTGCAAGTTCTATTCCCAGAGCTGGGAACAAACAAAGAGGATTGGCCATGCTGCATTGTGCACTGAATTCTTGTTGACTCCAAGTATAGAAGAAAAATTGAGCTGTTAAGATCTTCTGGCTTGATATCCTCAAATGGTCTAAAATGTAATCAATGTGACATTCTGGTTCCTGGTGTGGTATTTTAATATCATATAAATATTGTACCACTGGCTTTATTGTACAATTGGACTTCTATTAAATGGGAACAATTTGGAATACTATCAGCTTTCCTTAATCCTTTCTCCTAATTGTAAAAATGGAAAGAATAGATGCAGGAAGGGAGGGGATCTTGTGGTGAAATTGCTAGAGGAACTCTAATCATTTTAAAGAAGACTGTCATATTTTAAGTGGCTACTTAAGATTTTTTTTTTGTAATGAAAGCTTTGATTTATGGAAGTAGGAAGGAAATTGGGTAGCTCATTGTATGGGTCATTGAATATACAGAGCATTTCATGTCCAGATTCAAAGCTTGAACCTTGTCCGAATCAGTAGTGACCAGAAGCCATTGCTTACATGGTATCTATTTGATGGCTTATGTGAAATGATCTTGGCTTGACCACTTCCTGCAGAAGAGCCCGCAGCACAAAAACTGTAATTGGCTCCTTTATCAGCAGTCTTGGCATAAGGATCAAGTATTGAATGGGCAGGGGAAATGCACTGACCTCTTTGAGTGTAATTCAATTACTATATGTATTGACTTCAGACTCCAGTCACTGAGTTATCAGTATGGCACCTTTGGCAAGTCCTTTAAACAGTTTTTAAAAAGTACAATGCCATTATTTACTATGGCGGATCAGCAGGGCCAAGCACAGACCTTTGCAGGGTCCTGTACTAGTGCAAAGTTTTGGTGCCATTTTGGTATTGCTGTTTCTGCGAAGAGTTCCTAGAGGGACCACTTTTTAAAATTCTTTCTCAAGAGCCTGTATTGAAACACTGACTACTTTTACAAATAATTGGGCCTGGAATGGCTTAGGAAGTGGCTTATGGGGACTGCACAATACTTGAAGTAGCAGCACTGTTCAACGTACAAATTTTTTTTGTGCAGCAGATAAACCCTGGCAGCTTGTCAGCACTAGCCAGTCTTTTTTTGGTTAAGTGGCTTTGTCAGTTGGCAGTCTGTCCAGCTGGCTTGTAGTTCTCTGTCTTTATCTCTCTGGTCTCATGAATAGTAAAATTCATGGTCTGCACAAACTTTATAGTGAAGTCATTGTATTTGCTGCAGTATTTAAATAGCAGTAATTCTTCTCAGACCTGTGTATGAATCTTAAGCAGCAAGGCAAAACTTTCATCTCCGATTTTGTGTCCAAATGAATGTTTGAGTATGAAATTAGTGAAAGATGATCCATCTCCTAGCCTACTAACTGAACTCTTACTGTTTGTAGGAACATTCAGGACGTGTGTTTAGACTCCAGTTTGATGAATTTCAGATCATTAGTAGTTCCCACGATGACACAATTCTGATTTGGGATTTCCTAAATGTGCAACCCAGTGCCCAGAACGAGACACGCTCTCCATCCAGAACATACACTTACATCTCCAGATAACAGTCTGCACTTTACTAGCCTCATAAGGTAAACTCTTATATTGAATGTATTCTGTACTTGTGTATTCACTGTCATTTGCCTGGTGCTGGTCATAGTAATAAGCTGTCACTGAGTTCTCCTAGGTTTCAGCCTATGGAAGCTTATGCTTAAATAAATGTTAATCTCTAAGGTGCCACAAGTACTCCTGTTTTTTGTTTTTGTTTTTTTGAGTTCTCCTAATGTATCTGTTGCTGCTGCTGCTGTTTGGATCAGGAAGTCTTTGTGTGGTATCAGGCTTTGATACTTAAAGTTCAAAACATCATGGTATCTAACTCATCTTCTACATCTTCACTGTTGTTCCTCCTGCTTCTAATCAGGTAGTTGATGTACTAACCACTATATTTTTGCAACACATTTACAACTGAGAAATGTAAAAATTTATAACTAGGTAGTTTAAGAAGATATTCAGTTGCCATAAATCTCAAACTGAGAATCAGGGTGGATTTGATTTAAATCACTGGGCTTGTCTACATTACCCGCAGGATCGACAGGCAGCGATCAGTCCAGCAGGGGTTGATTTATTGCATCTAATCTAGTTTGGAGCTGGAGATAGTGCTTGTCGCATTTGTTTTTTTAATGCTTGTAATTTAACTCTGTCATTGTATATTTCTCTTTTAAGATCTCACTCATTTGCTTCCAAATTTCAACAGCGTCAGCAATAAGACAACTATTTCCTTGCGTTTTGTTCACACCTATAGAAATAAGCTTCAGGCTACTCAGCCATGTGTTCAACATTTCTCTTAATCCCAATGTCTAGAACTTTGGCAGTGACCGTGCCATCTATTTTTTCATGATTTTGTTCACAAACTGTCATTAGATTAGTCCAGGTATTGATATAGTGCTTAAAACAGTCCACTACTGTCCACTGCACATCTCGGGGGAGAGTTAGCTTGGTTCCTCCCACGTCTTTCAGAGTAGCTGCTGCAAAGTGGTTGTTACGGAAGTGTGTTGTAATTTCACCAACATTAGCCATTATTTCTGGAACACTGACATCTGAAGGAGGTGCCTCAAATGAGCACTGCAACTGTATGTTGTTATTTTGGAACTCTCTTCTAAATAATTTTTTCATCTTGGATACATTTGCAGCATTGTCTGTGACCAAGCTGCGCACTGGACATTTGAATTTTTTTTCAGTTTGTTATAACTTTTTCCTGCTACTTCTTGTATGTATTCTGCTGTCTGTGCATTTGCTGATGTATCAGTTGTTTCTATAAGGAAGACATTGCATCTAATAACTATTTTTTTTTGCTCAAACATGAGAATTCAAGAATAGTCCAGAAAGAAGACAGGCAGTCCTTAAGAAAGAAGTATGAAATAAAAAAGTTTACGAACCTGAAGATCCTGCATGTTCAGAAATGTTGTTTTCATCATCTTCAACACAGCTTCCTCCTGAGAAGGAACGCTTCTCCTGATGTTGTTTCATTCTGGCAACTGGGTGTTGCATTTCTTTGTTTCACTGTTTGCGTTTTGCACACATGCTAGAGGAACTTCATTAAACTGTTCCCAAACTGGGTCTCTTTTATGGTCTGTGCCATTATAGGTTTTCCTTTCTGCTGAGAGAATGGTATGGTAGATCTCAAATCAATGAAGGCTACACTCAGACCTCAAGACTTTTGGAATATGCTGCTCAAACAGTTTCACTTTTGTTTCTGCTGCCTGTCCATCCCTTCTCACATTTATCTCCAGATGTCTTCTCCTTATCCAGATCTATTCCGCCCCCAAGAATCTTCTATTCATTGAACTTTTTGAAAGTTCACACTTTTAGAGAGAGGTAAGGGATTGACTCTGTGTACAGATATTTGCAGAGGGACAATAGGGTTGAGGTCTTATTTCTCACCTCTATAATTTATTTATTTATTTATTTATTTATTTATTTATTTATTTATTTATTTAAAACATTTTTGCTGTTAACAAGCATCTTATCTCTGAAGACACAAATGCACAGTTTGAGAACTGCAGAACTAAGCATCTCTGATAGCATTGTCTAGACTGAGCATTGAGTGCCATTGGGTAGATAGAAAGATTAACCTAAATAATCTGTACAGAAGCCCCTGGAACAACATAAGATTGGGTCCCTAATCCATGAACTATTGGAACTTATTTACAAAAATTTTCTTAAACATTACATGAATATATGGTCTCATATTATAGAATTAGAATTTATAATCCCTATTCCATGATGAGACATTATAGCTCAAAGATATATCTTAATTAAAACTATCTTTAGATAGGTTTTTCCCCTCAAAAAGCATTTTATCCAAAAAATTCAATTTTTATAAAAAAATCTGTTTCTTTAAAAAAAAAAAAAAAAAAAAAGCATTGACTTTTATTCACCCTGCTGAGAATGATGTTTGTTAAACCAAAGGTTCTAAAATGACACACAGATGAAAAGTTTGTACAATTTAAAAATAACCTTTGTTTTTACCTTTAATTTAACTACTGTCCCTCAGAGTTTTTGTTAGGTACGTTTGGCAAGTATGCCGTGCTTCCTACCTACACATTTTATGGTTAGAATGGGAGGATTCTTTCAGAGCGGAAAGCTTATCACGTAGTGTGTGAGGAGCCTTTGATCCAGTAGCGAGTGCACTGGGAGTTGGGGCTTTCAGAAGTGCTCAGAGCTGTCCTGTTGAGATGATGAGTTTAACCATTTATTTCAGTGGAGAGCAATGTAAGGCCAACATGAAGCACTTTTCAATATTCCAGCCTCATATTCTTTCCTGGGGTGTTCTGCTGGCTGTGAGAATTTGGGCATGTCACATAATGCCACTTTCTATATTAGTAGTATGGAGATGAGAGATTTTCCTTTGAGCAAGGCACACTGGTTGCAGAGCAGAGATGCCCTTTGTCAGAGAACATATAGTGACCTGTATGTCAAGATTTTCCTTATACTTCTACCTTCTTTGGGTGCTGTGAGCCTTAATGATCTATAACACTTAAAAATGCTTCATGTGGAAACTGTTCTGGAAGGGAGGCATGCTTGTAAATTACAATAACGTTGAAAAAAGTATTCTTGCACATAACAGGTCACAACTTTCTATGACAGTAAATAGCCTTTTAGAGTTCAGTTAGATTGTGCTCCTCATTGAGGCTTGTATCTTCCTGTTTTCTGGCACTAGCCAGCACTGCCCATCAGTCTCCAGTAAATTGTGATGTATGCCATTTTGACTAATGTTCATCATAAATGACAAATCCCTGTGATAACCACAAGTAATAAAAAAAAAATATTTTCCAAAGGAAAAAATACATCATGTTAGGGAAAAATGAGTTTGAAGCCATCAGAAGAGACTCACATGAAGTTTGACTGTTTCCATTTCTCTGCAACAGTCAATATATATTTAGTTGTCTAAATATAGTGAGTAAAAACTCTGCTGTAGATCCATTTGCTAGACCAGTGGAGTCTTTTTCTTATGCCATTCATATGGTTGTCAACAGTTGAACTTCATACTATAGATAGCCATGAATGTTGAGACTTGGAAGCAGAGGTTGCCTTACCAGGTCAGACCTGAAGCCCATACAGTCCAGTATCCTGTCTCTGACAGTGGCAAGTACCAGATGCTTTAGGGGAAGGTCAGACACCTCAAAGAGTACAGTTATGGAGTAAGATTTCCCATAGAACAATTTTTTTTTCTTACCAGAGGTGATTAGTAGTAGCGTGGCTTATACCTAAAATCATGAGGTTTTAGCTCTCTCAAAAAGTGTTTTCCTATCAAATGTAACTGGATAGTCTCATTGTCCATATAAATATGAGAGACAAGATAGGTGAGGTAATATCTTTTACTGGACCAACTTCTTTTGATGACAAAGCTACACAACAGAAGCTGGTCCAATAAAAAAATTATTAACTCACCTGCCTTATTTCGCTAATATTCTGGGACCAACACTACTACAACAACACTGCATCCCATATAAATGTCTATTTCTCCTTTAAATCTTGTTAAGCTCATGGACTTGATATTTTGTAACTGAGAGTTGCAGAAATTATTTCACTGTTTGTGGAAGACCTTTGATATTTTCCAGGGCGTAGTCCTCTTGTTAGTGAAATGTCTCTTCTTTGCCTCATGAAATGCCATTTTGCTTTTGTTGAGATGTAAATCATTATAAATCATTCTTCTTGCTTACTTGCATGCCTTAGGAAAATGTGGACAGCCTGTTAAACTAACAACAGATCTTATGAACATTCCAAAGAGGGAGAGGCAGGTTTCTTCCATCCACTTGAACCCAGTGACCCATTTCCTTTCCTCTGGAGGGTACCACATTGGTCTGGAGCTCCCTCATCCCCCTGAGTGGGGAAGGACAGAAGGAGGGCCAAAGCAGGCTGGGCTTCCTCAGCACTTAGGACCCAGCATTCTATCTCTTATAGGATAACAGCCTTCTCCTGCTTCCTGTTACAGACCTGTAGTCCCAGGGGTAGCTGTGCATGCTGCAATTCTGAAGGCTCAGTGTTCAAACTCCACCAACAATGCATGGCTATTAATTTTTTACCTTTATCCTTTTTTAAAAAAAAAAAAGAAATTACCAATTTTTTAAAAAAAAAGTTAGAAAATTAGGTTGCAAGTCAGTCACTCGAATTAAGAAATGTCAGTTTTATGGTTGCCCACACAATCTTTAATTATGCGGTCTCTAAATGGGATTGCCTAATATACCTTTTCTACACCATTCATTAATTTGAGTACATCCTCTGTTAACTTCCACTCTAAATAATAATCATCTGAAAACTGTAATGTAGAAAAAGTTAAGTGTTGGCTAAAGGAAACTACAGAAGTACATGAACAGGCTTTGAGAAATTACAAATTGTGCTGCAAAACAGCTAAAGGTTGGCATGCGTAAAACTCCCTTATTGGCTATTTACACTCTCCTTAAAGGAAAAGACCCAGAGGTCTGAAAATGACTATTAGTTTTCTTTGTCTGCTAAATTCATTGTGTGTATCAGGTAGGAAACAATCTTAAAAGGAATATCAGCCTGGACAGGAGAATGGGCAGTTTCAGAGCCCCTATTAGCTAGTTCCTTCAACACTGCCCACCTGTGGCTTACAGAGTTTAAAAATTCATATTTGTTTGAATTGTTGCAATATTACTGCAGTGCCTTCAGTAATGGTACTGGCCTACCTAAAGTTGCCACTGGTTGTGCCTCTAAGGATGTGATCTGACTCCTGTTAAAATGAATAAAAACTACCATTAGCTTTAATGGGCGTTGGATCATGCCTAAAGGAATTGAATTCTCCATAAGCAGGGCAACTTTCATATTACAGGTTTCATGGGTCAGTATTTGGGAGACAGCAAATGCTAATCATGTAATTCATACCCTGCCCAAACAATTTCCTTTTTCTGATTGATTGAAGCCTTTAGAACAATCCACCTGGTGAGAAAACCACACTTTCTTAGTGATAAAATAAAACAATCTACCAGTTGACATGTACCAATTATATATATTACCTGCACCTCCCCCCCGCCCGAAACAAGGTATAGATAGTTTTGAATGGCTTAAAGGTTGTGCTGAAATATGACTGGGAAGGTTGTACTGTATTACCTTCCAATCATGGAAGCACTATCATATTTTTCATGCCAGTCAGAAGTATAACTACATAGTCATCTAGAAGTCCAGTATAGTTTATTTCAATCCACTCCTATGCATTTTATTCCATTTGGTCCGCAGTGCATCACTCATGACTTATTTTCACTCTTACCCCTCGCTTGCAAACTCACTTTGATTACATTAAGATTTGTTGGTGCAAAATTAAATGTGTTTGGCACTGTTAGCAACTTTCTTGCAGATTCTATACATTTAACACATTGGAGCAGTTTATATGTCTGACTTGTTCTATTACACAAAGAACTGAGAACATGCAAAGCTGCATATCCTACAGTTGACTAGTGTTGGTAGTTACATAATTGTTTCTTGGGAACCACACAATGTCATCTTCCTGATTTTTTTTTCCCATAATCAGAAATCAAAAATAAATCTACGTAAAACACCACTGTAAAATATCCAGTATTTTATAATGATATTTCATGTAACAATTGTATATGCTCCCAAACACTGTACGTCTCTGCATTCTCAAAAGAAGCTTTGTACCCATTTTACAAGTCTCCGAATGTATATGCCTCTTCAGAATGGATCATTTTTGACAGCACTGGCAGGGGGTTATAAGAAAGTTTTATTGCCTTCTGTTGAATTCCCTTTTGTTTGTTGTAACATGATAAAAATTGTTACCATATGATAGTCTAGTATTCTTATATTTAAGCACTGGGGGGGGGGGGGGGGGGTGTTTTAAACTTTCAGCTGTGAAAGTCTCATGAATAGAGCAGTTCATCAAAGTCTGCAGCCTGTTTTTTGGGAATGGAAAGTGAAATTTAACCTTAGATTTAATTATTTTAAGCTTAATTACAGTAAGAATTTTCAGTTTGGAAAAGCTATTTAATCAAATTGTGTAATCATATAACTGTGTGAAAAGGTAACTCTTGTGGAAATGTTCTAATTATCTGATTTGTGGGCTCATTTCTCAAGATCATTAAGTCTCATTTTCATGTATAAATATAACAAGTAATTGAATTTAATAGTCCTATTAAAATAGAATAAAGGATAGTTTACATGGCTAGATTGATTTAAAAAAAAAGTGAATAGTTTCACAAGCCAGTTTTCCCAGTGAAACTGTTTGAACCTATGATTAAAAATTCAGTCCAACCAGATATAACCTATGCATATTTTTAATGAAAATGGATAATATTTAGGTCACTTCTGTATCCTGTTGTTTGGTGTGGAGAAGAGGTTGTTTCCTGAAGTGTGTTGAGAGTAGGTTGAAATTCCATTAGATAAGTTTCAACCTCCAATGAGGGCTGTTGTACCAACTACTACACTTCCTCCTCCTCCCCTGCTAGTCCTAAAGACGTAGCAAAGACTTTTGTTTTATATCACATGTAAGGAAAAGGTCAGTTTAATTCAAAAGTTGCTATATATACATATGACTGAATTTTCAAAAGCTTAAAAAAGGTGCAAATCCCAACCCAATTACAAATCTTATTCAAAGTGTGGTCCGGGTTCCACAATCAGTATAGAATTAAAATGATGCCCTATAGTGCTGGTGTTGGCACCTTTAGACCTCTAAGGGTATATCTACTCTGCAATTAGACACCAATGTCTGGGTCATGCCAGCTGACTGGCTTGCAGGGCTCAGGCTAAGGGTCTCTTTAATTGTGATGTAGGGACCCTGATCAGTGGGCCAGCTGTGGTGTCCAATTGCAGTATAGACATACCCTGTACTGATTGCATCATTCTAAAGGACCCCTGGTCCCTTTAAAACTTTTGTACTGAGAAGTCTGTGCTGTACTGACTGGCATATTTAGATACCATATTTTAGTAGGGTAATGCCCTCATGTGTGCTCAGAGTGCCCGAGGCTGTTGTTCTGTGGTAGATGCCAACAAATTTCAGTAAGGCATTTGATACAGTGACACATGGGGAATTATTAGTTAAATTGAGAAAGATGAGAATCCGTATGAAAATTGAAAGATGGATAAGGAACTGGTTAAAGGGGAGACAACCGCGGGTCGTACTGAAAGGCGAACTGTCAGGCTGGAGGGAGGTTACCAGTGGAGTTCCTCAGGGATCGCTTTTGGGACCAGTTTTATTTAATCTTTTTATTACTGACCTCAGCACAAAAGTGGGAAGGGGCTAATAAAATTTGTGGATGACACAAAGCTGGGAGGTATTGCAAATTCAGAGAAGGACCGGGATATCATACAGGAAGATCTGGATGACCTTGTACACTGGAGTAATAGGAATAGGATGAAATTTAATAGCGAGAAGTGTAAGGTCATGTATTTAGGGATTAATAACAAGAATTTTAGTTATAAGCTGGGGACGCATCAATTGGAAGTAATGGAGGAAGAGAAGGACCTTGGAGTATTGGTTGACCACAGGAAGACTATGAGCCGCCAATGCGATATGGCCGTGAAAAAAGCTAATGCTGTTTTGGGATGCATCAGGTGAGGAATTTCCAGTAGAGATACAGAGGTGTTAGTACCGTTATACAAGGCCCTGGTGAGACGTCATCTGGAATACTGTGTGCAGTTCTGGTCTCCCATATTTAAGAAGGATGAATTCAAACTGGAACAAGTACAGAGAAGGGCTACTAGGATGATCCGAGGAATGGAAAACCTGTCTTATGAAAGGCGACTCAAGGAGCTTGGCTTGTTTAGCCTAACCAAAGGAAGGCTGAGGGGAGATATGATTGCTTTCTAAATATATCAGAGGGATAAATACCATGGAGGGAGAGGAATTATTTAAGCTTGATACCAATGTGGACACAAGAACAAATGGATATAAACTGGCCATCAGGAAGTTTAGATTTGAAATTAGATGAAGGTTTCTAACTATCAGAGGAGTGAAGTTCTAGAACAGCCTTCCAAGGGAAGCAGTGTGGGGGAAAAAACCTATTAGACTTCAAGATTAAGCTTGGTAAGTTTATGGAGGAGATAGTGTGATGGGATAACATAATTTTGGCAATTACTTGATCCTTGACTATTTGTGGTAGATGGGCCCGGTGGCCTGTGATGTGATATGGGATGGGATCTGAGTTACTACAGAAAATTATTTCCTGGGTATCTGGCTGATGAGTCTTGCCCACATGCTCAGGGTTCAGCTGATCGTCATATTTGGGGTCCGGGCAGATTGGCAGAGGCCCCGAAGGTTTTTCGCCTTCCTCTGCAGCGTGGGGCACGGGTCACTTGCTGGAGGATTCTCTGCACCTTGAGGTCTTTCAACCATGATTGGTGGACTTCAGTAACTCAGAAATAGGTGAGAGGTTTATTGCAGGAGTGGGCGGGTGAGATTCTGTGGCCTGTGTTGTGCAGGAGATCAGACTAGATGATCATAATGGTCCCTTCTGACCTTAAAGTCTATGAGTATAAGAGTCTATGAACTTCTGCTGTATGTCTACAAATAACAGATTATACTTGGCCTGATTATAGTTTCCATTGTTTCAGCTTGTCTTTATCTTTTTCAGGGTTCCACAATCTTGAACTACTGGATATCTGGCTACTACATGCCTGAAGATGTTGATTCACAGCTAAAGTCAGAATTGGTTATAGATGCTGTGTAGATGCAAAGCAGCGCAATTCTGTATCTATCTTAATCTTTCCTGCTCCCCTTCAGTCCCCAGTGGTCTCCACTAAGGAATTTACTACAAATTCACTGACTTCAAGTAGAAGAAAATCAGAAGCCTGCCCTTCACTGCAGTGAAAAATCCAAAGCTTCATGTGTAAATTGTCCATATAAACTGAACTATGATGGCTTGTTTTCCAGAAATAAATCAGAAGTCAAGAAAGGACTTGGCCTAATTTATATTGCTTTGCACTTTTGTCTGACTTTAAAGAAAAATATTCTCCAGTGAAATTTGGGTGCCAAACACATACCCAGAATATACAGAGTTTTGCTTTCAAAGTCACCATGTTCCTTTAGACTTCATGACAAATTCAGAGCCTGTTTTGTTTGATAGGGGTGTACGTTGGACTATTAGAAATATTTCTGAATGGATCAGTAATATTTTGGATTACAGTTTGTTTCTGCACCAGTAATTTCTTTTAATTTAAACATTACTTGTGTAAATCAGGCTAGATTATCTAAACTAGTTGTATAGCACCGTCTTTTTTCTTTTAACTGTGCCCTGTAATACAACTGTCCTACTCTTCCTAATGTTTGGTATAGTAAAATCTTTCCAGGTGTGCTTGCCTCATAATTTCAAATACTGTATAAGCATGTAGATATAACGTACGTAACAGTTTAACCTCCAGGTGCTAGAAGTCAGGATCTCCTGACACTATACACTAATACAAAATGTATTAGCACTTGGCAGCAGGACATTCTAACTACTGGCACTGAAGGGATTAATATGAATTACCTAGAAATATTTCTCTGCAAAAGGAAGTTTTCAGTATTCATTAGGATTTTTTTAAATGGGAACTACATATTTTAAAATGTAATTTCTAAACTTTTTAAAAATTAAAAAAAAGTTTAATTTATGTTCTGTATCTTATATTTTGTGCCGCAGTATTTAGAAAACAATTTTTTTTAATTGGTAGGTTGCCACACATGCCTACAAATGTCTTTCCATAGCATTAGTTTGGCCGCTCAATGGAAAAAAATGCCATCAGCCAAAGTTTATTTAAATATGAACTTGTAACAGTTGAGGTGGGGTAGAAGCCCCATGATGACCAGATTTAAAGTTAAATTTCAGATCACTTACCCATAGCTGTTACACTATGACCTTGTTGTGATGCCATGGTCAAAATTTCTCTTTGTTAGCATGTCCTTATTAGGAAATGTCTTAGTAGTTCCTCCTTATGTTGTCATGGTTCTCCTGTCTCTAATTTATACAGTCACATTTATTTAATCATATTTTTCTTTGTGGAAACATGATCCTGATAAATGCCATCTTTATAGTACTGTCCTATTAAGTTGCCATGTAGGACTACAGTTTTCAGTAGTTTTCTTTAATGCTTAGTTTGAAAATGCACTAAAACCAAGAGTGTGAAAGATGTAACTATTGTCCTGGGGGAAAAATATATTGTCACAGATATGTACCCAGTCGTTTCTTGATGATCATTTGTTGTGTATTTCGTTTTCTGTTGGCAGCACTTTTTGGTTTCAGATTTTCCCTTTTTTGGTCAAGGGGAGTTAAAGAATGTTGGTAACACTTTAGATGACCAGTGATTTTAATACTAAACTTCCAGTGCAACAGCTATGGTTAGATGTCATCCACCTTCATGTCAGGCAAATTCAGAATGAAGTGCACATCAGATGTTACTGAAATGTTAGAAAAGTGCAACTTACAGTTAGTCCTCTATTCCATTGAGAGAGAGGTGTTGGGATCAGTGTTTGTTAGGAAATTCCATTTAACTTGTTACTACAAAGATATTTATTTCTTCAAGATCATCAAACCTCATCAAGTACAGAAGATATCATGTTTTGATAACCGTCTGTAAGATCATCTTTTGGTAAGCTTGACAGTAGTTTGTGAAAGTGGCTTACTTTACCCTTTTCATCTAATAGCTTTAATATTAAACTGTTTTTAGAAAAAGATATCACTTGCAGCCCTGAAGAAAAAGCTATTTGTTTATGAAGAATGGAGTCCTTTTTTATGCATGTGTAAGATTAAATTCATGTTTTTCCTTGGGAGATAATGGTATTTGACCATGCAGTCTCACCTTCTTTGATTGTGCTTTGTGTAACATAGCAGTGGACTTTGTGATTGGCACCCAAGGAACTTGGCTCCTGGGACTCCTGGCTGCACTCTGGACTTTGTTTTGCTAACCATAATTGAGCATTTGTACTTTACTGCTATATTAATGTTTCAAAGCACTGGGATAGTCTAATTCTAACTTGTAATTATGTTTGCCAATGACCCGTTTGGAAAGTTTGTGTATGAACAGCTGATTGAAACTGTTAAATTGTACAGATATTGTTCATGATCTAAAGCTTTGTACTGTGGAATGTGCTTAATAAAAAAATTGAACTTCATTTGTCCAATAAATTGCTAAGTAACATCATCTAACCCAATGTCAGTACTATCCATTAGTTAATCCAAACTTAATGTATAGTTCCTTCAAATGCTAATTCAAAGCTAATGCTCTTAATATGATGTTCCTATACTTTATTGTATTTTATAAAAAAAATTCTAGCACATCAATAATACAATGATGTGTAGTAATTCAGTGCTGGCTTGGGAGTGGTGTAACGCATAAGACCAAAGACCAAATACTTTAGAATTTGAAACGGGGGGGCAGAGGGGCACAACTGCATGGTCTGGAATATGTTAAATCATTTCAAAAATGTTTGTTTTGATTCCTTTTAGTTGTATACTAGCTACAGATCAGAGTCTTGCCTGGGTCAACATGTCTATTCCTTTCCCAAACTGTTTCACAAGCAGCGCTTAGTGTGCTCATGATCAAAAAAGTGACTCAACATATCTGCTTTACTAAGATTCTGCTCTGCCTCATGCATTGACAGAATTGTCAACTATGTTCTGATGGGTTCTCCAAGCAGTTGGTGGATCCATGGTGACAATCAGGGACTCTAATCTGTACCATATTGTACTAAAGCTGTGACAGTGGTAGAGAGATAGGAGTTTGCTTGCAGCCAATTCACAATGTCCAGTTGTGGTGGCACTGTGGCCAAAAAACACACAGAAGCCTTATCCTGCTGTGAATCTTGTAAATTAGCTATGCGATTTGATGTGAGTGACAAGGTGTGGGGAGAGAAGAGAAACCTGGAAAAAAATATATACAAAGTTGTGGGGAAAGTTGGAAATTTAACCTGTATGGCTGGTCAATACTGGATGTTAGCTAATTCGGCACTGACAGGTATCTGTGCAGTTGGCATAATATTGTACAAGTTTCCTACCTATACTTGCGCTCAGTACTGGGAATCACTTTTCTGTGGGTGCTGCCATTTTTTGAGTAAGACTGAAAAAGGAGAAGCCATAGCCTCAGTGGTTATTAAAGATACCATGAACCTTTTCCTAAAACTAGTGTCTTTGCTAGGTCCCAGTTTCACTAATTACGTACCGTCTCCCTAAATTTCCCCCATAACTTCAGTTAGGTAACTTTATTCTTCATGTCCCATCTTGGTGACTATTGGATAATGTTGTTCAAAATAACTCTTGACTTTCACTCTGAATATGTATTTGTTTCAGTGAAAGGGAAGTAATCCCTATCTATCTAATTTTATATGTTTTTAGCTCATTTGAGATTAGAGGTTTTAAGTAAAAGGTTACAAAACACTAATTTTTCTAAACCAGTCTGAAAGTCTCAATGAGTTGCCTTACCTAAGCCATTTAAGCTTGTGTGAGATTTCTTGTTTTGTTTTGTTTTTCTAAAAATCCTAGAATGTAAGACTTTCTAGGTCTAGATGCACTCAGACTAAACTTCTTCAAAAAATTTTATATCTGGTTCTTACTAGGGTGGCCTTTGATTTTCTAAGCAGTTGGCACTATTTGTGAAACAAAATAACATATTTCTTGTTCCCAGTGGAATTTTGTAATAATTAATCAAGATGTCATCTTTGCTTAGCACTCTCACACCCTGGTATGATTTCAGAATTCCTCTTGACTCTTTTTTCTTACCATAATTGATAGTGATAGGTTGTGCTATGCACAATGCAGCAATAGTGGCCCAAAATATCAGGCTCAGATCACAAGGCATCCTGCAGCCAACAATGAGGAACATCTGGAGATGGTTGCAAAGGAAACTGAATATAATCCAGTTTCAAGGTCTGTGATAGCCTGGTATATAAAAAACAACAAACACTTCATGGTAGACATGGACTCAATTCTTCCCCTCTTGTTCCTTTGTCAAATTTCAGTGTTACTGGATACTGTGTATAGTTTCCTCTTGGTAACCTCTGGAAAAAACAAGTCTCAAATGTTGATCTGTTTTCGTAACAGATCACTGTTAGATCCATCAGTTTTTTGCTGGAAGGATTTTTTCAGTGCTCCTGATTGGTGTTTCTTACATTAGACTATTGTTTCACACAGGAAAAGAAGGGTAATGTGCAGTTTACTGTGTGAGGTCTATGATGATGGTGTGGGTTTAATCTTGAAAACCAAGTCACAGTACATTTATACCCTTTTTACAAAAAAACCACTAATCAGTCATGGAGAGACCTGATCTATTTAAATCTGCATTACCAGAGTAAGGGAGGTTCATCAAAATCTCTCACACTGAAATTAGTACATACTAAAGATCTTCCGACAACTAAAGATCTTCTGACAACTGAAGACCAAGGGGGTTTCCCTGATCTCCTTGGCCAACATTTTCTTGTCTACCGAGAGTGTGCTGTGCACTAATTTATCTGCTGATCAGAAGACAGGCACCCTGGAGTTGGCTGCATTCAGAGGCAATATATGTACATAGTTTGTAAAGAATTTAGAGATGAAAGGTGCTGGGCCTATGTTAATTATATTACAATTGAATTGCGACCCAAGAGATTTTTGAAACTTGCTGGTGAAAACATAGTGCCCTCTGTGTCTAGTCTGATGGGCTTGTGAATTGGAACTGTAGGTGTCCAGTTATAACATCAAACAATATTTGACATTGGTGACCCATGCTCCAATTGTTCCTTTCAGTTTAATTCCCATAAATCTTGTTTCAAGTCACCACAAACTGAGATTGGCTACTATATAAGTGTAATTTTGAGCTAGATAATAGTGCACATCCCAGCAAGGTGCTAGGAAAAGAATCTTTAATAAGCTGGATTTATTTCAATGTGAGAGATTTTGATGAACCTCCCTTATTCCGGCAATGCAGATTTAAATAGGTCAGGTCTCTCTGTGACTGATTAGCGGGTTTTTTTGTAAAAAGGGTATAAATGTAGTGGTCAGACTGTTGTTCATTTCCCAGGAAAGCTCTACTGGCATCTTCTAATTCTAACATGTGATGTCACAGGTCCTTTAGGACCAAACACAAAGGAAAAGATCTTCAAATCCAAAGGATTATAGTGCTTATTTTCATGTGGAGAGGACCTGTGGATCCAGTGAGATGTTCAGGGCAATTTGTATATGAATATTTATTGTAAAGTAGGGAAAATTTGGGACTGTAAGAGCGCTGGGGTCTTCTTGCCAGATGTGTAACCAGAGCTGGTGTATGCCAGAGTTTGAATGGGGTGTAACAAGTCAGCAGTTGGAGTCAGAGTTGCTGACTCAGCGCTGCTTAATATATATATATATATATATACACACACACACACACACATACACGCACACTCAATGCATGCATTTCTGCAGGCCGTCAGCATTCAGGCTATGAGCCACAGCCACAGAGCATTTAAGAGACCCAGACTAAAGGGCAGGTAGTGACACAACTCCATGCTCATCTGGATTGCACCCCAGAACGTGACAGAGGTTACAAAGCTTTTCTCATTTCTAGTGCATAAGCCGTTGGATTAATATTTATTTAATGTCTCAGCCATGCAAGTACCATTCTGGCTATGTGTAAGCAGACAGTACCCGAAGGTACTACCTGCTTCTTAATTCTTCTGACCTTCCTCTCCATAGCAGGCCTTGCTAGCCAGATGTGTGATTTGAGAAGAAAAAATTTCAGCTAACCATTTCCCATTTAGATGTGTTAACCGTTTGCTGGCTTGTCTCTCTTCCTGGATATCCTATTTATATTTAACTGAACTGCACTTACCAACTATGCAGACAAAAATCACAGACATTGGTGGGAATTCAGCTGGAGTAAATACTGCAAGTTTTGGCCATAACTTGATTTTTTTTCATTCTTCCTTGTTCATATCAGATACTCTTGAATAGAAAAATTGTTTGGGCATCAATTCTTTATCAGACTTTCCCCGTACATACATACCAAGCCAGCATATCAGAGGCAAATGCGATACTGTAAAAATGACTGTTCCCCAATCCAATTGAGGTAGATTGGATACAGCAAACTGGCTTCAGAAGCAGTTGCTATCTTTCATGAGCAAACACTGCTTAGAGTCAAAAAGCACATCTCCGTCATTTCATGAACTAAATTAAGGAAGCATTTGGAACGTGTTTGTCTTTTCCTCCCTAAATTGCATAGAAAAGTGTGCAAACAAGCTTACAGGAAACATTACAGAATCTTCCTGCGCTGAAAGGATCTATGGGAATTTTCCTTTTATCTGTCATCCTATCCCTCTTTGTAAATAGAGATCCTAGCTCTGGATATGCTGTGATGAGAGGAAAGTGTATAGGGTCAGGCTGAGAGCAAATTTCCTTCAGTAACTTGCAGATGTGAACTCCCTTAACTCTTGTACATAGTGTAAAAGTTTTGGAATGTGTTAGTAATAAGAGAGTATCTAGGCTGGGGTTGTAGTCTGGTTTTTATCAATCATTACTTAGAGTTCATTTGCGCCTACGCAGTTCTCCCTCTTGCTTGCACAAGCCTACCTCTCTCCTGGCTGGCAGGTTGTGGCTATCGTGGGAGGCTGTGATCACAGTGAGGCAGGCAGTCCCTTGGGTGATTTGGGCAAAACTCACGGAGAGCTTGGCAGATGAGGACAGAAACCTGGACTCTGACTCGGTATTCCACAGGAAGCCAGTGAAGAGAGCAGAATAATGGGGTTATGTGGTCTTGGCATTCCGTGCTACTCAGCAAGCCAACTGCTGGGTTCTGAACCAACCAGAGCTTGTTTTTCAAAGGTTTAGTATCTAGGTACAGTGTATTAGTGACAGAGCCTGGAGATTGTGAATGGGCAGATCACTATGGCCAAGTCTGACTGTAGCGGGAGGGGTTCTTTCTCCCGGACTGTCATAAGGACACTTCTGGGGACAATGCCTATCTGTTTATCCAGAAACCATGAACGCTGCAGGTGCAGTCTCATAGCAATGGCCTTGATGCAGGTGGCAGGTTCTTCAAAGTGCTTTCCTCTTTCCCTGCCAGCATGTGCTCTGAATTCCAGTTCACCCAGCTGCCCTTGATTCATACTGCAAACAGGAGGAGGCTGCACCCATAGACAATGAAAGGCTTGGAAGAAAGCAGCACAGATTTGCAGCACTAAGTGTAAAATCAAGCTGCTGTGTCCAGGCTACTCTATGCTCTTCCTCTGTATATTGCTCTTCATGTATATGTCAGCATAGCTTTATCTCGTTCCTGTTGCAATTGGTTCACATTAGGGGGCAAACACTGTTCGAGTTCACCTCAGTTGTTTCTGTTGGGCTACAATCTTCTGGATCCCTTGTTCAGGCACAAAGTAGTTGAAATAGGGCAACTGGAACGCTGAGAGTGCCCCAGGAGTAGAGAGGACACTGGCATGTATGGTCTTCCCCCCCCTTACGCCAACCAGGCAAGAAACCCCAGAAAAAAAATGTTACCTCTTTTGACCTAAGTAGCTAGTCACAGAGTTTGAGATATTTGTGGTGAGGATGGGGCGGGGAGGAGTTCCAGTTGGGAAGAGAAATTGGTGAGGAAGGAAGGTGTATCTTTGATGCAATTTTATTTATAAAAAAATGTACAAAGTCCTGTTTCCCTGAACACAGGAAGCATCAAACAGGAGAGTTTCCTTGCTCAACTCTCCAAGCCTCTTTCACACCCAGGCCTGGTCTACACTAGAAAATTAGGTCAGTTTAACTTTTGGGCATTGTTAAGACGACCTAAGTCCCCATGTAGATAGCGTTAGGTTGACAGACAAATTCTTCCATAGACTTACTATCACCTTTTGGGGAGATGAATTACCTATGTGGATGGGGGAGACCTCTTCCACTGGCATGGGTAGCATTTACACTGAAGTGCTACAGCACCATCAGCGCAGCTGTGCCACCATAGCATTTTAAGTGTAGACAAGCCCATAGTTGAAGTTCCTGAGTGTGCCTTTGTTTTGGGCAGTGACCTTCACCTTTTAGTTTGGATTGGAGGCTGCAATTATTTCTTAAAGGAGCTCAACTGTTTCTACCAGCTTAAACTACCCAGTAGCTTCTCTGAGATGTATCCCAACCTCTTACAGTATGTGCTTCAAAACCAAAATGGTACACAGTGAGTTGCTTGATGAAGGGTGACTCTTGTAGGTTCATGAGAAGTAATGCATGGTACAGTCTCTGTCGTCATGGTCCAGACATGTCTCTCCACGATTACGCGTTCTTCCCTTTAAGAATGTTTTGTTACTAGGCTGGATGTCGGTGCTGAGGAAGGAGTGGCCCAGACAACAGATTTTTGGAGAAGATTGCAGTATGACATCGGTTGGACGTGAGGTACTGTGTCACTTTGCGCAAAAGGCATGCTTATGAGAAATAGCCAAGCAGTACATTTAAACCAGGGTAAGTGCGTTCACACTGACAGATGAGTTCCATTGCTATTTGGGGTGAGGAAACAGACTTAGTTTGTTATCTCATAAAAGAACCTCCTGGTACAAGGGTGCGGGAGAGGAGAACAGTAGGGCTCTTCCAGAACTAGGTGCATCACAGCTGCACGTTAGAATTTAAAAAAATTATGAAATGTCCCAGAAGTGAGGCAAAGGAGGCTCTGCTGTGGTTTTCACTGAAACTGGAGACACATCTCTTTATTAGCCAATGGTCTACAGTGAGCATATCAGTAGAGATGACATGGTGACTGTATGATGTCAGAGCATAGTCATACACTGGGGCAGGATGGTCTCTCTCTAATCCTCTTGACAATCATGCCCATGATGTGTACTCAGAGGCATCGCTGGGCTTTTCAAAAATAAATGAAGGGGTGGCCCTGGAGCTGAATAAAGTTAAGGTAAGAGCAAGACTCCCTGTGAACTGTAGGGCAGGGGACTGAGAATGGGATGCAGGGTCCTTTAGCTCTAGATCTGAGTGTGCTACTCCACTCTATGTTTCTTGGGACCAAGAGTGGTCATTACCATTTGGAGGCTGCGTGGTGATATAACCCATATGTTACCTTGCAGCATTGAATTTGTTTTTAAGTTGAAAGAAGAGAAGCAGTAGGGAGGAGACATGGGATGTAGTTGAATCTTCTGTTACCCAGCACATGTGCAGGGAGAGCACGGTGACGCAATGTAGTAAGAAGGTCCCAGAGACTTCTAGAAGAAGGGATGTGACCATTACAAGATATGCTGAGTACCTTTCCTTGAGCTATACAGAAAGTTTCCGTTAAACGCAAGCAGTCCTGCAGGTTCCAGCCATTTACCATCTGAGAGCTGAGCCAATCAGAGCTCTAGAGTGGGAGGTGTCTAAAGAAGCTGGCGACAGATCTGTGCATTCAGCAGCTGACTGACTAGGACCAAGAAACCTGTGCTGTAAAGGCAGCATCCCAATGCCTGAACTGCTTTGGATACAAGCTACCGATTCACTATCTTGCTAGAACCTGAGGAGGGAGACAGCTATGAGCCAAGGAACTGGAATTGTCACTGGCTGAAAGGATTTTTGACCTGTTGACTTGACAATTATTGCTCTGAAACTATTCATACTGGAGAGTGTGTGACTTGCCATTTTATTTGCCAGTTTTAAAATGTTTCTGACACCCAATTAGGGAACAGAAGCAATACCAGGTGATTTAGGTGGTGGCTGACAGTGAGTCAAAGTAAAGAATTTGTGAAGAATCTTGTTTGTGAAGAAACTGGGCAAGGCAAATGGCTTTGTCTGATACAGGCAAGAGTGCGAAGGGGAAGGAGTGACAGTTGGACAGGCATATTCTCATAAATCCATGCTCTTTAGCAGCTTACCCTGAAGCATGGCTAGGTGGCTGACATAGTGACACTATTTTGAAAAAGGGCCAGACCCCCAACAGGCCGGTTAGTTTTATAGAGATGTGGGGAGAGCTTTAGAAACTATTTCAGGGATCTAATGGAAAACACCTGGGGAAGTGCAGCTCAGCTGAGAAAAGCCAATGTAGCTTCAGAACAGGATTGCTCTGGTCCCCACTTTGCTGGAATTTTCTATCAGTTTTGTTCAATGGAAAATGCAGTTTTCACTATCAAAATGTTCTGCTGGAAAATTTCAGTTCTTCTAGTGCTTGTTCATGTCCGTTCCAATTAGGTGTGCGTGCATCATGTGCACGGACGTCAGAAACATTTTCCCTTAGCAGCTGCCATTGAGACAGCAGGGGACCCCCTACAGTGCACCCTTATGGCAGTGTATATGGTACCCTGCCGGCCTGAGCCCCCTTCAGTTCCTTCTTACCGTCCGTGATGGTGTTGGAACATGCTCTCTCGCTCGTGAGTGATCCCTTAGCTAATTCAGTTTTCTAGTTAGTGTTGTTCTTAGATGGTTATCAAGTTAGTTAAATACAGTTTGTACTCTCAGGTGTCTGGGAGTTAGTTCCAGCACCAGCCTTGGACTGTGGGGAATACTTCAGCCCAGGGATTCAAAGCTTGCACCACTTGCCTCAAGTCTATGCCCAACAGTGACCCCTACGACTCCTGTCTCCAGTGTCTGGGAGAGGTGTATCAGACTGAACGCTGCAAGATCTGGAAGGCCTTCAAACCACGCACTAAGAAAGAAAGAGAGAGACTTTCATCTGAAGCGGCTGCTCATGGAGGCTGTGCTACAGCCAGTGGCCCCAGATCGCCTGGTACCGGGTCTGGGTTCCTCAGTGAGAAGTGCCCCGGCATCAGTCCGCAATCCGGTACTGCCCAGGCACTGCAAATCACTGGCACCGAGGTGGGCTGACCAACCCAGTGCCGTTCGACTTCTCCAGCACCGGCTAAGCATTGTAAGAAGGGGGAAAGAGGGCACCCCCTCAGAGAGCAACCAAGATGCTTAGAGAGGCTTCTGGCACACACAGATAGGATGCGGGCCCCCACCAGAACCAGCACCATCGACTCCAGCGATGTTTGGAGGAGGTCTGGAGGAGGTCCTGGAACACCTCTCCATGCCTGACACATTTGAGACAGTGAAGGATCTAATCAAGCTGTTGGTGCCAAATCCCCTCCCATGCAGGGAGAAGCCTCAGGAACCATCAAGGCGGGTGTCGTCCAGAGGGAAACTGACAATGGTGTGTCACTCAGGGTCACCAATCTGGCACCACTCATGGCACTGTTCCCTTTCAAGCTCAGCACAGTGCCACTCCCCGGCACTCACGACCCAACGCAAGATTACAACACTGGAAGCAGACATATCCATGGCACCCTCGTTTGGTGTCTAGACTTTTTTCCATAGCACCAACTACCTCCTTGACAAACATGAGGCACTGGTCCCAGTCCTGGGACACCTGGTACTGTTTGAAATCCTGATCATCTCAGCATCGATCTCCAACCCACACCTCATGGCAGCCTATGGCCTCTGAAGGATCTGCACCACCACGGTCCTCTGTCAGCATCCTTCAGCTCTGAGGCCAACTCCAGTCACTCTAGTTACAGCAGGCACCGGACCGTGGCCAGCAGAGAGTCCCACACGGTTTGGCAGCTACCTCTGGAACAGTGGCCCTTCTGGACCCCCAGGGGCCTACTATCAATAGCTGGGCACTCTTTCCAGAGCGTCTAGGTCTGGGCACTCTACATGATGCCACTCTAGGTCGCCATATAGGCACACCTCAAGGGCGAGAGAGGCCATGCTCTCTAGACCACCTTCGGATCCCCAAGAACAGTCAACAGTGACAGGTCCAGTGTCCGTGCCATTACTGAGACAGGCAATGTCTCAGGAGATGACAGCCTCATCAGGCCCTGATATGGCCCAGGACTATGGGGACTTACAGAAAGGTTAGAATGAGGGCAACTAACAGCAGCTTACGTCCTCTTCTTCCCCAGATGAAGCGATGGCAGGTATATCAGTTTCAGGACTGCTACTGGTCAACCATAGACCCACCAAGAGTTTCTCCACAGGATTGGCCTCAACATGGGCCTCTAGGCAGAGGAAACTGTTCAGCAGGAGGATCCGATGGTGGACATCCGGGCTCCTGAAGGTCCCTCCAGTGTCACGCTCCCTCTGAAAAAGACCATACAGAGCAATTACAATACTATCCGGCAAACTCTGGCCTCCATCACACCAGCAGCCATGGCGGTGGAAAGAAAATACTTCACCCCATCCAAGGGCTTCAAGTTCTTACTCTGAAACCCTGCTCGTCTCAGCAATTAATGAGAAGGAACACCAGGGTTAGCAAGCATTGGCGCCAAACACCTAGACCTCTTCAGTTGAAAGGTCTATTCATCAGCCTTCAACTACGCTTAGCCTACCAGTTGGCCATCCTTAACAGACACAATTTCAACTCTTGGATGGCTGTGTCCAAGTTTAAAGAGAGCCTGCTGCAAGACTTGCACTCGGAGCTTGCCATGTTAATCAAGGAATGGAAGGCAGTAGCCAAAATATCGCAGCAATCTTCCCTTGATTTGGTCAGTTCTGCAGCCAGAACCATAGCCTATGGGGTGGTCATGCGGCATTCAGCATGGCTACAGGCATTGGGCCTCCCTCCCAAAGTCCCAAACAGCCCTGCAAAACATCCCTTTTGAGGTTTTTTCCTCAAAAAGCATTTTATAAAAATTAATCAGATTGAAAAATTTGGGGGGGGGGTTTTTTTTTAAAAAAAATTGATTTTTATCCACCCTGTTCTTTTTTGAACCCTGTTATAGACTTGGCCTTAATGACATTCTCTGGTAAGGAGCACCACAAGTTAACTGTGCATT
This sequence comes from Dermatemys mawii, assembly GCA_007922305.1. NCBI lineage: Eukaryota > Metazoa > Chordata > Testudines > Dermatemydidae > Dermatemys > Dermatemys mawii. The sequence goes on from ML677355.1 coordinate 3,153,549, forward strand.
GTGTAAAGAAATACTTCCCTTTTTTAAAACCTGCTGCCCATTAATTTCATTTGGTGACCTCCTAGTTCTTGTATTATCAGAAGGAGTAAATAACACTTTACTTTCTCCACACCAGTCATGATTTTATAGACCTCTATCATATCCTCCCTTAGTTGTATCTTTTCCAAGCTGAAAAGTCTGTCTTTTTAATCTTTTCTCATAAGAAAGCTGTTCCATACCCCTAATAATTTTTGTTGCCCTTTTTTGAACCTTTTCCGGTTCCAACACATCTTTTTTGAGATGGGCTGACCACACCTGCACACAATATTCGGGACGTGTGCGTAACGTGGATTTATATAGAGGCAATATGATATTCTCTATCCTTTTCTTGATGATTCCCAGCATTCTGTTAGCCTTTTTGATTGCTGCTGCACACTGAGTGAATGTTTTCAGAGATCTATCCACAATGACTCCAAGATCTCTATTTTGAGTGGTAATAGCTAATTTAGACCCCATCATTTTATATGTATACTTGAGATTGTTTTCCAATGTGTATTACTTTGCATTTTATCAACTTTTCAGTTCACCTTTAAGTGAGAGTACAGGTTCTTGGGGCCAAGAATTGAGACATATGGCCACTGCAAGAGCAATAAACAGTCATTTTGAAGGAGAAATAAGTTGTGTGTGTACTTGGAAGCTTATCCTTGGTGCTCATCTTAGGATCCCATCCATAGCAATGACTGCAAGAATTGGCTGACCTTGCCAATGAGGGGAAGAAGACTGAGAGAGAATGTAGGTTTTCCCTTCTGGACTTGGAGAACAAGTTGTAAAACATGTTCCCACTACTTGTTTATAGATTCTTCTAGTAGGTGATGAAGTTCCTGAGCTCCAGCATGTTCATGTGAAATGTATCAATCTATTAATAACTTCCCTTTCATACAGCAGTGCAAACAAGCTGGCTTGCCTGCCAAGCTCCATAAACTGTCCTCTGATCCCTTGCGATAGCCAGTATGGTAAATCTGCCCACTTACTGGGTGGCCTTTTATCTTCAGACAGGTTTCAGAGGGAAGTTTCTTAGTAGAAACAGCTTTTCTTGTCTGAACTCTTAGAAGAATTGCAGTTTCATCTTTTTCTTGGCAAAGTGTAGTGCAAATAAAATGAGACATCTGTATCTCTTGTCAATTTTTTTCCACAGTTTTAGATTTTAATTTTTTTTAGAAAGCTTGGGGTATTTAATTTGTGGCAACACAGTGCTCATAAGAAAAGTGAATGCCTTCTATAATTCTTCTGTTGAGACAGGAGCTGGAACTATCCATTTTGGTGGAATTTAATGTAAACATGCTTTCTCCTGCTTCTGAGATTTGATAATGAACAAAGCTTTCTCAGTTGAAAGAGTTGGATAGGAAGAGCAAAGGGCCAAAGTGGGATGTGGTGGGGCCAGATCTGAGCGCCTCTTCACAGTGAGATGCTTTGCATTTCATAGATATTAAGGCCAAGAAGGATCATTGCAATCATCTAGTCTGACCTCCTGCATAACACAAGTCATGGAATTTCACTCAGAGAGTCCTACATTCTGCCCAACAACTTGTCCTTGAGTTAGCTTATCTCTAGCTTGCATCACTTGCTACTATTTCAAACTGTGGGAATGTGTAGGTTCTCAAATGTTCTCAAATGCAGGTGGCTGGCTGCTTCCTATTGCTTTCCATGGCAAGAAGTGGCTGATTTAATTTAGAAGTCCTTGAACCCCTCATTCATGCCAGTTCATCAGAAGCTACAAAGGAGAATATTCTTGAGGGCTGCCTGTCTTTGAGAAGTTAGAGTAGATCAGTCCCTCTTCCGAACGAATGAGCTGGGATTTAAAAGAAGTGGGAAAGAAGCCATTGTGAGCATTGTGCAAGCAGCGTACTGTCTTTGAGAAATGTTGTCATGGTTACTTTTGTGATGCACTTTATTTCTGGGGGAGCTATGGCAAGCAGCAGGGGAGTTTTTCTGCATTAATCTCTCTAGCTGGAGTCAAATAGTGTAAAAAGTTGAAATCTCAGTGTTTTCTATAATCAGCATTGTCCAATAGAATAAAGTTCTGTTGGAAAAATTTTGACCAGCTTTCTTGAATCAATTTAGTCAATTCATGGAAGTTCACAGCCTGGCTCTCCAAGGTGTTAAGTATATATTCTCTCCTTCTTCCATTCATGTTCAAGCAGGAATTAATTCAGGCCTGTGCTATCCAGGACGTCAGAGGAGATGATCACAGTGGACCCTTTTGGCCTCATAATCTATGTACACAGAGGTATACATGTGGCTTTGTCTTCTCTTTGCTAACTAGCTAACATTGCCGAGTAGGCTTTCCCCTTACTATAGGGAGCACTGAATATGGCAGTGGTATTTATTTATAGAGACCTCTGAAAAGTTTTGGAGGTTGACCACTGTCCGTTGATCATTTTCCTAATGTACTGTCACCACTGTAAAAACTATCTATCCCAGGGAGGGGGGGAATCCAGTTTAAAAGGTAGGCTCTTATTGTGCGTGGGGTTCTGATATCAGTACAATGAATGCACTAGCCAGTGGATGTGCTAGATGACCTAGCATGTCTTTTCTGTTTCAAAGTATGGTGAGTGTCTGATTAGTTTGGCATGTGTGTATGTGCATTTTATCCTGCAGACTGATTGTCTGCACTTCAGCAGTTCTTTAGACTTGGGATAGGAGAAAACTAGTTGAGGGGAGGGGTTGAGATTGCTGGAAACATGCACTATTGATCCCAGATCCCTTTGGATTGGTTTGGCTAGTTATATTCAAATACATTCTAACCGCCTCTCCCCGACGTGCACACATCCGTGGTGGTTTCGGCATGTACTCCAGGCCAGGAAACACACCCTTGCTGCAGCATGGAGCAAACACCAGGATAATTAAGAAGTGAAGGGAAAAGTCCAAACCACCAGGATTTGGCCTGCACTGCACACATTTCTCTTTCAAATGAGAATGCAGCGAGTCAGGAGTTAGGAAGCAAGATCCAGGGAACTGGTCAGGATACTGTTGCCCCAGCATTCTGCCTTCTGATCTGTGGACAGAAAAACTTCTGTTGTTTTTGTTTGTAGAACCTTGATACTATGATGATGCTTTTTCACTAAAGCTCCATGGTCCTGTCTCTTTACATCAGCTCTTTCCGTGTAACTGCCTTAACCCCAGTAGTGTGAGCTTCTCTGAGGGAAGGGTGGAGAACAGTCTTCCCAACTCCACGGTTGCTTTAGTGAACATGTAGGCCCTTGGAGAACACTTGGGGTGAGAGAGATTTCCACGGAGGAGAGGAACATTGAGCCACGCTGTACAAATGTCGACAAGCTGGGGGAAAGAAGTTGGTTGAACTCTTTTTGAACCTTTCTATTAGGTTGAATTTGTGTTTTGGGGGAAGGTTTGGTGCTGGGGGCGAGAAGTTGCTTTATTTTCTCAGAGCTGATCTCCAGTCCCCAAAGCCAGTTGTGGACTAGGATTTGGACAGTCAGGCCTAGTGGTAGGAGTCAGGAAGCCAGTAACTGGAGCCAGAATCAGGAATCCAGGAAGGCTGCCACAGACTGTGTCAGGGCTGGAGCAAGGCTGGGAAAAAGGCAGGCATTGGAGCAATTGCCACTGTAGGAGTACGTACTGAGCAGCCAGAGCTCGGTGGTGGTGGTGGTTGGGCTTAAGGGCAGGCTTGCTGACTGTGGCCAGTCAGGCGGAATGGCCAATCAGGTAGCCCTGCTGTGGCTTGGCCATGCTCATAGGCTGCCTGGAGACTGGGCAGGCAAAGCTGCAAGTCCTCATTCCTGACAGAGACCGTCCAAATCGTACATTCGGTATCATAGTTTTTCTGTGTATCGCTCAGAAAACTAACCCAGTGGAGACCCCTCCTGGTTTCAACTGCACCAGCTTAAGCCTGTGTTGCCTTAAAGAATCCATGCAGGGTGCCGGCAAAGTAAAAAGAGAGTATTCATGTCTACTCTGCTTGCGTCATCGCAGAATCCTTCTCTCAGTTTAGACTTCCCCTGTGATATAAAAATCAATCAATCTGCCTTTGCAGAAGAGCCAAGAGGTGCAGCTGTCCGTGCAATCACATATAGTCATCCCAAGCCAGGCTGTTGCCAGCCCAGCTCCCCGGGGAGGTGTCATTGGCACATGCAATAGCTGGCTGGGGTTATGGTGCTTTTTTGGTCGGTGCTGAGCAGAAGCAGGCTAGACAGACACCACAGACTTGAACCCAAAGTGCGATAGGCAATGGCCTTTTGCCTTTTCAGTGTGGGACACAGTGGAGCCCAGCAGTGTGTGCCAGGGGAAATGGCAGAGAACAGGATGGGTTGCTGCAAACTAGCTCTTAATTAGCCCACGGCGTTGAGCTGATTTCAGACTGGTTTTACCCTGACCAATCTCTTCTTAAGCTGCTCGGAGATCAGAAGCAGGCCCTGAATTTTTCAATGGCCTTTTTTTTGACCAAGGCAGTTACTTTATCCTTTAAACGAAATAATATCACAGAGAATTCGCTGCTGTCCTGACAATCCGGGAGCCATTCATATTCCACCAAACAGGGAAAGCATGGACAGTGGTAGGGAGCGAGCTGCTCTCATCCTTCTCCCTGCCTGTATGCCTTTCCCTGACCCGAATGAGTAAGGGTGACCAGCCTGTGTGCTGATGCCATCAGCGAAGAGAAAGCTGTGACTGTGATGTGTGAACACGACACTGAGAGCTGAACTGAGAATTCAGCTGCTTCCTTCGAACAGGCCATCTGGGCTCTTTGTACCCTATCCTAAATATTTATTTTGTCAGACAAATGGCACTGTATGCACGCTCTGATTGTCCAGTCTGCTGCTTACAAGAATGTCTAGCGCATGCTATTGTAGATTGGTTGCATGTGTGCACTCATGTATGTGTGCATTGAATCTGAGCTACAAATAGTGAGATGTCTGATCATGGCTAGTTACAGCAAATAGTGCCTCCTTGGGCCCCATTCTGCACCTCTGAGGAGCTTGCCTTGACATCAAGGAGAGTTCTGCACAAAAAGGCGTTGTGGGATCAGTTCCATTATATAAAAGAAATACCCGTAATTGGCTGTAGGGCTTGATTTGGCCATGGCTCAGCTGATGCGCAGCTGAGAAAACTGTGCTATAATGTAATGAATATTCATCCTATTGGACAGCAGCGGTAGACCGGCATATCGAGGAAGGGGTGAAATGATCCCTGCCTCAAGGACTGGACAGGACAAATATTCCAAGAGAAAGTTCTAAACTAGATCTGCTGGAGTTCTAAGAGGTGAAGATCTATGGAAGTGTGACCCAGGTGTGTTCTGAGCACGGTCATTGGAGAAGCCATTTTTGTTCTGTCAGTCCCAGGGATCCCACCCCTGACAAACAGCCTCCTGAATCACATTTCAGGACACACAATCCTTCCTTCACGTGTTTTCCCAGACAGCAGCTTTCCAGATCATCTTAATGATTCCTGCTGCAATAACAAACAGGCAGCCCTGAGAATAACTTCACACTTCGTGGCTTGTGCCAAGAATCTCGCCACTCGGTTCTTCCTTGGGTGTTTTCCCTCCAGTCCATCTGCACAAACAGAAGTGGGCCAGCTTTGCGCCTCAGGAATGAGGAGATAAAAAGGCAATCATTTATTTTTCCACCAAAGTTAAAGTATTTTATAGAATTTGCTAAAGTTTTTGTTTCAGGAAATTTCATCATGTCTCCAGGAAAAAAAGAAAAGAGAAAAAGATTTAATTAGCCTCAGATTTTCTAACTCCCTTTTCATTTTTGTAATAGGAGGAGGGTAAGGTCATCTGAAGGTCACTGCAGTTAGTGTTGCTTTAGTGCACCTCTGTGCATACCTAGTTTCTGCAACAGTTTTTCCTTTAAAAACAGGCCTTGGCCTGCTGTTGTAGCAACCAGTTTCTTTGGCAAGCCGTGTGCATTCCTCTAGCATATGGAAATATTTTTTTTAAACACGTACCAGCGTATGCTTCTTATAGGTGAAAGTCTCCATAAGAAATGAAACAAATGCTTCCAGAGTAGTTTAGTGTTCTATAAACTCCCTCTGTCTTTTAACGGAAGGTTGCCATTTCCCATTAGCTAGATTTGAGTTGTAGTTAATGTCAAATAAAATGCTGCTGGTTATCCAATTAATACATTGTTTTGCTTGGGGCACATCTAATTTTCCCCGCTACCAAGACTTCCGCCTGGCTTTTCCTTGATTTTTTCACAGCATCCATTGACAAATAGAAGATGGTTTCAGAGTAGTAGCTGTGTTAGTCTGTATCCTCAAAAAGAACAAGGAGTACTTGTGGCACCTTGTTAGTTTCTAAGGTGCCACAAAGACGACGACTCCTTTTTGCAAATAGAAGGTGCTTTCTTTCAAGCTTGCATTAGCTTGATCTTCTGGTTTAATTTGAGCAAAGCCCCAAGTGCTGAATTGTATTAAAGATAATGCAACAAGCATTGTGTCAGGTGCTGTACAAACCCACGCAGATGGTTCCTAGTCTAAACAGCTTATGATCTAAATATACAAGACCGAAAACGTTTGAGAGAAAGGAACTAAGGCACAGAGAAATTTGCATGACTTGTCCATGGTCTCACTGGGGCTGTCCCATGGCAGAGCCAGGAATTAGGCCCAGATCTCCTGAGTCTCAGTCTAGTGCATTCACCCCAAGGCCACCCATCTTCCCTACGCTAATAATAAATCATTCCTTTATACTGATCATTTTAGGGCAGCAGGACCAGGCGAGTCAGTCACTGATTGAAGTCAAGAATCAGAGGGGTAGCCGTGTTAGTCTGGAAATGCAGAAGTGACAGAGTCCTGTGGCACCTTAAAGACTAACTAAAATTTTAGAGCATAAGCTTTCGTGGGCTAATACCCACTTCGTTGGATGCATGCAGTGGAAGAATCCAGAATGATTGAAGTCAGTGCATCTTTTGCGCTGGCAAGTTCTGCATGAGATGAGCAGAATAAAAGTTTGTGAGAAGAGCTATGTCATTCTAACAGGTGTTTAGACATCATTAATGACAAATTAATGCCCTCAGGAAGATAACTGGTATGATATTTGATGCACGAAAAGAGCCCTGTTTCATTGCCTGAGCTCACCATGATTTTGTTGGTTTGGCAGTTAGAAAATAACCTTTTTTTTTTTTTTGCAAATTGAGCCCGTTTCTCCTGTAAAAACCCAGACAGACAATATCCAGCCCCCCACTCCCCCCACACCACCACCACCATGCCATGCAACATTGTGGGGCTGTGGGATAGCACATAACAACAATCGGGAGGTATCACTGCAAAAGTAACCTGACTCCCCACCCCCGAGCTGAAGCAGCAGGAAGGAAATAGCTGCTGTGGTCTGCACTGGTGACATTGCTGTTGGCAGATTCAAAAGCTTTTCCTGCATCCTTTATATGGCTGTGAGGAACAGTTCCCTTAGGTCGCTCCCAGGGATCCTTTCTGATGTCTCCTACCAGGCTGTCTAAATCCCTCTGGTGTTTTCTTCTATCACAGGTGCAGAATCTGCCCTTTCCTCACTCCTCCTCCTGGCATGAACTGCTCTGTGCTCAGGTCCCCTCTCTCGCCTCCACCTCTCTCTGGTACTCCCAAGAGTACTCCCTTCCTCTCACGCAAGGTTGGCTGTGTCCCCTCTTTCCTTGGCTTTCCGTCCAGGCTTTCCCTCTCCTCCCCTTTGCTCACAGCGCTGCTTAGTGCAGTCTGAGCTGGCAGCTCTTCCCCCCCCGCCCCCGCTGTCTGCATCCCATGCAATCTTCTCATGTGGTGGGGCCAATGTGCCCCAAGGGGGTATAGCCTGTGGCTCAGGCACTGCTTGTGCCCTCCAGGGCAGCAGTCTTGAGAAGCACATGGACATGCCATTGTGAATTGGGAGTATGCCCCGAATGAGGCCCCGCAGTTTTCACCTCGAGCTGTTGGAGTCGGGCCCTCCCTGTGGAGCAGAGATCAAGGGCCGCTTCCCCTGCAGTCCCAGCAGCAGCCCCATGTGAGCCAGGACTTGGAGCCGCTCCCCTGCAGGGCAGGGAGGAAGAGCAGCTCTGGAGCCTCAGGGAGAGTGGACTTGGAGTACAACTGGCTCTTCCTGAGCTAGGGAGCGTCTCCCCTCCCTCATGGCCACCCAGGACAGCCCAAAAGGGGATGCTAAGAACCAACAGCCAGCACCTTGATTCTCTGCCCAGCCAGCATCCTTCTCTGCCTTGCTAGGGATAGTTTTCTCCAGCCGCTCCTGAAGGGGCCTGGCAGGGGCTGGCACTCGAGGGGGACTCCCCCACTCCAGGCAGCAGGGGACTTTTTCTCCTTAGTGTGTTTGACTTGTACTCATCGACCACACAAGCAAAAATACCTCTTCTGTGGTATCTTCCCTAATGATGTCTCCCAGCCCTCCCTCTCCCACCCCTTGGTCAGCCCCCCGCACAGCCCCTCCCCTTATTCTCCTCAGGAATAGCCTGGCACCGCTCAGTGGCTCAGCAGCCAACCCGATGGTCTATTAAATGCCAGTGAGGGCTCCCCTCAGTTCCCAAGCTTTGCCCCTCGTTGGGATACCAGGTCCTCGGAGTACTGTGGAAGGGCGAAGAACTGCAGGCTTTGCTCTGAAATGACTGGTTGACTCCTAGCAGCTCTTAGCCAGATGACGGGTCTCCTGGATATGGTGCCTTTGCGGGTGAGTGAAATAGGAGATGACACAGGAAACCTCACAGTGAGGTGCTGGCATAATACGCAGGTTAGTGCATGGACCTCGAGCTCACCAGCGATCATTAACAGGCAGCGAGGTCAAGGGCCTGTGTTCTGAGCTCACAGAGTAGCTCCCCTAGCTCAGGTGATGCCTCAGGAGCCCTGGGAGGCTGTCTCATCTCCTCAACGAGCAGAAAAAGCCAAGGACCCCAACAGGAATAATTGCCAGCTAGAAAAGCAGGGCAGAGCAGCAGGCAGCTGCCCAATGGCTACTTTAAGGCTGCCACTGCTTGTGTCTGCCAAATTTAAAGGGCTGTTTATCAGAGAAGCAGCGCTTTCCACCGGGCACTTCCACTTGTGAGCCAGGAATTGTAAAGGAAGGCGACTGGTGTGGAAAGGGCTGAGTTACCGAGTTTTTGAGGCCAGGCATGTGGTTAGCCAGCATGCCAGCCTGGAGCCCGGCGTCTGAAGTAGCTGTTCTTTATACAGAGTGTTTTCATAAGGGATTCTGAGAGGTGGTTTTGGCCTCTGTTGTTTGCTGCGTTTAAGGTACAGTGCTTCAGCCCTGTCACAGATCTGTCCCCCGTCCCATCAGAGATCCCTTGTTAATGTTGAGATACAGCCAGAGGTTCATTACTCTTGGTTTCAGAGAAGGGTCTCCTTTTCGCTGTCACTGTGCTTATTGCTCTGTAAAACAATATCCCTCTGGCATGGGACCACTGGCCTGTGCTTGCTGCACGGAATGGCTCGAGAATGCTGAACTGGGCAGAAAGGCAGCAAATGTCCAACCATGCTCCAATACGATCACGTTTCACCGAGCATGGTAAGGCAATACACTTCCAGGAGGGCTCTCTTGACAAGGATTGGAAAGAAAATTGGAACAAAGGAAGAACAAATCAGGTTCATGGTAAGGACTAGGTGGAGCGTAGATTAGTTTTCTCTTCCAAATCATTGTCCAGGGCAAGGAAGTGTGTTAGTTTCCCCTCACATACAGGGTCTAGCTCTCTGCTGATGCAAATTACAACAGGCTTGGCATTAAGAGGGTGAGTAAGAGAAGCACCAAGGAACTTTGGATGCTGCTTCTCAAGAATCCAAACTGCTTGGGTCTGCAAAATGGGACTGGAAATTGCATAACAGCATCACATTGCACGATCCTCCCAACACCCCTTCTTGGCCAGGTTTTTCTATATTTCTCCTTGTATTAAATTATTTAGTTGTTGATGTGGAAAATACCACCCTGGGAGGATGCAGGAGGTGAGTATTCAGGAGCAGTCATTCAAATCCTGGGCCAATGTCTGCAAACTTTAAGCATGTGAAAAATGTGACTCAGGTGAGTAGTCCCACTGGGTTAATTGCATCAACTTAGCGGGGTGTTTGCAGGTTCAAACTTTATACAGGCTTGTGCCTCTTGTGCGTGTTCACAAGCAGTAAATATTCAGTGTGAATTTTACTTGTGCCAGAATACACCCCTGTATTCACACCCTATGCATGATTGTAATAATCCTCGTACAAAGTCTGCCTTGTAAAGTATCATCTAAAAACTCATAGTTTTCTGGTCAGTGCTGTCCTGATAAAATGTGTGGCAGCACTGCACGTGAAGTTATAAGTTCCACCTGTATGATGATGTTAATAAACGTTCCAAACTGCACAGCCTTGTCCAGATAGAAGTTGGCAAACAGGTCCATCCTAAACAAAGAAATATGTTCTGACCTTAATTGGCATTTAAGCAGTAAACAGAGCCATCAAGTAGGAAGGGAAACAAAGGAAGTGCAAACAAGTGAGAGAGAGCCAGCTTGTGGAGCATCCTTCCACACAGACTTTGTCTCCGAGTACCCAGCTGGAAATGTTTTTTTCCAGAGGCAGAGTGAAACTAAAAAAGAGGGACAAACACCCCAAGGAATCTCTCTCTCTCTCTCTCTCTCCCCCCTTGCTCATCACATTCACTGCACCTAAAGAGACAAAGGAAGTATTCAATGGGCGCTGGGGGAGGGTCCTGACCTGAGAGTTTGTTCAGTAATTGGCTGGAGAATGTGGCGAGAAACTGCTTGAATGTATTATCATTTGTTAGGCATTAGTAAACATATCTTTAAACACACTGGATTAGATAAACCAGCAAAACAAGTTTACTAACTACAAAGAGATAGATTATAAGTGAGTACAAGCAATGAGGCATAAAAGTCAGAAATGGTTACAAGAAAATTAAACTGAAGTGTCTGAATAACTATTTAAGGTAATAAACTGGCATATTATTCCCTTAAAGGAATAATGGACTTAATGTATTTTTACCGTCCAGGAGAGGCTGGGCAGATCAGGACACACATTTCCGGGAGGAACTCTGAGATGGGGTTGGAGTCACTCTGCAGTATAACCAAGGCTGGTAAGAGTGAGGGTGTGGCTGTCAGGCTGCAGTTACACACAGACACTCAGGGTGTGGCTTGGATGCTGGAAGGCTGTTTGTGAGCAGCCCAGGTGAGAGCTACTTCAGCAAGGCATTGTAAGGCACCCAGGGTTGCAGGGAAGAGGTGACACAGCCTTCCACTGTTCTCGACTTTACCCTAATATGGCACTAATACTCCTGGTGAGGATTTATTTCAGTTAAGCACCAATATGAACACAAGAACAAATGGATATAAACTGGCCATCAACAAGTTTAGGCTTGAAATTAGATGGTTTCTTCTAACCATCAAAGTAGTGACATTCTGGAACATTCTTCCAAGGGGCAAAAAACCTAACTGGCTTCAAGACTGAGCTTGGTAAGTTTATAGAGGGGGAAGGCATGATGGAACTGCCTAGGATGGCATACAGCTGATCTGCAAATGCTAGCAACAAAAATCTGAGTTACTACAGAGAGTTTGTTCTCAAGTATCTGCCTGGTGGGTCTTTCCCACATGCTCAGGGTCCAACTGATCATCATATTTGGGGTTGGCAATGAATTTCCCCCCTAGTCAGATTGGCAGAGTCCCTGGGTTTTTGATATTTTTGGTCTTCCTCTGTAGCCTGGGGCACAGGTCTCTTGCAGGTTTGAACTAATGTAAATGGCAAACTCTCTGTAACTTGAAGTCTTTAAATCATGATCTGAGAACGTCAGTAGATCAGCCAAAGGTTACAGGAGTGGGTGAGTGAGGTTCTGTGGCCTGCTACGTGCAGGAGATCAGACTAGATGATCAAGATGTTCCTTTCTGGCCTTACCGTCTGAGTCCTCCCTGAGCTGAGTGTTTTGAGCCCAATGAACCATGCAAAGTAATTCCCTGAGAGTCCTAAGCAGGGGTCTAACCAGGTGACCCCACGGAAGGTATATGAGCTCCTAATGAACACAGCCACTCCAGTCTGCTCAATGTCACTGTCTGGTTCGGGCATACGCTTGGCTGCCTGGCAGTTCTGACAGACTGTCCCTGCTGCTCCAGCCACGGCAGGTCCCCTGGCTGTCCTGAGAGCAGGTGATACTGGAGATGGTGGGGTAGTAAACACAATGATGGAGAAGAACTGAAGTGATAGGGAAGGTATCCCACCTGTCATGAGAGCTGTACACTTTTTCAGTGCTGAGAGGTAGTACGGTCTAGAAGATCGTACACTGGGCTGACTCAGGAGACCTAAAGTCTGTGTCCAGTTTGGTGATCAATCTGCTGTGTGACCATAGGCAAGTCAATTGTCTGTCTATGTCACAATGTGGCCCTGATCCTGAGTGGAGTCTCTAGGTGCTACCATAATACAAATAATATGAGCAGTGTTGTAGCTATTAGTCCAGGATTAAATGCTCTCTCACATACGCAGACACACACAGTGTGTGTGTGTGTGTGTGTGTTTGTGTATGTATATATGTATGTATGTATGTGCTGGCAAGCTGAAAAATACAAAATGAAATACCATTGCATAGGATCTATTTACAAGTATATGTGTGCTGGTGCTGAGCCATCAGCAGTTCATGCTATCTGCTGCCTGGGCTGAACTGGGAGGGAGGCCCAGTTAGAGAGCACGTTAGCACAACATCAATTTCTGACTGTTGTTCTTGGACAGGATCCCCTTTGCCCTCAGTGTTTCATTTTTCTTGAATCTTAAGCCCACAGAGAGACAATGCTGGGGCCAAAGACAGTTCATCATTTTTGAATGGTGAGGGCCAGGTTTTCAACCGAGCTCAGCTCCCATCTAGGTACCAAAATAAGTGGCTGAATTTTCAGAAGAGCTCTGCATGCTGGGTTCTGCTGGGTGCTTTTGACAATTTGGCCTACTTGTGGATGCCGAGTATTTGGAACCCTGCCCAATAGTGTGGATTCCAAAGAACTGATCTAAATTTCTGTTGGTGGCTTGTGGGTCCACTAGCTCCTCAGAAACTAATAGTTTTCTTATGAATGCCTGTTGCTAGTTATCTACACATTTCAATACATCCACACCATGGTCTACTAGATTTAAGATTCTAATTTTTGCTATGAGTGGAGCAAGCTGAAGTGTTTAAAATTGTAAAATATCATTTATTTGACAAATTTAGACCTCTTTGCTGTTAGTGCTTTTCCTGAAAACACTCCAATTTGTGTGAATAAGTTCAGAATTATCTGAATACTCCATGTGAAACTGTTTTAGCCTCTGGGCTGTGAATGAACTGTTTGCTTTGATTAGCTTTTGACTATTTGCAGTTGGTCATTCACTGTGTGCTATTAATGACTTAAGATGGGGGATATTTTTTTTCTATACGACTGGATAACTGAAACAGTAGTGACCGCAGTGACACAGCTCGCTGCATGAAGACTTCCAGCAGGAATGTTAATGAAAACACACATTAAGTGAGACTTGGTGGGAGTTTTACTTCTTCTACCACTATCTCCAGTTTGGAGGCTCCTGTACCAATGGGTGAATTTTAAATTTATTCCACATGAAATGTTCCTGTGCAGAAATTAACTGTGCCATGCTCTTTCTTAGCCAATGCACTGATTGAGATAGGACTCCTAGTGAGATTTCCCTTTAAAGATGGTAATCTGCCAGCCCAGACACATTTTGGGAACTAAGGGGTAACCAGTCAGCTAGAAAAATTTCATTGCTACCACATTAGGCACATATTTAGTGGTCATGACAAGGGTGGATGTAGACATGGGAAGTGGTGCAAGTTTTCTGTATCATGTAATGTTTAAACATTATTGGGCATCCAATCTGAAAAAATCATAAAATCACAGGGCCATAACTCATAGAAATATAATTTAGTTCTGATCAAAATGGTCAGGAAGCTTCTAAATGCAATTGATGATGAAACAAAATCAAAATAGTATAGTTTTGGAATATTGTACCCCAGGTGATATGCATTTTCCCCATACTTCTTTGCCTTTGGCTCAAGCAAAAGACTGTAGTCACACAGTATGAGCTTGTTTGTCCCATATAACACATCAAAATATTTGCCATTATTTGTAGAATGGACTGATTTGAGAACTTTCTTTGTCTGTGATTTTTATGAAGTTATACTGGTAGTAAGACCTTTACCCTCCAATTATAGAACGTATATTTTTGACACTGTTTGGCTGGAGACATAAGTCTAAAGCACACAGTTCAACTGTAATTATTGTCTTACTATCACTGAGAACTATGACAATACATGTAAACTGCTTATACAACAGTACTAACTCTTAGCAGAAGGACCATAGAATGTCTTGTATGAATATATCAGGTGAATTACAAATTATAACCAGGTACTCTTATGTAACTTCCTACTTATAACTGCGCTACTGAATGTCTAATGCAGCAACCCTTTCAAGCTATATTTACTCATAAAAAAGTCACAGTAATTTGCAGGTTATTGAAACATTTCTCCATCCCCTCCGAATCTGTGACTGATGTGTTCAATTTTTTGTTGCCCCACTGCCACAGCTGCAGGCATCAGAGCTGTCACCAAATCTTCCTGTGACATTTGCATTTCCCTGTTGCCTAGGTGTTCTCACAGCCACGCTGCACCAAGGTGAGAATGGCTTCTGGAGTAGGTTGAATGGCTTCTGGAGGCCCAAGCTGTCCCATGCTACTATCAGCCAACTGTTATTGACAAGGGACACCTGAAGATGCTGAATTGTTGCATGATTCCATATGTACGACTGATGATTTTGCACGTTTCAGGTGCTGCCTGAAGGAGTCCATCATTGGTGGCAGTTTCTCACTGGTTTTCTTTTTAGAAAACAACCTGTAGTACACATTATCCACAGTTTTACTGCTGTAGAATAAAAATACAAGGCTGCCTCTGTCCCTTTCTCTATCTGAGATGCACTGCTTCTAAGACCTTTCAAACCCTCCATGAACTCTGGTTTCTCAGCTTTTGTCTTCAGCCATCTCTTTTTTCCCCACACCACTGAAAGCTGAAGTAGAGTCACATCCACTGACAGCATCAATGTTAGCCAGAATGAGACACTTCATTCCCAGCTCCATAGCCATTCTGTGCCTGGGAATGAATCTCTTCTTTTTTGGCCAGTGCCAAGTTTTGAGAGAGAATTCATCTATTCCAAAAATAGAGCAGTATCTTGGGCACAAAGATGTAACATCTGAGTCCAAGCTTCATATTAGTACCCTGTTTACTCCAAGCATTTGCTTTGAATGAGCAATGTGCATGACTCTGCTTCCTCGTGATCTGCCTCGAGGTCTGGTACTGAAGAAAGTTTGCCAGGCACTACCTTCACTGCTCGCGCAATGTTGTGAAACCCTCCATCAAGGTACACTTCATGACCAGGTGATAATCTCAGTTCGCACTCCACAATCCTGTCACTTGGGAGAAAGTTGGCAATGTTTGATTTATTCCTGGAAGCTGATCTCGTCTTTAAGTGTTGCTTTGGTTATGGTGCTAACACAATGGGGTTCTGAACTTCTTGTGTTTGGACAAGAAGGGCTGTGTGCTCTCTCAGCAGATGTGATTGATTTTTTAAATTGCATAATTGTCACCACCAACAGCTATGTATTATCATTTTAGTCCAAGGCTAATGTTCAGCAGCTGATCAGACAGCGCTCTCAATGTTTTGCTCTTGGCAGTTTCAGCGCATGCCATCTGCAGATGCATTGTGAGGTCAGTAATAGCTAAAGTTGGCTCATCAGGTGCTGGTAACTCAACAGCTGACAGATTTTTTTTTCCCAGCTGAGACAGTGTGTTGCTCTTTTGGGTCTGTCTTAGAGTTTCATCCAAGTTGAAGAGGGAAAGTGAACTGGTGCCAGCTCATATTTAATCAAACTCTGGTTATCAACGTCTGGACTGGACAATAATTGTCAGCTTGTTGAATATTTCATGACCGATACTTATTGCTTGTGCTGTCTGCTGCTGCTTTTGTTCAACTGTTTTGTTGTGATTACCAAAGGATTTGAGATGAAGCCTTTTTATAGGATCAAATATTTGCAATCTACTGCTTCATTTCTTGTGTGCCATTCTCTCTGATCAAGCACAAGCTTTCTGCAATTTCAGGTGGGGGCCCCAGTAGACATTGCAAGGTTCACAAGTGGCTGTCTTGTTGTCCTAGGCTTGTTCCAGGTTCAATGCTCACAGGAGTTGCTATTCTTTCAGTCACAAATGTTATAGTATCTTGGACAGCCAAGGTGTGGTAGCTTCTTTGCAGAGATCTGTCATTGAAGGGGTGCATCCCACACACTTGTTTTGTCATTGCTGTAACAGTTGCCTTAAAATGTGCAGTCAGGTAATATTTAGTCAAAGTCTTATCTTTTGTGCAAAGATGCTGATGCTTCCCACAGTCCTTGCTGAGAGATTTCCCAATGCCCATCTCGTGCCAGACACCACTGGTGGGTCTGGCAGTCCAGTATACTGCTTCCTGACTACCAACTAGGGCATGATATATATCTGGCTTCTCCTCCAGGAAGTCTGGCTTCTGCTACATTTATGTAATATCATCTAGCATAATTCACATAACCACATTGGAACATGGTACAAAGCAGTTCATACTGTTTGTACCAGACTTTTGTCAATCTCAGTCAAAATCAGATTCATTCTTTAATTGATGGACCTTTTTGTGATTATGATTTTTTCAAATTGGATGCCCGATAAAGTTTAAACAATACATAATATAGGAAAAACTTCACCATTTCCCACCTCTGCAGCCACTCTCGTGAGACCACCAGCTATGTGCCTAACATGGTAGCAATGACATTTTTCTATCAGATGGGTAATCCTAACTCAATAGTAAAACCTCTTTTCAAATCCCCTGGTAGATTATGCTGACTCAACAAAAAGTTGTGCACAGTGACCTTTTGCATGTGAAATGTATGGCCGGCCAGGTATTCCTCTGTGGGCTCAACATGTGTCGAGGTGCTGTGCAGCAAGAACATGTGCCTTAGCTTGATCAGCAGGAGTAGGAGCTATTGGAGTGATGGATGAAGAGACAGGAGGAGCTGGCTTTATGTTAGCGTTTTATATCACCATGTCTCTGGAATGCTTCAAGGCCCAGCTGGCTAGCGTTTGTGCTCTGTTTTCTCTCCAATATTTTCAGTGTGTCTTTTCAGCCAGTGTGGATGGACTTCCCCAAACTGACCTCACTCTGCTCCCATTAAAAGTCAATAGGAAACTTCAGTGGGATGAGCAGAGTGAGGTCAACACTGAGCACCTCTGAAAACCTTCCCCTAGATGTACAATTGCAGCTTCCATTGCCGTCTTTGGGATTCTAGTCCACAGATAACCACCCTTTTTTACCTGAGTTTCATTCCTACAGCTCCCACGCCTCTCTCCGTGCCAGCTCACACCCTTCTTGGTTTTAAACCTATCACACCCAAAAATGTTGTGAGCAGGTTTGTTCTTTATCTCCCATCACACCATATTTATTCCAATCATAGCCCATTTAACTCTGTTCTTGTATTAAACACAGGCCTGACTTTCCAGTGCCCACTTCAAAGCAATAGGCTAAGTTTGCCTACTGATTTTCGGAGCCTCAGTTTTTGATTGCCCACACTACAAGGGGCCTGATTTCCAGAAGGTGTCCATTGCCTGCCCTGAGAAAACCAGGCCCCTTTATGGCATTTCAAGATGGGCACCCCCAAAAGGACACACCTGAAATCACTAGTCATTTTGAAAGTCTTGTCTATAATATTAATGCCCTTTATTGTCGCATTATGTGCATCATAGGGGTGCCTGGAGGCCCCAGCTCAGATCAGGTTTCCATTGTGCTAGGTGCTGTACAGATAGAATGAGAAACAGTCCCTGCCCCAAAGAGCTGACATTCTAATAAGAACAGACACACAACAGACAGGAGAGGCTCAGAGAGGTGGGGTGACGCACCCACTGTCACTTAATTGCCCTTTTCAGTCATTCAGTTACATCCAGTTCATTTTTTAAATAGACACCAGGTGTTTTTAACCTAGAAGTAGTAATGGGAACACACTTTATTGCTTGGTTTTTTGATGGTGTCTGGTCTCTTTTACTTTCCACTTTTTTATGCACTGTCTCGGCTTTTGAGTGGTCAGCAAGTGTTTGGACTCTTGGACTGGGCTGTTTCCATGATAGGAGAGACAGGAGTGGAGACAGACCCTTTGTTCCTCGTCTGTTTTATTGACAAGTTATTTACACCCTCCAGTAGGCATTTTTGTTGGCAAAGCTGGAGCAAATGGCAGGTGCAGAACTATTTTCAGAACTCCAGCAAGAGCAGCTTTGTCTCTCAGCGCCTCCAGCCAAGAGCAGGGTGTTTTCTGTCCAAAGTGTCCCAAGACTCTGAGTGTCTTATATCTTCCCCAAACACATTCAAGCCCCATGGTAAGAACACCTGCTTGGCTCATAACTCAGAAATCACTCCCCTCCCATGCTGTTGGCCACCTGGCTCTGGTGTTGAGTAAGTGGGTTGATCCCCTCATTTAGTTAATACCAGCCCATGTGGGGTTGTCTTGCTACCACAGAGTAGGCCGTTTTAGTTTATCATGCCTGAATGGAACTTATGCCATTTATACAACTCAGGCTTGATTTGACCCTGCATTGTACAGTCATTTACACCATACAAAGAGAGTGCATGGTGGGTATAAAACATGACTATATATGACACCAGGCAGTGGAGAATCCGAGGTGTTTAAATACTCTACTCAGGCCTTATGGGAAGGGGATGTTCAAAGAATCATAAAATCATCATAGAAGATTAGGATTGGGAGAGACCTCAACAGTCATCTAGTCCAACCCCCTGCTCAAAGCAGGACCAACCCCAATGAAATCATCCCAGCCAGGGCTTTGTCAAGTTGGGCCTTAAAAACCTCTAAGGATGGAGATTCCACCGCCGCCCTAGGTAATCCATTCCAGTGCTTCACCACCTTCCTTGTGAAATAGTGTTTCCTAATATCCAACCTAGACCTCCCACATTGCAACTTGAGATCATTGCTTCTTGTTCTGTCATCTGCCACCACTGAGAATAGCCTAATTCCATCCTCTCTGGAACCCCCTTTTCAGGTAGTTGAAGGCTGATAACAAATCCCCCCCCCCCACTCTTCTCCAGTTTCCCCAGCCTGTCCTCATAAGTCATGTGCCCCAACCCCCTAATTATTTATGTTGCCCTCCGCTGGACTCTCTCCAATTTGACCACATCCTTTCTGTAGTGGGGGCCCCCAAACTGGGCACAATACTCCAGATGTGGCCTCACCAGTGCCGAATAGAGAAGAATAATCACTTCCCTTGATCTGCTGGCAGTGCCCCTACTAATGTAACCCTATATGCCGTTAGCCTTTTCTGCAACAAAGGCTCACTATTGACACACATCCAGCTTCTCACCCACTGCAATCCCCGGGTCCTTTTCTGCAGAACTGCCACTTAGCCGGTCGGTTCCCAGCCTGTAGCAGTGCATGGGATTCTTCTGTCCTAAGTGCTAGACTCTGCACTTGTCCTTGTTGAATCTCATCAGATTTCTTTTGGCCCAATTTTCCAAATTGTCTAGGTCACTCTGGACTCTATCCCTACCCTCCAGCGCATCTACCTCTCCCCCACAGCTTAGTATCATCCACAAACTTGCTGAGGGTGCAATCCATCCCATCATCCAAATCATTAATGAAGAAATTAAAACTGCCCCTAGGACCAACCCCTGGGGCACTCCACTTGATACCGGCTGCCAACTAGATATCAAGCCATTGATCACTACCCGTTGAGCTCAACAATCTAGCCATCTTTCTATCCACCTTATGATCCATTCATCCAATCCATACTTGGCTGGCAAGAATCCTGTGGGAGACTGTATCAGAAGCTTTGCTAAAGTCTAGATATATCACGTCCACCACTTTCCCCATATCTACAAAGCCAGCTATCTCATCATAGAAAGCAATCAGGTTGGTCAGGCATGACTTGCCCTTGGTGAATCCAGGCAGACTGTTCCTGATCACCCTCCTCTCCTCCAAGTGCTTCAAAATGGATTCCTCAAGGACCTTCTCCATGATTTTTCCAGAGACTGAGGTGAGGCTGACTGTTTTGTAGTTCCCCAGATTCTTCTTCTTACCTTTTTTTAAAAATGGGTGCTAATTTGCCTTTTTCCAATTGTCTGCGACCTACCCCAAACATCATGATTTTTCAAAGATCACAGCCAATGGCTCTGCAATCACATCAGTCAATTCCTTTAGCACCCATGGATGCATTAGACCGGACCCATGGACTTGTGCATATCCAGCTTTACTAAATAGCCCGTAACCCAGTGTTTCCCAAACATTTTTGGCCACGGAACACTTTTTAGCCTGGTATATATTTATATTATAAATGTTGTTATAATATTATTTTGTGGTCATTTGGTTTTCAAATACAAAAAATGCGTTATTTATGCTCAAATATATTATTTTATAAAACAAAGCAAAAATACAAATTTAAAATAACTTAAACTAACAATTTCGAACTGGAAAGTGCGTATATAGTAGTACAAAAATCAAGTGCAAGAGTCAAAATTCTCTTTATGCCATAATATTCAATATGAGATCTATCAATAACCGGAAAAAGTTTTATGTTAAATTATAGTAATTAAAGAAGAGTTGTAAAATACACTCCAAATAAGCCAAATTTAAAATTAAAAAAAAATTTTAAGACCCTTTTTTTTAATTACAATTCTTTCACGGAACACCTATTCACATTGTGCGGCACACCAGTGTTCCACGGAACACAGTTTCGGAAAAGCTGCCTTAACCTGTTCTTTCACCACTGAAAGCTGCTCACCTCCTCCCCATACTGTGCTGCCCAGTGCAGCAGTCTGGGAGCTGACCTTGTCTGTGAAGACTGAGGCAAAAAAAGCACTGAATACTTCAGCTTTTTCCACATCATCTGTCACTAGGTTGCCTCCCCCATTCAGTAAGGGTCCCACCCTTCCCCTGACCACCGTCTTGTTGCTAACATACCTGGAGAAACCCTTCTTGTTGCCCTTCATATCCCTTGCTAGCTGCAACTCCAATTGTGCTTTGACCTTCCCGATTATACCCCTGCATGCTCGAGCAATATTTTTATACTCCTTCCTAGTCATCTGTCCAAGTTGCCTCCTCTTGTAAACTTTCTGTTTGTGTTTAAGCTCACCAAAGATTTCTCTGTTAATCCAAGCTGGTCACCTGCCATGTTTGCTATGTTTTCTGCACATTGGGATGGTTTTGTTCCTGAGCGCTCAATAAGGCTTCTTTAAAATACAGCCAGCTCTCTTGGGCTACTTTTCCCCTCTCATATTAGCTCCCAGGGGATCCTGCCCATCAGTTCCCTGCGGGAGTCAGTCTGCTTTTCTGAAGTCCAGGGTCTGTATTCTGCTGCTCTCCTTTCTTCCTTTTGTCAGGATCCTGAACTCAACCATCCCATGATCACTGCTGTCATGTTGCCAATCAATTCTGCCTTGTTAGTGACCAGCAGGTCAAAAGGAGCATGGTCCGTAGTTGATTCCTCCAGCACTTGCACCAGGAAGTTGTCCCCAGTACACTCCAAAAACTTCCTGGATTGTCTGGGCACTGCTGTATTGCTCTCCCAGCAGATGTCAGAGTGATTGAAGGCTCCCATGAGAACCCGGGCCTGTGATCTCAAAACTTCTGTTAGTTGCCTGAAGAATGCCTTGTCTACCTCATACTCCTGGTCTGGTGGTCTGTAGATGACACCAACCATGACATTACCCTTGTTGCTCTCACCTCTAAACTTAACCCAAAGACTCCCAACAGGCTTTTTTCCAGTTTCATACTGGAGCTCTGAGCAATCATACTGTTCTCTTGCATACAGTGCAACTCCTCCACCTTTTCTCCCCGACTTGTCCTTCCTGAACAGTTTATACCCAACAATGACAGTGCTCCAGTCATGTCAGTTACCCCACCAACTTTATTATTCCAATCACATCACAGTTCCTTGACTGTTCCAATTCTTTCTGCTTGTTTCTCAAGCTTCTTGCGTTCGTGTACAGGCACCTAAGATAACTAGCCAAATGCCCTACTGTTTCAGTATGCATCAAGACGCCTCCCTTGTTGCACTCTCCTCCTTGTGTTTCCTCCTAGTATCCCACTTTCCCACTTACCAAAGGAGACTGAAGAATCTAGGTTCCCAAATCCCACCGTTTTTCAGTGTGTTAGGCACCTAATTCCATTAGGCACTTTGAAAAATCCTGGGCTGAGTCATCATCCCAACCCTTTTTTAACATTGGGAGCCCAATTCTTGGTTGTCCTATGACCTGTTGCATCAGCTGGCTGTCACAAAGGGATCACAGAGCCCACAAAACCTCTCTGCCTGGGGAATACCCCTGTCACAGGGAGCCAATACACTGGGTTCACAGCTGGGTCTGCTATCTCTGGCTACCTCTGTAAGAGCTCTGCTAACAAGGGGGTACTGTCAGGCAGGACAGAGTCAGCAGGGGGCAGGCTGAAGGTGGGAGCATGCATGGCTGGGGTAACCCAATGTCCTGGTGATTCTGTACCCATGCAGTGACCCAAAGGACCCTGCACTGGCTTCCACAGTCCACAAATAGGAGAAGCACCGGCACAAATAGGAGAAGCTTCTGTTCTATCTCAACACTGGTTCCACCAGACAACTGGATCTGGCTGAGCAGGTCTCCCTTTGCAACCCAGATACGTAGTTTCTATTTCTACCACTGTTGTCACAATTCCTCCCTCCCCAGCTTCATCCTTAATATTGGGCCACTATTTGTACTGTCTTCTAGAGCTGGTTGAAAAAATTTGACCAAAGTTCTTTTTCTATGGGAAAATTATTCAAAATTAATATTTTTATGACATTTGGTCAAAATTTATCATTTTATGATGAAAAATTTCAAAGTGAACAACTTTCATTTTTTTCCAGACTGTTTCAAAAATGTGGTGGTCCATTTCTTTGGGTAATAAAACACCCCCCGCTTTTTTCCCCTGAGTGGAAAAAATTAGTGAGAGGTTTTTCCCTCCTCCAGTAAAACAATTTTTTTAGATTTGATTTGAAACTTTTCTGAAAAGAAAAGAGAAATTTAATGGAAAAGTTCAATCAAAACAAAAAAATTTAATGTCTGTTGATTTTTGACTATTGAAATATCCCTTACCTTTTTGTAACCAGTTCTACTCTCGTCCTTTAGGATTTTGCCGTGGGTACTTCTATACCTGTTATCAGATCCTTCCAAATGTTGTTAATAAGGCAAGTGTAGCTCTGGGAGTTGGGTTTCTTCATTAGCTTGTGCTTCCTCTGCTAGCTCGGCTGCAGAGTTGCAAAATAAAATCTCCTCAAGTTACACACACACAGTGGTGTGTTTTTGTTTTGGTTTTTTGAGTTTGCTCATTGCACAAAATAAAGAATTCAGTGATGTTTTTAGACTAAATAATAGTGTTACCATTTCTAATTAAACAAGTTATTTCTGTTTTTGCCAATTGAAGAATTCTGAGGGCTTACCTAGATACAATGTTATGATGCCTTAGCTTCTCCTGTTTCTCAAATTTGGGCCAGAAGATAACCGGCTCTAGAGTAAAATATTAAACCATGATTGCACACTCCAGGTAAGGTACAAAAAATAGAACCGGAAAGACCAAATCTGGTACTCAAGGGAACATGCCCAATCCCCCTGTCTAATTTGAATGATTTGTGAGGAGCAAAGCTCCTTACATAGGGGATTGCACAAGTTTTACATGCAATTACCTTTTACTGCCTGTACAAACTGCTGGAGCATTAACCCAAGCTTTGCCGCGGAACATTCCAGATGTACGTTCCCTTTGAAAAGGCCCAGAATTCAGGCACTTATTTATAGCTGAGTGAAAAACAATGCCTCCAAATAGAAGTCAAAGGTCACAGCGATTGGTGAGGACAGCACTTTTAGAGTCTACTTCTCAGCAGGGTATAGGACTGTGGAGAGGCCGTAGGGATGTTGAAATGTTTCTTTTTCAGACTTGGCAATAAATTCCTTGACATCCCATTATAACTTTATGAGTAGGTTCAGATTGACACGTCATTTTAATCCCCAAAAGCCAGGTGGGGACGGAGCAAAGCTCTATTCTTTACTGTTCACCTGCTTGCAACACCATGGGTAAGTGAAAGGGCCTTTGACTTTACTTACATATACAGGCTGGGATCTTAACAGGAGCCTATGGGAATTAGGCATCTGTCACTGGTAGAATTCCAATGGGATTTAGGGTGCCTACCTTTGAAAATCAAGCTGCAATTTTTACTGTTGGTGACAGACAGAGTGACCAGACTGCAAGTGTGAAAAATTGGGATAAGAACGTAAGAGAGGCCGTACTGGGTCAGACCAAAGGTCCATCTAGCCCAGTATCCTGTCTACCGACAGTGGCCAATGCCAGGTGCCCTGGAGTGAGTGAACCTAACAAGTAAAGATCAAGTGATCTCTCTCCTGCCATCCATCACACCCCTCTGGCAAACAGAGGCTAGGGACACCATTCCTTACCCAGCCTGGCTAATAGCCATTAATGGACTTAATCTCCAGGAATTTATCCAGTTCTCTTTTAAACCCTGTTATAGTCCTAGCCTTCACAGCCTCCTCAGGCAAGGAGTTCCACAGGTTGACTGTGCGCTGTGTAAAGAAGAACTTCCTTTTATTTGTTTTAAACCTGCTGCCGATTAATTTCAATGGGTGGCTCCTAGTTCTTCTATTATGGGAACAAATAAATAACTTTTCGTTATTCACTTTCTCCACGCCACTCATAATTTTATATACCTCTATCATATCCCCCCTTAGTCTCCTCTTTTCCAAGCTAAAAAGCCCTAGCCTCTTTAATCTCTCTTCATATGGGACCCGTTCCAATCCCCTAATCATTTTAGTTGCCCTTCTCTGAACCTTTTCTAATGCCAGTATATCCTTTTTGAGATGAGGAGACCACATTTGTACACAGTATTCAAGATGTGGGAGCACCATGGATTTGTATAAGGGAAATATTTTTTTCTATCCCTTTGTTAATGATTCCTAACATCCTGTTTGCTTTTTTGACTGCCGCTGCACACTGCATGGACATCTTCAGAGAACTATCCACGATGACTCCAAGATCTTTTTCCTGATTAGTTGTAGCTAAATTAGCTCCCATCATAGTGTACGTATAGCTGGGGTTATTTTTTCCAATGTGCATTACTTTACATTTATCCATATTAAATGTCATTTGCCATTTTGTTGCCCAATCACTTAGTTTTGTGAAATCTTTTTGAAGTTCTTCACAGTCTGCTTGGGTCTTAACTATTTTGAGAAGTTTAGTATCATCTGCAAACTTTGCCACCTCACTGTTTACCCCTTCCTCCAAATCATTGATGAATAAGTTGAATAGGATTGGTCCTAGGACTGACCCTTGGGGAACACCACTAGTTACCGCTCTCCCTTCTGAAAATTTACCATTTATTCCTACCCTTTGTTCCCTGTCTTTTAACCAGTTCTCAATCCATGAAAGGATCTTCCCTCTTATCCCATGGCAACTTAATTTACGTAAGAGCCTTTGGTGAGGGACCTTGTCAAAGGCTTTCTGGAAATCTAAGTACACTATGTCCACTGGATCCCCCTTGTCCACATGTTTGTTGACCCCTTCAAAGAACTCTAATAGATTAGTAAGACATGATTTCCCTTTACAGAAACCATGCTGACTTTTGCCCAACAATTTATGTTCTTCTATGTGCCTGACAATTTTATTCTTTACTATTGTTTCAACTAATTTGCCCGGTACGGACGTTAGACTTACCGGTCTGTTGTTGCCGGGATCAGCTCTAGAGCCCTTTTTAAATATTGGCGTTACATTAGCTATCTTCCAGTCATTGGGTACAGAAGGTGATTTAAAGGACAGGTTACAAACCTTAGTTAATAGTTCCCCAATTTCACATTTGAGTTCTTTCAGAACTCTTGGGTGAATGCCATCTGGTCCCGGTGACTTGTTACAGTTAAGTTTATCAATTAGTTCCAAAACCTCCTCTAGTGACACTTCAATCTGTGACAATTCCTCAGATTTGTCACCTACAAAAGACAGCTCAGGCTTGGGAATCTCCCTAATGTCCTCAGTCGTGAAGACTGAAGCAAAGAATTCATTTAGTTTTGCCGCAATGACTTTATCATCTTTAAGTGCTCCTTTTGTATCTCTATCATCCAGGGGCCCCACTGGTTGTTTAGCAGGCTTCCTGCTTCTGATGTATTTAAATACGTCAGAAGCAGGAATGGGATGTGGGATAGAGGGTAATAGGAGCCTATATAAGAGAGAGACCCCAAAATTGGGACTGTCCCTATAAAATCGGGATATCTGGTCATCCTAGTGACAGGCTGGTTTGTCTCTATGGGGGAAAGAGCTATAGAGGCCAAAACAAGGGAATGAAAATGAGTGGGAGGCAACATCTGACTGCAAATGATGGCTGTGCACAAAGGGGAGATTTCAGGAAAGGTGGGTGTGGAGTCTTGACATCAGTGTGGTATCTACACTAGACTTTCTTTGCTATAAATTTCCCACTATTGCTATCACTGTTTCAGTCCCACCAGTGTAGACAAGGTGGTAGGCAGCCATAAGAGGTTTAAGTACCTTATCTACCTTGCTCAGAGAAGGCCTAGCAATATGGCTGCCAGTGCCAATTCTTCAGTACCATTGTCAGTGGTGGAGTTGATCCCAAGATGGAAGGTTATAGTAAAAAAACCCCTCTACTGTTGACCAGGCCCAGGATGGAAGCTTTTTTGATAACTTCTTCAGTAGTAACACGTTGTGCTTCTTCTGATTTTTAGAACTGCCTGACTTCCTATTTCCTCTAACTGTGGTATAGGATCTTAGGGCTTTTGAGTCACATTTACATTCAGGAATCCAGTGTGTTAATGTATGGCCTCCACTAGTTCCATCGTGTGGAGAATAAGTTTCTCCATCTTCTCCTCTGAAAACTATGGGCCCCAAACCTAATGGTGCTGAGTGCTCTCAACTGTTATTGACTTCATTTAACACTGAGAGTGTTCCCTATCTGCTCAGATTAAGCTCTTGTTGCCCCATTATGCATGCTGCCTTAACGTGTGGCAGTAGCTGTGGCATTACAAAAGGAGAGGCAGGCTTAGTGAGATTTTGAATAGGTCTCAGGTATGCAAGGCTGTGAAAAACCTCACAGTGTTAAAGCAGCTGAGACAGCATCTCATGAAATTTGCACCTTAAGTATTGGGTACAAAGTGCTATGTGATCTTTAATGACCAATTAGCAGTAATGGCCTTGATTTGATGCTTCATGACCTCACGTGACAGCTCCATCAGCACAGTGACCTTTAGCACTGGTATTAACTCATTGAGAAGAAAAAGTACCATTCACTAAATAGTCTTCCCCCATTGCCCGGGTTTAGCGTGGAGTTCTCCCTACCAAATACTGACCTTTCAGCTTAAGAGATTACAGTCTGAGGTGATCTGACTACAGACTGAACACAGTATCTCTCCCATGGAAAACTAAATACTAAAATTGATACTAAAAACCGTCCCAGCCTTCATAACCCACCCTCTGGACCTGTTTGTATAAACTTTACAGGCCATTTCACTTCATCAAACTAAACAGACAAGTAAATGGACAGGGTGAGAGGTTTCTATATGGAATCGGGATACATACCAAAGTCACATGCCTAACCTGTTTGGTTTCTTTTCCCCATCGATCTGCAAAATTGACACATGCAAATACATTTATGGGAGCAGGTCAGAAAAACAGCTGTTTGGTCCGATAAAAGAGGCATGTTTGGGTCAGGGAAGCTGAGCATTTAACAGTATTTAAAAAGGGAGAAGCTAGAGCACGTTTGAAAATGCAGGTGTATAAATATTCCCATCGGGTTTGATGGAATATCTGAAGTTTTTCCCAGGCAACGGCTTTGACGTGCCTCTTTTCAGCATGTACAGTATGTTGCCTTGTGCGAAGGAACAGTGTATAATTCCTGGAGCTGATGTCTGACTGTGATAGCTGGTCCTGGAAAAGACCCTGGCTATGTGTTCAGGCAAATTGGGTTGATGAGTTAAGGACCTAATTTGGACTTTTGTTCCTTCTGACCATAGGCATTTAATAAAGTAGGATCCAATTGGCAAAGTTTGGTTCTGGATCTGAGTATCATGAAGTATTGGGGACACTCAGCCATGGGTTTTACTTTGGTGCTTGAGTCAAAGGTTGAGTCTGACTGGTTGTTTAACCTGCAGTTTGTGAAAAGAGGCTGCAGCTTGACTACATACATGGGGGAAAAAGTCTTAATTCTTAGGTCTGGATTTCAAAACTGATCGTCATATGGAAAGACACCCACACCCCTCCAACAAGCCTGAGTTTTTGCGGGGAGGTGCGGTGCACTTGGCAAAATATCATGCGAACAGCAAATTCAAAGAAAATACTAAGTTATATGCCTTCCAGCAATGTTTTCCTCTTGAGTCTTGGCACTGCTGCCCAAGGGAAAAGTAAATCCCTCCACAGTAAAACAGACACAGCTGCAAAGCCAAGACTAGAACCCTTGTCGTACAGCTGCATAACACAGGCTTCTACTTAAACTGAAGGGAGAGTGCCATTGGCTCTGGAAAAATCCTTTTGGTCTTTCTAAGCCACAAACTGCCAACACAGGGCAGTGTTCTTACCAAAACATAAATTTGCTGCTGCTCCTCTTCCTGCTGAAGTATGTGGCAAAAACCTCCCATTAAACACCAGTGGAGAGAAGGTTCATAACTAGAAGCAACAAAATTCTTTCATATCTTTGTTTAATTACTACCTGTTTTCTTTGAACAGGGCTGGCAATTTAACTACATGGAAAGTCTGAACCAAGTGACAAACTGTTTTTGAGCCAGAGGGACAAAAAGAACATTAGAGCTGCGTTAACATTTCAAATCTGAGCCATTTTTAATGACCTGTCACTGCACAGCCAGTTGACCAGTTTTCTTCAGACTTTACAGACACATTCTCCTTGGCCTTCAGAGGAAATCTAACAATTTTTGGGCCCAACTAATTTTCTAAGGCAAAGACACTAGAAGGAAGAAAGGGGAAGCTAAAACCAGGGCTTTATAATGGCAATAGGATGTAATCTTAATGGCACTCCATAATAAACAAAAATATGTTAAGATACATATTTAAAAAAACAACTCCCACACTAGGAATATAAAATACACTTGAGAAAAATGGCTACTCTAATATTGCTGTAGGAACCTTAACTTATGTGTTTCTTGACTTTTCCAGTTTTACTTGGGCTGCCTGAACGCTGCATTAGCGTAGGGTCAAAACTTGAGGGCTTTGCTACTCCCTTGCCTAAAGTTAAACATGTTTGTGTGGGCTGGAGTGGGGCCTAAATAAGGACTTCAGCCTTTGTTCTGTTAGTTTTTAAAACCTGGTCCCATTCCTGCTTTCAATGGGAGCTGGATCATGGCCATCGTATTTAGGCTGCAAGGTGTAAATTGCTTTGGAGGGGGAGCATGGTGCTGTAGAGAAAATGAGAATGTTACTTCTCCTTGTTTTCACCTCAAATGAGCCTGAGGGGTCGATGAGTCTATGACAAGCTGTAGTTTTCTTCAAGTCCCCATTTATGGCAAGCAAAGTGAAACAGCCCGCTCCCTTTCTTGGTCCTTTTTGGAGCATCTCAGCAGGAATGTACATTAGCACTCTGGTGCCTAAACTTTTTATTAAGGCAGCCCACCAACTGCATTTTCTCCTCTTTTCCCCCCCCCCGTAACCTATCAATATGTATTTGACCCTTTACCCTGACACGAACCCAGCCCAGTGCAGAGACAAGGTCCTGAGGGGGAGGGAGAGGATCATGAGCCCACCCACTGCAGCAACAGCTGCTCCCTTGACCATGGCCATGTTCTTTGGTCCTTATCAACCCCTAGGGCTTGAAGAGACTGCAAAGGTCACCTATTCTAACTTCCTGCCAAGATGCGAGATTTGTTATCATTGGAAAATTCTAATGACTAATACTGATGAATTCAAAGGAGCTGATCCAATTTCCATGAAAGGAAATGGACTTTTGACAATGGGATAATGGACATTGGAGCATGCCCATAGAGTCATATTTCCCACCCCTCTGCCACGTACATTGGCTAAACCAGACCTCCTCTATGTGAAAGGATAAATGGACACAAATCAGACATCACAAATGTTAACATTCAAAAGCCAGTAGGAGAACACTTCAACCTCCCTGGACACTCAATAACAGTTTTAAAAGTAGCCATCCTTCAACAAAAAAACTTCAAAAACAGACTTCAAAGAGATCCTGCAGAGCTACAATTCGTTTGCAAACGTAACACCATCAGTTTGGGCTTGAATAGGGACTTGGAGTGTAGCTCACTGCAAAAGCAATTTTCTCTCTCTTGGCATTGACACCTCATCAGTGATTGGGGGTGGACCACATTTACCCTGACTGGTTCCCCACTTGTAAGGTAACTCCTTTCTCTTCATGTGCCAATATATATTTATACCTGTATCTGTAATTTTCACTTCATGCATCTAAAGAATAGTTTTTTTACCCACGAAAGCTTATGCCCAAATAAATCTGTTAGTCTTTAAGGTGTCACCAAACTCCTAGTTTTTTTTGTGGATACTAACTAACATGGCTACTCCTCTGATACTTATTTCCCACTTAGCCATTCATTAAGTGAACTACTAACCACTAGATGTCACTGCTACGCTACAGAGCAAAAGTTAAAATAATATTTATCTGGCAGTAAATTTCCTGACTCATAAGGAAGCGGGGCTATAAAAGTTGTGGATCATTTGAATTGCTTCCAGTTTAAAAAACATTTTTCTTTTTTTTACTGAAAATATTGGATTCAAGTTCAAAACAGTCATTTAACAAATAACCTCGACTTTTATTTTAGACAGGAAAAAATACTTTGAAGTTTTATTCCGAGTACAGAAACACAGTCTGTAGCCCTGTGAACTGAAATGATGGGAAAAGAATCCGATCCAAAGTGCTACAATGTTAGAGAGGTGCCATGAATAACTAGAGGACTGGGGGCAGTGAGAAAGACCCAGTTCTGTTGATCACCCCAGAATGTGTGACAAAAGGCAGGTATGGAAGAATACTATTATTAATGATATCATACATTTATATGGGGCCTTTCATCTCCGAGGTTTCCAAATGACAGTGTATAGCTAAACAGAGATACAAGAATTCCTTCAGTGGTAAGTGAGGTGGGCCCACCTCTGGGGTGGACCACTGCAGCTGTTCAACAGTGCAAAGCTGTTAAGTGATTAAAAATACCTGTTTCAATTCAAAATACCATGGGAACATTTTTAAGGCAGGTACAATGTACATTAAATTGGCCAGCTCTGAATTTGTCCAGGTCACTGGAGCTAACTCCAATTATTTTGCAACTTGCTATAGCAGCAAGGGGTTAAATAACAATAAAGCACAGTAAAGACTCCCACTGACGAATGGTGCAGAAGTGTGACAATTCATCCTTGCAAAGAGGTTTGGGAGGCCCTTTGTAGGGACAGGTAACACAGGAAACACAAGCTCCTTCAGGATGAAGGTGGGGTGGGATGGCAGGCTAGGAAACTTTCCCTTCTAGGGGACCAGCTGACTCTTGGCTAACTGGAGGGATCCATGCACCTGCATGTACAGAAGGTACATTGTCATTGTATTCTACTGTACATGTAAACTCATGCCTGCATGGGTTGGGAAATACTGCAGCATATTAAGGGCTCAACAGTTCTGACTAGTTGTGGCCCCAGCTTGAGTCACCCTAGGGTACATCTTCACTGCAGCATTAACTCGGGTGCTTGGCACTTGGATCTGAGCATACGGATTAGCCTTGCTCAGGGTGAGCTGCTGCACCACAAAGCCATGCTGAAGTGTGTCCACTTGACTGCACCCATGCTGGCACTGCACTCCCTGTCCTGCATTTGGGCATGTTCTGCTACCTGTGCTGCTCTGGGCAACAGCCCAGGTGAAACAAGGGCTAGTGTCAAAGGGGACAAAGTTCTCCCACAATTCACTGGGAAAGCATCAGACAGCAACTCTGCTGCCGCAGTTCTAAGAGCTTGTGGCCTATCCCATGGTTTTGTTCCTTCCAGTGAGCTATGATTCTCTGTGGGAGAACTTGTCCATCCTTTTTGGCACACTGGGGAAGTTGTGGGAACGCACTGGAGCATGCTCAACACGTGAGTAGATTAGACTGTGTCCTCATTGCCAAGTAGGCAGGTAACCAGCCTGAGTATAAGCAGCACCTGGGCTTTAGCCTATAGTCCCGGATGGGCCAGTTAGCCCAGGTAAAAGGCCTCATGGGTTTTATGTATGGACAGGACCTGGGTTAGGGGCAACATGTGAATAAGAGCCCAAGTTAACTCTGCAGTGAAGACAAGGCCCTAATGCTGCATTCTAACCCAGAGGTGTCTGTATTTCAGTGCTAACTGAAGTGATTTGTGTGTCTAAATACAACATGATGAAAGGTGCTCTGTCATGGTAAGTTATTAGTACAAATGAAATCTGTAACCCAGCACAAACTATCCAAGCCAATTCCCACACTTTAAATAACATGGGAGGGAAACTCACCAGACAGTGAAATGACCCCACTCATTTGCTGCTCAGGTACTGCCTTGTAGGTTCTAGCTCAAGGTGAGACTCCAGCCAAGGAGCGAATGAGACAGAAACAAGGGAAGGGCAAGAATAACTCAGTTCTCTGGCTCAAGTTGCTGACAAAAGCACGAAAGCCACAGGCCTTAGTATAAATTATGACCTCTCAACTAGTCTAGAATCATAATAAGAAGGAAGGAATCAGATGAGTAAAGCAAAAAGGGAAAAGCAAACACCGTGAGTCATGGTGCAGAGAGGTTAGTTCCCTAGAAGTTCTCACCACATTAGATAGCACAGCTCAGTGACTGAGCGTCTAGAGAATAAATCAAATGGGGTTTTTTCTGTTGATAAAACACATTTTCTCCACAGCAGTTCAATATAATATTTCCTGGCTCCACTCTATTCTAGACTTGGAGTGAGGATGCTTTTCCAGGACTGCATTAGGGATGGCTCAGCTACCAAAAGAGGCAAATGGCTCTCCTAGGACCTTAAGCAATAGGCCCTTCTGGCAGACTATTTGCTCTCTGCCTGGTCTCTGGGTTTGCTCCCATTTTGCCCCAACCCCATCTCCCCATTTGCTCTCCTCTGTGTGCTTCTGCCCTTGCTCTCTCACTTATAGGCCTCTCAGCTGTTGTGGAATGTGGCAGTTCTGGGCTGCCCCAGGCTAAGGACAGCGGCAGCAAGCAACAGAGTGGGTGTGACTTGTGCACAGAGACACGGATGAAGAGAGATGGGAGCGTGCATCACAGGCTCTGCTCCTAGCTAGCTACTGGGGGCTGTTCCCAGAACAGCATGAATGGGGGAATGCTGCCCAAACGTAAAACAGGGAGCCAGAATTGGCTCCAAAGAGTGAGGTGCTGCATATGGTTGAGTGCTCTGACCCCGTCAACTGAAGAACAGGGCTAATACTGCGTGATGATTCCTGTGTCCACGTACAAGATTATTCTTCTACATTGATGAAGCTTTCACTGTTTCTTTCCCTGAACGTAGCTTTCAAAATAAGTTCCCCATTTTCTCTAACATGGTTTTATGTCCAAAGATCCCCAGCTGGTGTAGATTGACTGACATGCTGTCATTGATTTAAATGGAGCTATGCCAGTTTACAACAGCCAGGAATCTGGGCCCGTATCTTGTCCAGAGTTCATGAAAGCAACCATCTGAAGTTTCTAGACTAATCCATACTGGAAATATGGCATCACCAAAATGCTTTCTCCAAAGTCAGTTAGAATACAGGTATCTCTTTCCCTACTACCTTATCTGGTGGTGTGGGCCTCTTGCTATAGCAACCAAACCTTTCACCCAACAGTACCATCAGGAAGATGGCAGAAGCTAAGCCATCAAAGTATAGATCTCCCCTCAAGTAGATAGCCACAGCTTCATATTTAAGATTCTAAGATCAGGGGCTTTAAGCCCAGATGAACTAATGACCGCTGTTATCATTCTTCCACCTAGAGTAGCACAAGGTTTTATTACTTCCTGCTTTGATTTTGCCAGTAGTTATCTGAAGTGGCTGTAGCAGAAAGCGAACCCAGGCTCTGGGAGCAAAAGCCAGCTTTTCACTGGGACAGTGAATTTTTTTCAAGCTGAAATACAATCAGTCTTAAATCCTTTAAAATCCCACTTGATTTTGGGTATGTCTATACTATCTGGCTCTCTGGGGGTAGTGTTCGATGTATCGGGGATCAAATTATTGCGTTTTGCCTAGACACAATAAATCGATCCCTGAAAGCGCCCCCGTCGACTCCAGAACGCCAGGTCCGCAAGAGGAGTAAGCGGAGTTGACAGAGGAGGTGCCGCAGTCAACCCGCTGCTGTGGGAATGGCCAGGTAAGTCAAACTAAGGTACTTCGACTTCAGCTACTCGAATAGCACAGCGCACAGTCAATCTGTGGAACTCCTTGCCTGAGGAGGCTGTGAAGGCTAGGACTATAACAGGGTTTAAAAGAGAGCCTCCATGAATTTATCCAGTTCTCTTACAGAGGCTAGGGACACCATTCCTTACCCAGCCTGGCTAATAGCCATTAATGGACTTAACTGGATAAATTCATGGAGGCTAAGTCCATTAATGGCTATTAGCCAGGCTAGGTAAGGAATGGTGTCCCTAGCCTCTGTCAGAGGTGGGTGATGGAAGGCAGGAGAGAGATCACTTGATCTTTATCTGTTAGGTTCACTCACTCCGGGGCACCTGGCATTGGCCACTGTCGGTAGACAGGATACTAGGCTAGATGGGCCTTTGGTCTGACCCAGTATGGCCCTTCTTATGTTCTTATGAACTCCTCTGCTAATGTAGCCCAGGCCTTTGAAAAGGAATTGGCTCCCAAATGATGTCAACAAAATCGAAGTGGCTTCTTTGTATGTTGCAGGTATTATAGTGGCTGGTGACAGAGCAGATTCTTACAGAGTCCTAAGGCCAATATTGTAATAATTTGTGAAAATATGTGTAAGCCCTGTAGCCTGAAGCCCTAGAGAGTAGGGAGCTAGCAATTGTCACCTCTTGGGGATGTGAGAGAAGAGTGGCCCAGAGCTGCTTGAGAATTCTGGATGGACAGGGTCTCCATGGCGGGAGAGCTCTGCTGTTAATGATCAAGAGGAAATGACTGAATGGGTCAGGCCTCATTTGCATTTCAGTTACACGGCAGTTTGGGGGCATTTTGGTTAAAATACAGTTACATTTTGTGTTTGTAGGCAGTCTAATACCATTATCTTTGTTTGGAAATGAAAGCACAAGAGAGTTGCCCCAAATGTGCCTGGGGTGAGACTTCATCCAGACCATCAGCATGGCTGGGCCCAGTCGGGTAATGGTGCTTGGACAAAGCATGAGTTGACTAGAAAGTGCAGAGAGTGGTTTCTATCTTCTGCTGAGCGTGCTTGTGGGGTGGCAAGGACTATGTGCTACTAATTTTTCTCTCAAGGCTCATCCCACTGGCAGCTTCAAGAAAATGGAGGGCTTTGAGGGAGTGGGCTGGGTTGGGCTGAGGTAGCTGGAAGGTGGCAGATATCAGTGAGGCAGGTGAGGTGATGTACTGAAGCTGCAGAAAGCAGAAGCCTATCCAGCAATCAAAGCTGAAATCATTCAGCTGGGTCAGGGGGTAGAGGCCTTGGAGAAGCCCAGGCAGCACTTCCCTTAGGAGCTGGAGACAGATGTGTATGAACTCCACCAATACTTTTGTTAGATAAGCCCTAAGGCAAAACTGGAATGTCCTGAAGTGGGATCACTGTTTTGTGAGAGCATTCTTTGTCATAGCATTTTGGCCATTTCTGTTCCCATATTGCCTGGCGCTCAGAAATGCAGCGGCTGCACAAAATTATATATTATTAATAATAAAAAAGTTCACAAAGCTTTTTCAGGCTTTAAACTTAAGCAGGTTCATTTTGATTCAGTTCTTCTTGTTTCCAAGCCATTTTGTCTGACTCTCCAATCACACTGAGCATCAGATTAAAAGTGATAACAATTCCCAGGTACTCTAGTTGTCTGTGAACTCTGGTTCACCTGAGGAGGAGACTCACACAGTTGAATTCATTCAAGCACCTACAGTACATTGGGAGTTGTGCCACATGACCTGCAAACCTCCTGTTCTGTGACTCCAAAGGCAGACAGACAGGAAAGTGAGAGTTCACTGAGAAACAGCAAATGCTCATCAGTGCACAGGGATGCAGGACGCCAGGCTGAATTCCTGACATATTAGCATTAGAGCTGAAGGCACCTGCCAATGGCTCTCTGGCCAGGCCAGACCAAACAAAAAGTTCCTCTTGAAAGTTAAAATTAGAAATCAGATATTACTCAATTGGATGTCCAATAGTAGCAGTTGTTCAGTCTCCCTCTAAATCCCACTGACAGATTTAGGGCCAACTCTTTTGTGGGGTGCAGTGCAACTACATAAACCTGGTATCACTTGTCACAACTCGTTCTCACTAATGGGGTTTCTACAATGGTGCACGGTGCAGAGTATGCACCTATGAAACAACGATGCCATTTGTTGCACCTTGGAAATCCCTTGGGCCTAATTCTTTCTTACATTAAGGCCTTTACCTAGCTTTGGCCCTCGGGGTGGATCCTTTATCCTGCCAGAGGGGTAGCAAAAGGGTCTTTGTGTCTATGAAAATCAGGCCTCTATTTGCAGAACTCAGCAGCCAATCCATGACAGGAGAGAGAGAGAGGAAGAGAGGGCTTTTTCATGGAGACTTGACTCTTGTTTTTGTTTTCCAGACCCAACCTTGTTGCCAGAATTTTTCTTTCTTTATGTGATGGTCCCCATTTGGCCAATGCCATAGATTGAACTGGGGACCTTTAAGAGGTGAAGGCAAGTCTCTACAGCTTCAGCAAAAAAGCCAAGCTCTGACGCTGCGGGCTGTAACAAACTGTGGTTCAGTCACAGAGTGGGACCTGTAACACACACCGATCAGTGAGTTACACATACTCCTAGAGCAAGCTATGCACTTCCAAAGTGCAAATGACTTTTAATATGGATAGAGAAAAAAGCAACTGCAAAAAAGAACAGGTCCTCCCCCAGAGCTCTGTTTTTACAAAGCTACTTACACTTCACGTGGCTCTGGAGCACTGAGAAGAACAGATCATTCTGTCATTTGAACCTGTCCTGGCTGGAGTCCTGTGCAGCTGCAGATCTGGGAGCAATGTGGGAATTTATAAAGTAGGGCAAGCTGATTTGTAACCTTAGTTGCATAGTTTTGGTTTGTTTAGTTTTTTTTTCTCTCCATTTTCTTTACATACTAAAAACCCAGGAATGTTGTCCGCATTGACAGGCCTGGGTGCATAGGGGAATGTGCCATCTGCCCATTGTGATAATTGTTCTCACGTATCACAGCTGGCATGTTTGTGTACAGGCATGCTCACCATCTCCTTAGTGGGTCAGACCAAAATGTTTATTATGCACAGACTCTCCAATGTGTTTGAGGTTTACCCATCACTGCGTGATACTTCCCAAGAGCATACATGCTCATTATAAAGTAACCAGACTGGTTCCTGACTGCACTTGGGTTATTTTGGAAGGCTGCATTCAGATTCAGTGGGAGTGTGCTCTTGGAAAGTACTATGCAGAGATGGGAAAACCTCAAACATTTTGGAGGTTCGGTTTGGAAACCTCTTTGGTCTGGAAATCTCTCAAAAGCTTGTCAGAAGCTGGTTAGAGGTCTGGGTGGGGTTTACATCTAGGGAAACATTGCAGAACTGAGAATTGGTTGCTATTAGTACTATTCAATATTTTTATTAATGACAGATAATGGAGTGGAGAGCAGGCTTACAAAATTTGTAGATGACACTAAGCTGGGTGGGGTTGCAAGCATTTTATAGGACAGGATGAGAATTCAAAAGAACCTTGATAAATTAC
This sequence comes from Dermatemys mawii, assembly GCA_007922305.1. Taxonomy (NCBI): domain Eukaryota; kingdom Metazoa; phylum Chordata; order Testudines; family Dermatemydidae; genus Dermatemys; species Dermatemys mawii. The sequence continues at coordinate 3,191,390 of ML677355.1, forward strand.
AGAATTGGTCTGAAATCAACAAGATGAAATTCAATAGACAAATGCAAAGTACTTTGCTCAGGGTGGAAAAATCAAATGCAGAGCTACAAAATGGGGAATAACTGGCTAGGCAGTGCTGCTGAAAAGGATCTGGAGGTTATAGTGGATCACAAATTGAATTTGAATCAACAATGTGATGCAGCTGGGAAAAAGGCGAACATCAGTCTGGGGTGTATTGACAGACGTGTTGTATGTAAGACACAGGATGGAATTGTCTTGCTCCACTGTACACTGATGAGGCCTCAGCTGGAGTATTGTATCCAGCTCTGGGATCTGCACTTTAGGAAAGAAATGGACAGACTGGAGAGAGTCTACAGGAGAGCAACAAAAATGATCAAAAGTTTAGAAAATCTGACCTATGAGGAAAGGTTAAAAAAATTGTGTAGTCTTGAGAAAAGAAGACTGAGGGGGAACCTGATAAGTCTTCAAATATGTAAGGGCTGTTATAAAGAGGATGGCGATCAATTGTTCTCCATGTCCACATAGGATAGAAAAACATCTGACAGGGCTGGTTTGGCTCTCCTTGGTGTGACAGTGCTGTAGTACCCTGATCACTGACATTACTGCAGCACAGGTATGCCTACAGACTCAGCGGGGAGCAATTCACTATTTTCTGTTGGGGGATTAGGAACACCTGGGTGTTAATTGTGGGGCTAATGATCTGATTAGGGATAGTTTGGAGGATATAATGGGGAGGAACAGGAAGCACAGGGAGGAGAGCTCAGAGAGTGAGCTGTGTAGAAGGGTCCTTCCACAGAACGCCTGTGTTATGTTCTGCATGTTGGAGAACTGAAGAATAACGGTACATGTGGTGAAAGAGAAACAATCTGGGTGTGTTTGTGACTGAGGGACCATGAAATTAGGCTAGGCAGCAAGGCACTCTGGGTAGCTGAAGTAGTACCCTGTGACACTTGGTCTGGCCTCAGTGCAGGGGGCCAAACCTGGCCTTTTGAGGTCCCTTCCAGCCGTACATTTCCATGATTCCATGGTAGTTTAGCCTGTAAAAGGGAAGAGTTAGAAGGAGTGTAAGTGAGGTGCTTAATATTAAGAAAGATGCCATGAAAACTGACCAGATCCTCAAATGAACTGTCCCAGAACATGAAAACAAGGGGTTACTGAATGAAATTGGAAGAAAGGAAATTCTTCATCACAGACTGCAGCCAACCTGTAGACGTGTTCTCAGGAGATAATGGGTAGGAGCAGTATAGGAGAAAAGGCACTGAACTAGGAGACCTGGTGTGTGCCCTTAGTCTAGTCTAGTCTTATGCCTCTGTTTCCCCTTGGTCTGCCTTGTCTATTTAGATTACAAGCTTTTCAGGATAGAGCCTTACTATGTGTTTGTACAGCACTCAGCGCAACAAGGCCCTGGTATCGGTCCAGTCTCTAGATACTATCACAATGTAAATATTAATAATCCTAACACAGGCAAGGGTGTGCATTCATCAGCCCCCGCACACTGCACAAACACTCTGAACTAACATGCCTCTGAAATCCCATTTTGTTTTTTACATAATGTCTAATTAACCTGTGAAACTCAGTGCCCCAGGATATTACTGAGGTAAATAAGTTAGCCAAGTAAGTTCCAGAAAAAAATTAGCTGCTATATCAGCGATGGGCAAACTATGGCCCGTGGGCCTGATCCGGCCCCTGAGTTCCAGCTGGGGAGGCTGCTCTGGCCCCTCCCTGGCTGTCCCCATCCCTTGCATTCTTAGCGAGCAGTGCTCTGGGTGGTGGGGCTGCGCAACAGTGTCTCTGGCTCCAGGCTTTGATTCAGTGTTTTTTCTTCTGAGTCTGGTGTAACATTCATCCTATTCTTAAAGGTTAGGTTTCACCCACTTAGCTCATCTATACAGATTTTGCCATTGCTGCCAATTGTTTTTCCTTCCTTCAGGCTGCAAAATTCTACATCAATAACAGCGATATGTTTGCGCTACTATAGGTGTTTTTCGTTTAATAATCTCAAGGTGGAGTGGAGTCAACTGGCTTCCTGATGAGGTGGTGGCTCATGAGAGATTAAGTGCCTTGCCAAGGGGCACAGAAAGCTAATAGAGTGCATGAACCTCTTAACCCTACTCCACTGCTGTAGCCATGAAACCATGCTGCCCTTCTTAGTCGCAAGTGGTCTTTTCCTTCATTTCTCTTTGGAGGGATGTACAGTGGGTGCCATTATTAATGGCTAGAAAGAGATCTGCCAAGCCTGTTTTTCTCTGCCAATCTCCAGCTGTTTGCAGTGGTTACACAGCTATTTGTGGTTGTCAGTGGGCCTTTACTGGCACATAATCAAGGAGGTGTGTTTATATGTCTCCTCAGACACTTGGCCAAAGATATCATCTGCTGGGTAGTTGGTTTGCTTGAGCATTTTTGACCTTTTGACCTGTACATTCCCTTCTGGTTGGGGGGTGATCTTGCTTCTTGGAGCCTCTGGCTGGTTAACCTGTGCAATGGTTGTCCTGTTCATCCTTAATGAGAATATAATGATGATATTTTGAACTATTAATCTTTCCAGTGCTTTATAAATAATACCATTTTCAATTAAACCTGCCCAGCAGTCCTCATTTGAGTTTGGGAAGTATCATTATCCCTAATTGATCTTTGTTACCATTGTCTGACTTGGCCTTATCCGTGCCTCCACGAACGCCACACCAGTCTATTTTGTTGCGAGCACTTTCTTTCCATTTCTGGCCAAAGAGGTTTGTCATGGGATCATCTCAGCATGTTTTCGATCTGCCCAGCAGTCGCTTGTGGTCTCTGGGGATCCAGTCACTGATGTGGGTTGTCCACCTATTGTCTTGCCTGTGCTTACATGACCTGCCCATCTTCGCTTTCCGTCTTACATCACCCGCACTACATCAGTCACCTCTGTACGCCTTCTGATCTCATTCGGTATATGATCATGGCATAATATCTTACACATTCGCCTTTCCATTGCTGTCTGGGTGACAGCAAGTGTTTCGTCCTCTGCTTTCATTGTTGACCAGCTTTCCACTCCATATATCATTGCTGGCAGAACAGTGGAGTTAAACAGTTCTGTTTATCCCCAGTTATGGATGGGGAAAGAGACGGACAGACATAAGTGAGTGCCTGGGCTGATGCCACAGAGTGAGTCCTTGCCAGAGCTAGAATTAGAATGCTGGAGATCCTTATTCTCAGTTCGGTGCTCTGCCCACTAGCTTTCATTATTTGCCTTAAAACACCAGGCTGCACTGAGGGCAAATGGTCACCTTTTGGGGGCTGGAAACTGGACTGGAAACTGTGGCGATGGGAAATGTCCATGTTACACAAGCGTATTCATCCCAGCAATTTGTCATGTTTGCTGTACTGTTGTAAGCTAGTGAACTGCTAAATATTTTGCCTCTGGGTGGATTTTACTTTCAACATGTGTCTTACTGATCAGACATTTCTCTATCTGTGTGCTTTATGATCATTTTTGAGGGTCAAAAGTATTCAATACAAAATGAGAAGACAGTCATAAAAAACTCAGCAAAATAACCCTACCTAAATGCCTCCAAGGAAATGGATTTTTAAAAACACTGTGACTCTGCAGCATAGGAACTCAGAGTGCTGTGAAAATTCAGAGATGCTCTGAGTTATCATTTCCTCTACCGTTGTCCTAAAATAATCAAGTCAGACTGTGACAAAACAGTTACAAAGACTTAATTCAAACGATGATAATCATGAGGCAGCCTTAACCCTGGAGCCCGTAGGGAGGGCTCTCTAACACAGTGGGCTGGAGAATGGAAGTCGTTTGCTTTGCTGTTGGTCCCTCTTTTGCTGTCTGATCCTGCGGGCTTTCTTAATAGATAGCAAAAGAAGTGCGTTAGTATCATTAGATTACTCTGCGGCAACAACCATATGTGGATAGGGCCTGCATCTGTTGCAGAGGGAGGTTCTACCTTGGCTGTATGCTCCCACCTTGCCCCCGCAGTGGGAGTTCAGTTAGAGATGGCACAATACACAGCAGCCTGAGCGGGAATCATTTTTGCTCCCATTTTGAAGGGTTTGGAGGGAAACCATGGCACCTATCTGGATCTAAGAGGGCGTTTCCTCCCTAGTGGGCAAAGCTATTCTCTTAACCCTGTCCCCAATGGGAGAAATTGGAGGAAATGCCGTACCCTGAAAGACATGGAGTTTCCTTTACTGTGTGGGTTACTCTCGCATGGGGGAGAATGGGGCCTAGATCTAAGGCACAGCTGAAAAGGAGTTGAACTATGGAAGTCAAGGAGAGGACGTGTCTCTGCCATACAAGATTAAACCCCAACTTATTCCTTAAAGTCCCATGAGCAGGGCTTCAAAACTTCATTGATAGAAAAATGCAGAAGTACTCAGCTGACTTGAAACCAAAGTAGCAAGAACAGATTCACAAATCCATAAGGGGTGGAATAATGCTGAACACACAGCCAGTATGAAGGCAGCTTCCGGTACCTCTGCAAGAGTAGGTATGGGCTAGGAAGGGCTTAACATAAAGCCGCTGTGATTAACATAACTGACCACTGGATGTCATGATTTCTCTACAGAAAAGCAGCAGGAACTCTCTTATTTGGCAGTAAAATTGGATTTCTTTTTAAAATATAAAGAGCCTCACATATGGTTTTTCAGGTGTTTGGCACCTTTTCCATTTGGCTAAAGCAAGCTCTGGAAACAGATGCTGCTGCTTGTTTTCTTAGGGTGGGGAAGGCTTAAAGTCCAGAGATGAATATGGCCTATCCTGAAGTCTCGGGTCACTGGGCCAGATCTGCAGCTGATGGAAAGTGGTGTTAATGAAGTGACGCTCATTTACACCACCTGGGAATCTGATCCATTATGGCTGCTTCTTTCCACTGCCGTTTGAATATAGCCAATACTCTCTTCTTTTCTCCTTCCTAGTATACCATTCTCTTCATCACCATATCCCGCCTCCATTCTCTTTCAATGCATTCATTTCCCTTGTACTTCCCAATTCAGCCCTGCTATGCTCTCCCTCTCCATCCCAATTCCTCTCTCTATTCGCTTCTCTTTGGTTTGGATTTGATTCATGATGAGCTCTGCTAAGCTGGAAAGATGACTTCAGGGAGACATGGTTGACTGGAAAAGGAAACTAGTCATATAAACTTAGCCCCGGTCATGAATATCTTTGTCCATTAAACCCAACATCCTGTCCACGTTCCTGGTTGTTCTCCATTTGCTCTTCCTCCTATTCCAGTCTCTATTTTTTTTTATCCCTAGGCACATGTCCAGGGTCAGTATACCCCACAGGAGAACTGGAACACAGAAGAATCAAAGGTGTTGCCTCACAGCTGTCTAGTGCCAAACGGACTGTATGGGATTTAAGTCTGGTTAGCTGTTATCAGCAGAAAGCAGTAATTCAGGGGACAGTTACACTGGGCTCGGTAGTGATTCCTTCCTTACACTCTGTCCTCACGCTACTGGCAATTTCTTTGACACCTCCCCGGCTAAGCCACATGCTAAGTACTAGTTCCACTCTAAGCAATTTGTGCTTAGCTAATTGTTGTCTTTGCTTTGGTCTTTCGGTTTAATTTCCTTCCCTACAGACAAGTTTACTTAAGCGAATTAATAAATTCTATATAGATTTAGATAATATAAAACATCCAAACACAAAAATCTAGGAACTTTAATGATTAACGAGATTTATAATCACAAATAATTACTAATTGAAAGCAAAAAATAATCCCAGTCAAATAATGAATTAGCTCAGCCCACCAATAAATCAAAGTAGCCATACAGCCCACTCCAGGAAGAGGCTGGGGGTTGGGCAATCACACCACCTTGTTGGAAGGCAGTCATGATGCTGAAGCTTTAGGCTAAATGAGGGAGCAATTAAAAGGTGCTTTGTTTTGTGATAGCTGAAACAATGGAAAACCATCATCCAAGGACTAGGAAGCATGGAAGCCTGGACAGTGGGTGGGCCGTGTGGTCCAAGGGGAGGTCTGGTAACAGATGTAGAGGCAGGGGATTGATTTGATTGCAGCTATGTGTACATGATACTCCATAAATTTCTCCTAACAGAAACAATTTGGAAGACCCCCAAATATTAGTTAATGGGTGACAATAGTGTCAGTTGGGTATATTTTGTGGACATGTTTGAAAAGGATAAGGAGGGACTGATCATTGGTTATCTCACAAATTCCTTGCCTCTTCCTACCTCATTCTCTTCAGCCCAGCTGGAACTTTGTTATACAAATTAAACCAAATACCCATTCTTCTGACTGGGGACAGAGGGAGGAGAAAAAACCACCTTAGCCAAGTCCATGACCATTTCTCTTTTCAAACAACTGCATTGCAGGCCTTCAGTAGGCAGGAATACAATGGCATTTGCGATTGCATTATGCAGCCTCTTTCTTGCCCAGCTGTGTCCCCAAAATGTTCTACAGTGCTAGCAGAGAGAAAAAGGGGGGAGGGAATGTCTTTTATTGGACCAATTTCTGTTGGTGAGAGAAACAAGCTTTCGAGAAACACAACTCTTCCTTAGGTCTGGGACTGACGGAGCTACAACATAGCTGTATGCAACCATGGAGGCTACAGAGCTAAGTTATATACTAGGAAAGCATGTTAGCTGCACCATAGGCGATAAATGTTTTCAGTGGGATGTGAAAACAGATAGAGCCACAGCCAGGTGGAAGGCACGCTTGTGCAGCTACTGCAGCAAGATCATGTGAAGGGGCTGCTGCTACTTTAGAGAAATGCTCCTCTAAAGGCCCCAAATTCAGTCACCAATTATAGTGCCACAGGTGGGGATGGAGATGGGGCTTCACACCTCTTACTTCACTGGAACGGACAGAGGAGAGACCCTGGCTATATGAAAGGAGGGAGTAGGGAGACATTGAGGATCCATGAGCCTTCACATCCTGGCCACCATCTGGCAGCTTGTTAATAACTGGTGGGCTCAGTGGCTGATGAAACCCTGATCCCACTCAGGCACTGCCCAGGGGAGCCCTGATTGGAGGAGCACATGGGACCACAGATTGGTCCAGCTGTGCTATTTAAGCCAGAAGGAGTCACAGGAAGTTGTCTGTGCAACTGGGTAAATTCCTAGCTGGCTGCTACATTGCACTTTGCTTTCTCACCTGACGTCTGAACCCTGCTTTCCAGATGTTCCTGATCCGTGCTGCCCTTGGCCCTTGGCCTCTGACCCTTGGCTCGACTCCTGACTCTAATTTTGGCTCTCCCCCTGGGCTCAGGTTACTGACTCCTGCTTTGATTGCCCCAGACCCGGTTGTGCCAAACAGGCTCTGTGAGACAGTCTAGATCTGAGAACTAGTGAAGACAATCCACAAAGGAACAGGAAGTTGCTGCAGTTGTCCGAGGGAAGGGACGATGTGGTTGTGCTGATGGGAACCTCTGGAAATCTGAGCTCCGGGCTTGGGAATTTCAGGGTGTTAGAATAGATCTTGCTCTGACTGAGGACATGGCTTCCTTTTTGCAATGAAGCTCTCGTGTTCTGTTCCTAGTTTCCCTCCAGAAGAAAAGACCTGGTGTCTCCTTCTTATCTCTTCTATATAATCCCCAAACTAAAATCGGTAAAATAGATTCAAAATGCTGGTCTACTCTGGAAAGAAAGTGCCTAAAGTCCAGTGATTACCCAGCAGAGCTGTTCTTTGTGTCCAGGGTCAGATTTCTTTAGTTCAGTGACAAATCTGAGAGTTTTGTACTTGTTACGTTGGAGAGTGAGCTGGGTTCTAATTGTGTTTCCCAAGGACTAGTAAGAATGACAAACCAGGAATGGTTATGGGGTCAGGCAGAGTGGGGCAATGCCCCTGCATCTGTCTGGGGAACATGGCAACATATGTCCTGTGGTTACCTGACACACTGGATGGAGTGCTAAGGGCACGTTTGAGGTCTAAGATGAAGACCTGAAATCCCCAGCTACCTGGGTGAGAGAAATTCAGCATGTTTTCCTGATGATCGCCCCACTGGCAAAGAAGCAAAGGAGTCTGAGCATATGATGCAGCCTGGCATAAATGACTGTCAAATAGAGGCTACAATCATCTGTGCCAGGGATTTGAAGATAATCTGCATGTCAGATCTGCTGGGACATCTGCTGTCATGGGTGCAGCCTGTCATTACAATGTTTCAAACAATGATTTGGTGTTGTTTTTTTTAAAAAAGCAATTGTTTTATTTTGGGATTCTTGCTGAATATGCAAAATAAGGGCAAACCCAGAAAATGATTGAAATCGCTTCACCCAGTTATTGAAATCACTGATGAAAGGTGTTCTAAAATGGAAAAGAAGGAGGTGGGCAGTTACTCCTGAAATGACCATTTCAGGTGCAATCTAGTCAGAATGTATAGTAGGAGCCAGCTTGTTGAGACCACTAAGTGAGTGAATAATTGAACTGAAAGGAGGTTCTGTACTACCGAGGTTTTCATTAGCTACTGCTAGTCATTTGGGGTGCTGTGATTGGTCAGAAAAGTGGCAAACTCAGTTATTTCACTTCTGTGCTGTCCTCTCTCATTTATTTACTTTTCTTCAGCTGTTCTCTCATCACATGCTTTGCTTTTGTAGGGCAAGGATTGTCTTTTATTTCCCATGTGCACCGTTTAGCACAAATGGGCTCTGATCGCTGTGATAGTCCCTAGGAGGCCCCAGTCAGAGCAAATAATGAATAATTACACTGAACAAGGAAGATGGAGAATTGGAAAAATGGGCCCGAGAATAGGAAATAATGTAAGCCTCAATTTTGCAAAACCACATCTGCATAAGTTTACTCACATGAATATTCCCTTGACATCAATAGGACTACTCCCATGAGTCAAGTTACATGTGTGAAAGATTATGCAGGATTGGGCCCGGCTCTTCCAGTTCTTCTTGTCAAATCAATAACTTGGCATCTGTTGAGTCTCCAGTGTCTCAAATTGCTTTAAAATCACACTACACCACAAAAGTTAAAATTCAAGAAGATATTGAGATTGGATTGTATAAGAGGCAGTTTTAAGGTCAGCAATAGGAAAATGATGAAACATGAATTACTTTACATGTGGTCAGAATAACGTACTTGTTATAAGGGTGGCCCAAGATTTAGGATATCCATAATTATTCCCTTCCTTGCTTTTCAATGCTTGTGCATTTAAGTGGTAGATAATTAATTATGTGGCAGGAAAGGCAGTGTGGCCTAAAGGATAGCACAATGCACTGGGACTCAGGAGACCTGGGTAAACTGTGATCAGGTTTTCAAGCTTTTCTTCAAAAATAATGGCTAGAGCCTCCTTTTTGTTTTTAATGAAAGCTGAGAGTCTCTCATGATCACAGGACTCCAGGAGCAGAAGGTTAAAGAAAAAAACACCCAATATCATTAGACTTGTGATTAAAGTGGTGAGAATTGAGTTCATATGAGATGATCATTTGTTTGAAAGTCACTGTACAAATTAAGCTCATCTCCAGCTTGGTAAAGTCTTCATGATGTCACTCAGTTCTAACTTTGTGCTGACCCCAAGATGGGAGGGGTTGCAAGCACTTTGGAGGACAGAAATAGAATTGAAATTTCACTTATGAAAGTGGAGAGGGGATCTGAAATCAACAAGACAAAATGAAATAAAGACAAGTATCAAATACTAGAGTTAGAAAGGAAAAATCAAATGTACAACTACAAAATGGGGTATAACTGGCTAGGGGGTAGTACTGCTGAAAAAGATCTGGGGATTATAGTGGATAACAAACTGGATATGAGTCAACAATGTGATGCAGTTGTGAAAAAGGCTAATACCAGTTTGGGGTGTATTAACAGGCGTGGTGTTGTCCTACTCTGCTTGGTACTGGTGAGGCCTCAGTTGGAGTCCAGTTCTGAGTGCCACACTTCAGGAAAGATATGAAAAAATCAATAATTTTTGTTGCTTTCCTGTGGACTATCTCTAAAGTAAAGGTAAATAAAGCTGGACATGTTTAGTCCTGAGAAAAGAAGATTGAGGAGGGCCCTGATAACAGTCTTTAAATATGTTCACTGCTGTTGTAACAAGGACTGGGATCAGTTGTTCTTCATGTTTACCAAATGCAGGATGAGAAGTGATGGCTTAATCTGCAGCAAATGAAATTTAGGTTAGATATTAGGAAAAAATTTCTAACTAAAAGAGTGGTTAAGCTCTGGAACAGGCTTCCAAGGGAGGCTATGGAATCCTCATCTGGAGGCTTTTATGAGATTAGATGAACACTTATCAGGAATGGTCTAGTTATACATAGTCTGCTTCAAGAAGTGGGGGTTGGACTAGATGGCTTCTCAAGGGTCCTTCCAGCCATACTTTTCTGATTCTTTATAAAGAAGCAGGTTTTGTCAGACTTCTTTCAACAGGTAACCTGGTCAAACTTGGTCTCCTTATGCTAAATCTTTTGATTTTTCCTGCCTTTAACAAACCAAATCCCAGCATCAAAATATTTGACTTAAGATGTGGTGACTGGCTCTACCACATACAATGTATGTATTATGAAAAGAGAGGCCAAAACTAACCAACTATTCCAAAACATCCACTTAGGCACAACTTAAAGTAACCTCAAATATTCTAAACAGTAAACTTGACTGTGCTGGCTACAGAGTTTAAATATGGGCTTTGATGGTGAAGAAAAAGGGCAGTAATTCATGTTCCTTAAAACAGGGAGGAATAAAAACCGCATGTCCCTTCTGGTTTCTGTGAAAATGGGGTTTAAGTAGTACCATGTGATGTACAAAGATTAGGTAATAATACATCTAACTACCCAATTCACATGCAAAATGACTATATATTATTTATATGACACAACCCTAGATGTCTCAATATGGATTGGGCACTAAAGGCTAGGTCCTATACAAACACTAAGATATATGTTTTTCCAGGCCCTGAAGAATACAGTTTATGGCCCTGATTCTTCAAACATGTGCCTGTGCACTGTGTTTGATGCTCTGTGACTTCAGTGGGACTGCTCATGGCACATGACGTTAAGAATAATGTGTCTGCAGGCTTGAGGCCTATGATCATTGTGTGCCCACAAAGAGCTGGGTTTGCAAATTTCGCACTTCAGAGGAGGCAATCTGAAATGTTGACCCAGTACCTATCCAGTCATGTCATTCCTTTTCCTCGCTAGCCACTTCCTCAAACAACAATATACTTTCTAAGCCCTCCTTTGGGAGGTAGTTGTTCTAAGTGCTGTCAGTAGAAAACCTAAGAAGGCAGTAGCAGCTGTGAACTTTCAGACATGCTTGAGGTAAAAGAAGCATTTTTCTCTTACTATGTTGTGGTTTCTTCATTCTTCTTTAGTCTTGTCATCCGGTGGGAGCCTTGTTCATGGGTTGGAGCTTATAGCTTCACTTCAGCATTTAATGTCCCACAAAAACCATTTAGGGACTCATTTAGTCCTTGCTGTGAACATTATCCCCTTACACCAGAAACTGCAGGAGGTCTTTTTGTGCAGTTTTGCCTGCCAGAAAACACTGTTGGACCAGATTTTCAAAAGGCTGCATCCAGAACTGCCACACATCTTAGCACTTTGAGTCAACGATTTTAGTTTTGTGACAGTGCTTCATGGTAAGATCATACTGTTGGCTGGTGTCATGGTATACTGCTTGATTGTTAGCCTGCTTACCTGGTCTTTTCTGGGTGTTCCACTAGAACGATGATAACTGAAATCTGGTCCCTTGCCAGAGCTATTTTCACACACTATTAGATTGAAGTGGCAAGCTGATTCTTTGATTTGCTCCCCCGCAAAGAGCAGAGAATGTGCACTGCCCATTTGCAGTTGAGATGCACTCCATCTTGGGAAGGGATGCATTCCATCTGGTTCCAAAATCCCATCAGAGTTGGGGCCCCTGGGTACTTCCCTGAGAGCATCCTAGCTGGCATGACCAGCAGCTCTGATGTAATCTAAAGTATGAAAGAGGCTTCACAAAAAGAACCTCAAATCCAGGGTAATCAATGTTCCACTAAGCAGTGTTCCCTAACCAGCTTCTCTAGCAGCCTCTGATGATGAACCTATGAACAATTAGTGGCTTGGTAATTAGATATTAATTTATGAATGTACTTGGTTGATTCAACCAGGTATTTCTGCATGCACCATCTACACACAGAGTTTCAGTATTGCATGACGGAGAGTAGGGGGAAATAACTGGTTCCTCCTGTGTTTCAATCTCATTGACACAGTGTTGGAGGAAGAGAATGACTCTACATCTGGGAACAACAATGCAAAGAAAACTGATCAGAGAAGTCCCTTAGACCTCTATCTACATATGATGTTTTTGCATCAATTATTCATTTCATGGGTGCAACAACTTGTGGAACATATTTATATTCCTCTAGCTGATTCTGGTCAACTTACTAAACCAAGTATTGACTGCCCTTAGGGCTCAGTCCTGCAAGGGTGGACAAGCCATCTGTTCCAGTCCAGTGGAGCACTTGAAAATGTGCTTAACGCTGAACACAAGTACTTCCACTGACATAACAGGACCCCTTGCATGCTAAAGCACTGACTTGGGTGAGGCCAGAGTGCCCAGCAATTTGCAGGACTGAACCCCTGATAAAGTTTCTACGTATTTGGTCGGCTGAAGCCTCCCAGAGGTGCACGTCCTCATTTGCAGAAAGCTGCAGTGTCCAACCTGCTCTAGTGTCTCCAGGCAGGCTCACCCAAACCTGAAAAAGGAATGGATTTCATGGTGGCGCTGCTCTCAGTGTCATGGCCTTTGGGGTGCTTTCAGGATTGAACAGAACACAGATGACCCCTCAGCTTTTTGATACTGGGCCTCTTCTGCAGTCATGTACACAATGTGAAGTGAGTGTAAAATGAGTGCAAATGCTATTAAATCAGAACAGTGCTGTTTTGCAATCAATCACTTTGACTTGATTACAGTCTATAAGAAGATACTTAGAAAAAGTATTTGTAAGGGTGTGCAAGACATTGTTACGGTAGAGTGCTAGGGGCGCTCTTACCCTCAACTCCAGGAAAGGAAGGGGTGCTCATTCCCCCCCACACTCCTGGGAAGGAAAGGGTGCTCATTCCCCCCCCCCCCCCCCGGGGAGGGAAGGGGGGGCCTTTCCCCCCCCCCCCACTCCTGGGAAGGAAAGGGTGCTCATTCCGCCCCACACTCCTGGGAAGGAAGGGGTACTTTCGGCCATGGTTATCAGTTCCTGCCCTGTTATCGCATATTTCACATACCGGAGTAATTGGTTCTCACTGTTTGCTCACCTTGTAACATTGGTCTACAATTTTTTAGAAGTCGTCTGCTTCAGAGATAAAATGTGATATTTATTATGTATTTTGATGTGCTGAATTCAAATATGACAATTAAAACAACTGGTTGGCTACTGTTTCTAAGATATTTAAATTTTTACATTTTATATCTATGTATATTGTGTAGATAGTAGAGTTTTAATCATAAATTGTAAACCTAGGTCTTTTCATGTGTTTATGGTTGCTTTACATGATAATATTTCACCTGTCCTGTTTATGTAACACTTTAAAAATCAGCAAAAGAGTTATAGAAATAAAATGTATTATGAAACAAAAGGCAAAGAACTATTATATACATAGTTTAGTCCTATTCAGTGTCTACTCGGCGCTTCTTCGCTTGTCTCTTGTAGTCATTAAATGGAGCATCTCTTGTCACTGTCCAGCAATAGTCTGCAAGCACTGATGGGCTCCATTTGCCCTCATAGCATTTCTTCATTGTTGCAATGTCCTGGTGAAATCGCTCGCCGTGCTCGTCGCTCACTGCTCCGCAGTTCGGTGGAAAAAAATCTTGATGAGAGTGCAAAAAATGTATCTTTAGTGACACGTTGAAACCAAGGCTTTTGTATGCCTTGAGGAGGTTTTCCACCAACAACCTGTAGTTGTCTGCCTTGTTGTTTCCGAGAAAATGTATTGCCACTGACTGGCAGGCTTTCCATGCCGTCTTTTCCTTGCCACGCAGTGCATGGTCAAATGCATCATCTCGAAGAAGTTCACGAATCTGAGGACCAACAAAGACACCTTCCTTTATCTTAGCTTCACTTAACCTTGGAAATTTTCCATGGAGGTACTTGAAAGCTGCTTATGTTTTGTCAATGGCCCTGACAAAGTTCTTCATCAGACCCAGCTTGATGTGTAAGGGTGGTAACAAAACCTTCCTCGATTCAACAAGTGGTGGATGCTGAACACTTTTCCTCCCAGGCTCCAATGACTGTCGGAGTGGCCAATCTTTCTTGATGTAGTGGGAATCTCTTGCAATACTATCCCATTCACAGAGAAAACAGCAGTACTTTGTGTATCCAGTCTGCAGACCAAGCAAGAGAGCAACAACCTTCAAATCGCCACAAAGCTGCCACTGATGTTGGTCATAGTTTATGCACCTCAAAAGTGGTTTCATGTTGTCATAGGTTTCTGTCATATGGACTGCATGACCAACTGGAATTGATGGCAAAACATTGCCATTATGCAGCAAAACAGCTTTAAGACTCGTCTTCGATGAATCAATGAAGAGTCTCCACTCATCTGGATCGTGAACGATGTTGAGGGCTGCCATCACACCGTCGATGTTGTTGCAGGCTACAAGATCACCTTCCATGAAGAAGAATGGGACAAGATCCTTTTGATGGTCACGGAACATGGAAACCCTAACATCACCTGCCAGGAGATTCCACTGCTGTAGTCTGGAGCCCAACAGCTCTGCCTTACTCTTGGGTAGTCCCAAATCCCTGACAAGGTCATTCAGTTCAGCTTGTGTTATGAGGTGTGGTTCAGAGGAGGAGAATGGGAGAAAATGTGGGTCCTGTGACATTGATGGTTCAGGATCAGAAGTTTCATCCTCTTCCTCTTCCTCGTCTGACTCAAGTGAGAGTGATTCTGGTGCATCAGAAACCGGCAGTCCTTCTCCGTGGGGTATTGGGCGTATAGCTGATGGAATGTTTGGATAATGCACAGTCCACTTTTTCTTCTTTGATACACCTTTCCCAACTGGAAGCACCATGCAGAAGTAACAATTGCTGGTATGATCTGTTGGCTCTCTCCAAATCATTGGCACTGCAAAAGGCGCAGATTTCCTTTTCCTGTTCAACCACTGGCGAAGATTTGTTGCACAAGTGTTGCAGTGTATGTGTGGGGCCCACCTCTTGTCCTGATCTCCAGTTTTGCAGCCAAAATAAAGGTGACAGGCTTTCTTAACCATAGTAGTTATACTGCGCTTTTGTGATGCAAAAGTCACTTCACCACAAACATAGCAGAAGTTATCTGCACTGTTCACACAAGTACGAGGCATCTCTGCTCACTTTGGCTAAACAGAAATGTGTCCCTTTGCAAAATCAAACACTGACAAATAAGAGAGCATGACACTGTATGATTTCTAGAGCTGATATAGGGCAATTTCTTTAGCAGAGTGATGTAAGCTTTGTTATGATTGCATCATCCATGACTTCTAGGAATAACATGATGCAATTCATATCATGTATGATGCAATAGCAGCTTCAGATTGCATCTTTCATTGTTTTGCCTAAAAAGCAAGTACTGTCCAAACCCAGTCATAGATTTATTCATAGATCCATTCAAAGATGTATTTTAGTCATTTCTGGTTTAAATTGAGATCCCTTCCCTTTATAACTCACTTATCCTCCCCCATTCCCATGTGAAGGGTCATCTATACTGACCCAATAGCAAAGCTTGAAAACTAGAGCCAATCCACAATTTTAAGCATCATTTTCGTTCTCAGTGACTCAGAATTAGTAAAGTTTGACTACATTTATTTCAGAAGCATTTTGGCTTTAGAGCAGTGTAATGAGACACCTGCTTGCATTGTGTAATACTAACAAGACAGAAATAAGTTATTAGTTATTCATGAGGTATGCATGAGATGCAAATGTTCCTGTTGTTTCTCTGCCTGTGTGCCCATGCGCAGTGGGCTTCACCCCGAGCACTGCTCCAATGCGTTGGGCTTTCCCCATCTCAGTGGCAGCAACGAAGGGAGCTCCTGTTGCGGGTGTGCCACTTTTGCCTTCAATGAACTCACTACTTCTGTTCAACAGCTGTGTGTGTGCCTCGTTCCTACGGGACACCGAAAGTACCCTGCAACAGTGTTTGGTAATGGGCTCTTCAGTCTAGTAGACAAAGGTGTAACACGATACAATGGCAGCAAGCTGAAGCTATAAATATTCAGAATGCAAATGTATACACTTTTAATTATGAGAATAATTAACCATTGTAGTAATTTACTAAGGGTTGTGGGGATTCTCCATAACTGGTAATTTTTAAATCAAGATTTGATGTGTATTAAAAAATCTGTCCGAAAGGAGTTATACCTGTGTAAATGGGGTGGGAGCAAGTGTTCACATTTTGCTGTTCAATTTGTTTGTTCCCCTGCTTTGGCTGTTCTTGCTAAGTTACAGCCTCTGTTTGCTGAACCTTCTTTAACAAACCCACTGAGTGTGATGCTAACAAAAGTGTGAGAAAAGGAAATAAAGCTCCTCCTATATATTGCCATTCCAACATGCTGAATTAATGGCTTTCTGGCTTAGCACATTGGCACTGAAGGTGATTTACCTTCTGAGCAAATAGGTTTCTTCTCTTTTGTGGTCTGCTTACCTGTTGGGTGAGGTGGCGCACACCCTGTAATCTCAGCTACTTAGGAAGCTGAGACTGGTGAATCGCTTGAGCTTGGGAGTTCTGGGCTTCAGTGTGCTATGCAGATTGATGCCAAAGGTAGTGTGGCCACCCAATATGGTGACCCCAACTTGGAAGCTTGGGGTTACCAGGTTGCCTAAGGAGGGGTGAACTGACCCAGAAAGGGAGCAAGTCAGAGCTTCTATGTGAGGGGAAAATATTCATCTATGTATCTGACACAATAAAGCAAGCTTCAAAATGATGTATGGATTGGACACATTTTGCATAGTGACATGTATTGGGGCACAGTACGTGTGTGTGGGCAGTGACGCAGTTACTTCCAAATGATCATCTGTTGGCCACATCTTTCAGTCCTCAGCTCTGCCTCTGAGCTGCTGTGTGGCCTTAGGAAAATCAGCTCCACCTCTCTGTTCTTGTCTCTAAAATGGAGGAGATGATGTCGCCAAGGAGATTAGTTAGTTTGAATATGGGAAGCTCTGAACAAATGCTGAAGTTTATTATTAAATAGTTTGCAAAGAAAGGGGAAGGACAGTGTTTAGGTTGAAGGTACAAGGCTGAAAGCCATGAGGTTTGGGTTCTGTTTCCAGTGTTTGAGTCAGCATTAGAGTCTGAATGTGCAAAGAAGTATTATCCAGACCGCTCAGCCCTCCTCTCCCTGTAAGGGTAAGTCTGCACTGCATTGCGAGCCTACACCAGTGGACTCGGTGTCTCCAAGTCCACACCTGAGTGTCCATACTGCATTGTAAACCTGGGCTTACAATTACTAGACTCATAGTGGGTGAGGCAGACCCGAAGCAGAAAGTCTGAGGTCATATCCACGGGTTCCTAGTACTCTTGCCAGCTATAATTGCCCCACGGCTTGGTTCCAGAGAATGTCCCTAAGATGACATCTATGGTAGATGAGGAGATGTTCCTCTCCCAGTACGTCAGCAAGCCTCTCAGCCAGAGGAGAAAGTGAATCAGACAGTAGTTGGAGTGAGGATCTGTTAATGCAAGATGCAACGTTAGTTTTATTCCCAAGCAAGATAGTATTCAGAGTGGAATGCTGATGCATATCATGGTAGCTGTCTTGGCGTCAGCTGGGCTATTTTGATTTATGTCAGCAAAGGATCTGGTTATCTGTATGCTGTGAGTGGAAAAAGCCCTTGTTAGGTCAGGGTAATTAAAATAATGAATAACTTGATTCTCCCTTCCCCTGCGGACACTTACACCAGTGCACATGAGAACGGCAGCATTTTGCACTCACTTTGCCCTGGTGCCCTTTGAACAAATTGCAGGGCAAGGGAGAACTGAGCTCTAAATTGTTGGTTAGAACAGGCGGAGTTAAGTTTCTGCAAATACCTTTAACTTGCCACCTCATCCCACCGCTCTGTCAGAAATATTTCAACTACCTAACTATCTGATGGGATAAATTGGAGAAAGTCCAAAAGAGAGCAAAAATAATGATAAAAGGTTTGGAAAATGTGACTTAGGAGGAAAGTTTTTAAAAAACTGAGAAAAGACATTGGGGGCTGGGGGTGGTGGTGGGCGGCTGCTAACAGTCCTCAAATATATTAAGGGCTGTTATAAAAAGAATGGTGATCAATTGTTCTCCACATGCCCTGAAGGTAGGACAAGAAGTAATGGGCTTAATCTGTAGCAAGGGAGATTTATTTTAGATATTAGGAAAAACTTTCTAACTATAAGGTTGTTAAATTGAGGAACAGGCCTTCAAATAAGGTTGTGGAATCTCCATCACTGGAGATTTTTAAGAACAGGTTGGACAAACACTTGTCAGGGATGGTCTAAATTAGTTGGTCCTGCCTCAGATCATAGGTCTGGACCTGGTGACTTCTCAAGTCCAGCCTTCCCTAGTTATGAGTTTAGTTAAATTGGATGAGATTGGTATCCTTTGGAATTTGAATTCTTCTAGAGACTTTCATCAGGAAAAATTAATCAAAATCGGAGAATGAATAATTAAGAGCATTGTTTCTGAGTTAGCCCTGTTTATGTGGAAACCAGATGTAGTGCTGGTGGTCATTAAAATTTATTTAAGGCAGGGAATGGAGGTTTGTATTTCATGGAGATAAAGCAGGATATCACATGCAAAAAGAGCAATACAATTTGTTGTTATGATTGTGATGCCTTGAATCTCTCATGGGTATTGTTAAGTAGTTCAATAGATAGGACAAACGCATGAGGTGATAGAGGACACCCTTTCATTGTGCTACTTTCTTAGGACAAAATCTCTAATTAGGAATAGTTCAGAAAAAGGAATGTTCATGTAGAATTGTAGAACAGTTTACTGGAAATTATACTTTGATGTCCACTTTCAATTAAGTGTACTCACAAAATTGCTCTCATAAATAATTGTGTGTGCAAATTGCAGACCCCAAAAGTAAGGCTAATTGTGTTTTTCTTTTAAATCAATCTCTTTTCCCATACAAAGCAATTTTGCTCTGAAAAGTAGCTTTGGCATCTGGTGGAACTATGTTGATTGTCTCTCAAGGCCAGATTTTTAAAGGTGTCTGGGTGTCTAAAGATGAATATAGGTGCCTCTAGATGTCCATCTATATCTTTATGTGCTTACATACCTTTAAAAATCTGGATCTCAGTAACTCCTAATAAGTAATTTTTTAGTTTCCAAGTAAAAAAATATTTTTCTAACTGCAGGTCCTGCAAATTCAGACTGGAATCAGAACCTACCTGGACTGTCATTCTGGATTGTGCATAATTTCTAGCAACAGATTCTGCAACCCAAATTCTTCCATCATTTATATCTATGCAGCTGCAAATGGATCAGCTAACAAATCTGATGATGTGGAGTCAAAATCAAATTCAGCTCGTCCTGGCGTAGCTATCTTAGTACTCCAGAGTCAAAGCTTATTTTTCTAACTGGAGTATGATTCTGAACATACGCGCAGGGAGCAGATGTGCTGAGTAAGACGAGAAGTCATTTTTATAGAATCCCTTTTTGGGCCATTCTCCCCTTTAATTGCCTAAATTGAGACCAGTGCCAGTGTTAACTTGGGATTTCTTGGCTTTTATCAATTCAGGTTCATATAACATTTAAATGTGGTTTTCATAGTTAATACTTCCTATACAAAATAATAATAAAAATGCTAGTATAGGTATATTTAAAGTCTAGTAGTAACCTTCCTTCTAAAAGGATACTAAGGTGCTTTAATGAACCTCACTTTAACTGTAAAGGACAGTTTAACTGTTTATTTAAAAAGAACAATTTCCTATTTCTTGTCTTTTATACCCAGGGTATTTTTTTCAAACACTACTTACTGTGTCTTTGAAATACTCTCCTAACACTGCATGTTTAGCTCTCTGCAGCAGTGAAGTTGCCAACAACTCCTCCAGAGGTGTGGAAAACTCTACAAACTTTCCTGGTGGAAATTTTATCCTGAATTTTGAGTGAAGTTTGAGATCACCTGACAGAATGGACTGGAAGTTATAAAAGGACAAAGTCTGCTCTGAGTAGCTTTCTCTCTGACCAGAACAGGAAGAGAATATTGAGCCAGAGGAGTGAGGTCCAGGACAACAGGTGCAGCAAAATTATGAACAGATGCTGATAGAATGCTCAAGAATGGTGAGGAAACTGAGGCAGAGATTTGTGTTTAGATTTTGTCGTTTTCCCATAGATCTGTATATCTCTTGTGCTACCTATGAATAAAGTGAGATTGATCTAGAAATCCCTCTTAAAGGTTGGTATGTTACTGGCTTCAACTATCACATGTCCCTGAAGGGCTAAACTATAAACCAGTAGTAGAGCTCTTGGGAGAACATAGGAATGGCCATACCGACTCAGACCAGTGGTCCATCTAGCTCAGTATTCTGCCATCTGACAGTGACCAATGCATCAGAGTGGTCAAACAGGGCAATTGTGGAGTAATCTGTCCCCTGTTGTCCAGTCCCAGCTTCTGGCACTTGAAGGTTTAGGGACACCCAGAGCATAGGGTAGGTGTGCGTTAAGCTACTGGGGAGTCTTGGGGTGTGTGTTCTGCACTGGTCTTGAGGGCGTAGGGCAGTGGATTGTGGGCCCCTCTTTTTAGAGAGGGTACTAGACAGAATCTATGCCGGGAGTGATTCTAGAGGCCAAAGAAAGAGCCAGTGTATGGAGCCTATCCATTCCTGGGGGATTCAAAGGCAAACGGACCCAGCGTGTGGTCCAAACATTGCAGCCCATTGAATTGTCCAGCAGGGGGAAGCTCCATGAAAGCTCTGACAACCGTCTTGACTCTTGATCCTTTTTAAAATTAAGGCTGCTAAATTGGGCATTTTCCAGCCTTTGGAGAGACTGGAGTCTAGGGAAATTAATCAAATAGTATTTGAAAGTCCACCAGTCTGCGCTTCCTTCTTTTAATGTTTGTCTGAGAAAGTTATCCAGGCCTGATGCTGTCTACTGTAAGTGCTTCTAATTCTGTGACATCACTTGTTCTGTTATCTGTCCAGGGCTTCTTCTCCAGTGGTTAAAGTAGATACCACTGTTGTTTTTGTGTATGATTCAGTTTGTATTCTGGTGGTACTTAGCGGCCTCTCCAAGGATGGGATTCCCATTGCTCTAGGCACTGCACACACGCATAGGAAGAGATGGTGCCTGCCACAAAGAGCTTACAGTCTAAATCAGAATCCCTGAAATGGGAAGGAATTTGCACAGTAGCAGTTGAGGAGGAGGGGGAGCTGTAGGAGAGTGCTTACCCAAGCCAAGGAGAAAAGGGGGAGTTGTGTTTCCCTGGATCCCTTTATTTGAATGCTGGACTTCTCTTTCATCTCTGGAAACGATCCTTGATTTGTTGCTGGATCCATTATCTGGTGCTGTTCCCTTGTTCCTGGATGCTAATGCTCCATTAGCTCAGTGGGGTTTACGCAGTTCTATGGTGTACCTGTATGTGCAGAAGCCCTTATTGCTGGGTAATGCTTGGCTTATTTCAAGTCGTTAAGCCCAGAATAGCCTCCAACCTTGTTTTCTTCAGTTTGTGTAGCACACAGAACTGTGACCTCCTTGGCTTTTTGCTCTGTTGCTTTCTCACACGCTACCTGGCTCTTTGATGGCTCTTTTCTGCCCCCTCCTGCTCTTTTCTCAAAAACATATCCTGGTCTCCCGTCCCACCATGCATGCGGACCAGCTTTTCTGCTTTCCTTCTCTATTTAAATCAGATTGTTTCTATTGGGTTAGTAAAATCTCCTTTCCCCCCATCTCCTCGTTTTTCTGCTGACACAATGTTCTCCCTTCCCCCTGTTGTCATTCCTCCTCCTCCTTTGTTTCCTTCACCCATTTCTCT
Source organism: Dermatemys mawii (assembly GCA_007922305.1). Classification (NCBI taxonomy): domain Eukaryota; kingdom Metazoa; phylum Chordata; order Testudines; family Dermatemydidae; genus Dermatemys; species Dermatemys mawii. The sequence continues at coordinate 3,213,236 of ML677355.1, forward strand.
AGTTCAGTACTCTAGTAATTTAATCTCCAAGTCAATGTCTTGCTTTAATCAAGTCTCTGTGGTGCCAGTTATATCACACACTTCTCCCCTAACACATGTGCTTCTAATTCAGCTGTTTTGTTACATTCCAGCTCCTAGTATTTCAGTGGAACACATTCAGGGCTCAGTCCTTCCTTGCCTGGCGGGGTGGACGGTGGGGGAGAACCAGGATTCTCCCCCTTCCATCCTTCCCTCTGCAGGTGCATCCTCTGCTACCAGGATCCTGATGGCTGCTGTAGAATTCTGGCCAGAAGGATCCCGGGTGGGCTCAAGGGACAAACATAGAACTGCACTTTACTGCTGTCCTGACTGTGGGAAGTTTGTGCTTTCACCTAATGCTTCTCATTGACAGGGCTGTATGTGGTGTCTAGTTTGGATGCAGAACTGATCTACACGACACAGCATGAGCCCATGGAGCTGGTGCTTTAGCCAGATAACATTCCTACTGTTCTCAAGTGCTATGCAGAGATTGTGCACTGGGCGCAAAAATTTTCCTCTGGTCTCTTCCCCACAATTCCTTTGCTTACCAGTACAGCACTGAGCAACACTGTATCCTTAGAGTATGTTTACACAGCAAAGAAAAACCCCTGGCTGGCCTGGTTTTTCTTTGCTCGTAGACATAACGGTAGTCTTTCTTCCATTCTTTCCCTTGCTTTGCTCATTGCTGGGAGCACCAACTCTTGTGTTTTCCCCCCTCTCCTTGCCCATGTGACTGTGGACAGCGGCAGCTTATCAGCTACCTCATGGCCATTTCCCATGTACTAACTGATTTTACCAAAAGAAGGGTCCCCATTGTCTAAAGTCAACTCCCTGGCCTACTGTTTACCCCTGAGATACTACTCATGGGACCTGACCAGCTCAAATACCACAGGCCCATCACCTGAACCTCTCTCTGGAGAACAAATGCCAAATTTTCATCTTGGTTCCACCAAACACCCTAGCTCTTCTCCCCCGTGAGGCCCTGCCCCCTGCTCACTACAGTTACACTCCCTCAGAGGTTCACTCTCCCTCACCCACACTCACTTTCACAGGGCAGGGGTTTGGGGTGCAGGAGGGGGCTGTGGGTGTGGTTGTTGGGGCTCAGGGTTTGGGCACGGGGTTGGGGCTTACCTCAGGTGGCTCCCAGTCAACATCACAACGATGCTAAGGCAGATTAATCCTCACCTGTCCTGGCTCCACACTGTGCCCTGGAAGAGGCCAGCGGCTGGCTCTTAGGCAGGGGGAAGGCGAAGCAGGAGGTCCTGTGCACTGTGTTAACTTGCAGACACAACCCCCTCAGCTCCCATTGGTCATGGTTCCCGGCCAATGGGAGTGCGGAGCTGGTGCTTGGGCTCCCCTGACTAGGAGATGACCTGCTGGCTGCTTCTGGGGCGCAGTACAGGAAGAGATTAGCCAGCCTTAGCTCTGCAGCACTGTCAACTAGACTTTTAATAGCCCAGTCGACGGTGCTGACTGGAGCCACCAGGGTCCCTTTTCAACCAGGAGTTCCGGTCAAAAACCAGATGCCTGGCAACTCTAGTACCCAGAGACCAGGAATTGAACTCATTGTACCACAAGGCAGTCCAGGACAGGATTATCAAGTTCCCAAAACACATTTGATACAAACCAGACTCCTGGAATTCTTATTCCACTTAGCTGGGCAGTATTACACATCTGTATAGCTGGTAGTATTACTAAACTCTTATCTTAGTTTGTACCTATCTTTGCCTCCTCTCTAACAGTAGTGTAATGATCTATGATTTAATTACAAAGGGAGTTAATCGCCCATTTAGTAAATTTTTACTATAGTATTTGCTGTGCTTCTAACAGTCCAGAACTTTTCTTTCAATGGAAGTGAGCAGGGATGTTGCCATTTTGTATTTCTGTGATGTGTACAGTTACAGACTATTTATGAATGAAGCCAGGAGTAAGAGGAACATGCATATCTGATGCCAGGTCTCAACCTGTACAGCACCTGTGTTGCAGGATACATACAGCCAAGTGTGCTGTTCTTCTCTACAATGCCAACCACCTTCACCTTTCTTCACAATCAGAGCACAATGCTGCATGGTGTTGACCACCTTCTTTGAGATACCTTCCCACTGAAATTAGGAGGAGTTAGGGATGCTCAGCATATCACAGGAGGCACTCGGCACCTTTCTGGATTGGACCCTGATCTATTTGTTTTCTAACAGCTGGCTGTTATAAATCCAGAGGCCATTGATTCAGAGGAACTCTCATGAATTTGCTTACAGTACATTAATTCTGTTATAAAAAGGTATATTCATGCATTTGGTTCTGGACTAATTCCTTCTGAATGAAATGAATATGCAGGGGTAGCAAACAATGCTGGTTAATATGCAGCCACATTACAATTTGGAAACCAGAGACTAATTGCTGGCATGTCTAAAAGTTTGATAATGTGCAATTGAGGTAATGACAGGCTTATCTTTGTGTTTGAAAGCCCATGCCATGTTTCATTTACAGTTTTGTACAAACAAGCAAAATTCTTTTGTGCCTAGTGAGCGGGTGTAATTGTTGGCAGATGTGAATTTTAGATGAGTATTGCCAAATTACTCACTATTCTCAGGGTTCCCCAGAAACCATGTTAGCACACTGGCCTCTCTAGTTCAGGGCCAGGAGAGTGAAAGCTGCACTGTTAATAATGGGAGCTGACAACTCAAGCCGAGAAATAGCCTCTTTAAAAAGGCCCTGGTCAGTAATACTCTTCATGCTTCACACAACTGGCAAGCATCCTCACTATTCCTTGTGAAAAGATGCAGCTTTGACAGTTTCTCTTATGACTTGATCTCTCAGATGTTAGGCTGGTTTAGAATAGATGCCATGCTGGTGTTTTTAATAGTTCTGGATTACTGTTAAATTTACAGTCTGTCAGTTTGCTGTCCCACGACCTTATTTTTTATGTAATGTTGCATCTCATATTAGACACATGACTGCACTAAAACCCCACTGAGAGTTTCCATCAAGTACAACATCAAAAATGATCATACACAGCTTGACTTAGATCAGATGGCTTTGTATCCCTCCCAAACCCATATGCAAATAATACCAGTGAGAAAAGCTTAAGGGGCACCATTACCCTTATGCACTTGTGACCCAGAATTGGTTATTTGTATTATGGTTGCCTGAACCTGATGGGATAGAATTAGAGCCAACCTCTTGCCAAAATGTAACCCAAACCATTTATGCAAGTTTGAACTGTTTGGCCTTTTTCTCATTATTGTTCATTTTCATGAGCCTCTATGCTTCCCAACATAGGACAGGAACAGAATGGGGAGGGCCAAAATAAATTCATAGATATTAAGGTCAAAAAGGGCTTTTTGGATAATCTAGACTGATGCCATGAGAGAATCTGTGTATTTAGAGCCCTACTGGCCATCTGATCTCATAAGGTTTGCAGTTCATTTTTGCAGACTTGTAGCTGCACCTGTCCTCAGTCCGTTACCTTATCTGTCCATGTGCCTCTATCAGGTCAGGGCTGGTTTGGACCCTATAATTACATGCCTCATCCATGCTTCCCACTTTGAGAGCAATACATTGACCCAAATTGTATGCTGATGTTGGGATTCCCTCTGACCTTTTCCACTCACCTTATCCAGAACACTTTGTCCAATTCCGGGAGAACACTTCATTCGGTTTCCTGGGATCAAAAACTTTAGTTTGATTCTAGCTCATCATTCATGTTGTTTTATTGGCAAGTAACAGCACTGTGTTCCCACTAGCCAGGCTCAGATGCAGAAGGTTTAGGTACAGGGTGATGCACAATTTCAAATCATATCACACAGTACACAGTTGATATACATTTCTTCTAGCTACTGCTGTCTCTACTTCTTGAATCTAATTGGTTTGGACATTCCATGGATCATGGACCAATCTCTTATGTCCTCACCATATCTACATTTCAAGCTTGTCAGTTCAAAGTGTTGCAACTTACCTCGTTAGCTTGCAAACATAGTCTGTAGTGCTCAGCCCGTCATGCCCTCATTTTCAGTTTAAACTTGCACTCAAATCAAGCTGTATGCAAGTTCATGCCCGCCACGTTGTATGCTTACAGCAGTTTTCTTTAATAAAAGCGAGACTAGTTGTGCTTACGTGACCCAGTTTTCATGGGTGAGTAAAACAGATGCAAGTGTAAGCAAAAACCGATATATTTGCATATACAAGCTGGATACCTACCTATAAGCACACATTTAGCATATGTACATTGGAAATGGGCCCAGATGATAATGCCAGGTCTAAACACCCTTGAGCTTAGCGGAGAATAGAATCTAGCTCTCATTTGTGTAATAGGCAGAATCAAGGCCCCTATATCAGAATGATTGTGAATTTGAGGATCATTTAGAACCAGCTCTGAACTTTAACGGGGTTCTTCTCTTGTGTAGATATATGGTTTGGAGAGTACAACAGTTGCAGGCTTATTTCTGAGGGAGCATCTGTTTGTTTCTTTGGAAATTTGGCCTATAGGGACTCCAAAAATTGCCCAAGGAAATCTAGGAAAAAGATTCTTGTAATTTTAAATGGAAAGTAAACTGATTTTTTTGGGTGCAAATTAGTTAAACCTCCATCCCCATTTCCCCTACAACATGTTCTATTGAGTATTAGGCTGAGATCCTGAATGCTAAGGACCAGAACACATTTTTATGGCTGAGTTCTAAATTCCAGGAAATATTGACATGCTTCTAGCTGCAGAGGCTCTCATTGGTGGGCACCACTACACTGAAGCACTAGTCAGACACAATGTGAAACTCGCTGCTTTAAATAAAGTTCTTCTTCCAAGCTCTCTGACATGGGGACATTTGACTCCAAAGCACAGACTGTTGGCATACGTTTTTTGGAAATGAAATGTGACTCTCAGCCCTCAGGACAGCTTTGGCTTTTTTCACAGTTGATAGTTGTTTCACAACTTTATTACATCACCTCCATTTGTGCCCCAAGATTGATGTAGGAAATTTTGTGTAAATACATTCAGTCAACAAGTCATTGTGTCACTGTGAGCTCTTAAAGATGTTCAGTGCAATGTAGCATAATTGGCAAAGCCATTATGGAACAAACTTCCATGATTTATAAGTTACAAACATGAAGGCTTTAGGAAAGTTGGTGAAGTACTTTATGGGTCACCTTTATTTTTCCTACCCTAGATGCCTTGACTCACACGTTTCCTTTATGTCAGTCTGTCCATATTCTAGGTCTTATTGGAGTGGAATAAAGAAGTCACTGTACATTTGGCTGACTAGCAATATTGGATGTGGTTTTTGGGTTTTTGCCTCAAAGAAGGCAAATTGAAGAAGCACTGGGCAAAACAAAATATCAACATTTAATTAGAGCAAATGATGGCATAAACTTCACTGGAAAGAGCGCGTTTAATCTACTGGTCTTTGGAATTTAACGCAAAGGGCCAAATCCTTAGTTTTTACTCTCTCTTTATTCAGACTAATTCCCTTGAAGCCAACTAGAGTTCATGGGCAGTTTGCCTGAATAAGAACTTCAGGATTTGACCCTAAGTCTATTGCATAAAGAGTCAAGATTTATTATTTGTATTACAGGAGTGGTTAGAAGTTCACAAAGCTCTGGGCCCCACTGTGCTAGACATAATAAAAACACATCGTATGAGACCTTGTCCTGAAGAGCGTACAGTCTAAACAGAAGAGAGTAGGAAAGGAAGTATCCCCTTATCCCCCACGGACATGATTAATGATTTAGCCATGGTCACACAGGAAGTTTGTACTAGATACCAAAGATGTATCCAGTTCTCCTGAATCCCAGCCAGTACCAGGAAGGCAGCCTTCCTCTTGATCAGTGCTTTGAGAGTCTTGGAGTGAATACACATTATAATTGCAGAGTATTTTTATTATGTACATTTTGTTACGGTTAATAATTTAACTAAATGAGGTTCAAACCCCTAAAAGAATATAACATTAAGACACTCTACCATTTCATCCTGTGCTCCGAAATATTTTTTTCCTTTCAGTCCCACCCCTCTGTTCTACTTCAGAAATCCTGCAAATAATTTTTTAAATTGGGTAATTAGTGGAAGCTGGGGATGGGACAGGGATTGTCTTGTTCTGAAAGTTGTAAAGGAAATAGCCCATGCAAAGTTTTCTCCACTGGATTGTTTTACATGCACAAAGGACACAGTAAAACTCTAAACCAATCTAAATAACGAGAGGTGTAACTATAGGATGGAGGGTAGTAATAAATAATAGCAAACCCCCTGAATCACATTCTAGAATAGCTCTTGTCCTTCATGTTTTTTTGTAATACTGACTGCGTTGTTTGGAAAGAATTTAGATTTTAAGAACATCTTTTCAAGATAATTATGCTATATTTTGTGACTGCACAAATGTTTGTGTGTGTAACATACAACCTATTGAATAGGCATCTTATTGGAAAGTTATGAAACCATAGCATTGTAATTAACGGATTCCATGACCATTTGAGGCCAACGGAGCATACGCATTGAAGCGGCCTATGGAGAAAGCTAGATATGTTGAAACATCTGCTGTTTCACACATCCCATAAAAACTGATCAATGTGTTGAGGATCCTGGTGGTGGCTTGGCTCATTATGAATTCATTTTACTGTTGATTAAGGGGCCAGTTAAATTACAGTAGTAATAATCTTGTTGAAGTAGAAGGCATTGAAGAATGCAAAATAAAAACACCAAAACTTGAGCTGGCCAAAGTATGCCAAATGTCGAGTTTTCAAAGAAGAGTTTTGTTGAAACTTTGAATCTGGTGGTGGGGTGGGGAGAGAACTTTTTGGTTTTGGACAGCCATAGAACTGGCTGTAATTTTCCAAGTTTTGAAATTTCAATGACTTTTTCGAAAGGGGCTGAGTACTGCCGTTCCTGTTGGAATAAATTGAAAGTCGGGCCCTTAATCTCTGAGCTTCCCCATCTATAACATATGGATAGTGCTTCCCTGCTGCAGTTTGCTGCGAGGTGGAATGAATGAAGGTTTATAAAGTGCATTGAGACTGTAATGCTACAGCACCTTCCATCTGTGAATTGATGTATTTATTATTTATCAAACATATTTCAACAGCAGACTTGTGCCTCCACCGCCCTGAGCAAGAGTGGTGGGTGGGGTGGGAAAGGTAAGTCTACATCAGTTTTCTGCCCCTGCCAGTCTTGGGGTAGCTCAGGGCTGAACATCATTTCAGCCCTGCTAAATGACTAGAGCTAAAGATCTCACCCACTATCCACTAGAGTTCTCACTCCTGCAGAATGAGAAGCTCAAAGAATGTCCTCCAGTAATAAATGAGAGAGGAAAGCTGCAATAGACACTGCCATTAAAGCCCAGAGCATCAATGCCTATAGGGATCTTTTTTCTGGGTGCATATATGAGGGAAGGGTGAGATACCAGCATTGCCCGTGACATGGATCCTCACTAACCCTACAATAAAACTGGCCAGCCCAAATATTGGACAGATATTTGCAGGATTTCTGAAGTAGAACAAAGGGGTGGGTCCTGCAACCCTCTCAACAGAGCATGAGCTGGCCTAGACTGCGGACCTTCAGAAAGCAGTTCAAATCTTTGCAACTAAGGCGGCATGGAAAGCACCATTTTGATTATTCAAACAGATACAAATGCCAGTGTTTACTGGGTAGACAAGAAAAATTACATTTGCTGTTCAGGCGTTTGAAAGTTGTGTTGCTTAAAATTTTTGAACAAGACATTTTAAGTTGTTAGTTCTCCTTTATTGGGGTAGGTAGTGGAGCATTACCATGAGAGGAGTAGAACAGGAAGAAGGCAGAATTGAGACCTTTCAAAATTTTGGCCCAAGCAAGAGGGCATGGGGGTGTCATTTGAACTCCCCGCCTCAGGTGCCAAAATGTTCTGGGCTGGCCCTGGAGAGGAAATTATCAACAGTGCTTACACTTGTGGTTCAGTGGCCCAAGCTGACAACAAAGATCTCAAGACCTTCTGCCCTGCCTCTCACCACCTTTCCCTCCATTATTGTGATCGTAGTAACATGCCAACTCAACAGCATCTGATGTCCTCCAATATCCAGAGCTTTCCAAATAATGAATTAAAAAAATTATGAATATTTTAGCCTCAAGTTTGCTCTGTTTTGTTCATTAGACTGCGCTGTTCAGTAGTTGGGAACCCAGCCAACTCTTCATGAACGTGTTCTCCAATTCCCAAGCTTCATAAGTTTTAACATGGATAATGCCTCATTGTTCGTATTTTGCTATGCTGTTTGAAATTTTTTGGGTCTGGGCTCCAATCCAGCAAACCAGCATTAGCACATTGACCTCAGTTGACCCACTTGCATGCTTTAAGTTAAGCAGATACGTAAGAGCTTGGCTGGACTGCAGCCCAGGACCATTATTGTTATAATTATTTATTTTATATTAGCTCCTTGAAGCCCCTGCTGAGCTCAGGGTTCTTTTGTGCGAGGTGTTGAACCCAAACATAGTGAGATGGCCCCTACCTTGAAGAGAGAAGACAGACAAAGGGCAGGAGAGCAAACAGGCACAGAAGTGAAATGGCTTGTGTGAGGTCACATGGCAGGTCAGTAGCAGAAATGAGACTAGACCCCCCCCAAGTCTTTGATGCCTAGTCTAGTGCCTTAACCAATGAACAACACGATCTCCCAATATCATATTACTGGCATGTCCATGCTCCCCCGGGGGTACTGAAGAAGGACTAGTTGAAGGAAACAATATGTAGAATTACCAGTGCTCACTGGATGCATTTGAAGGAAATCACGAGCAGTTTGTGAATGATTCACTAGTGTAAAAAAGGGATTGTAGCAGTCTGTTCATTAGCAGCCCAGGGGTTTAATGCTGATGAGCTAATACTTTTTTTAATGCCAGGTAGTTATTTTGGAAACTTCTGGTCAGGTATTGAAAATGTAGCCCACATGCTTCTGAGTCCCAGACAGGTCAGATGATTGTTACTCGTGGTCATGGTTATGTTAGCGATAGCTAGGAAGTAACCCCCTGTTTCACTACATCTTCAGCTCTAATTACACTGGTCTACAATTTTTTAGAAGTCATCTGCTTCAGAGATAAAATGTGATATTTATTATGTACTTTGATGTGCTGAATTCAAATATGACAATTAAAACAATTGATTGGCTACTGTTTCTAAGATATTTAAGTTTTTACATTTTATGTCTATGTATATTGTGTAGATAGTAGAGTTTTAATCATAAATTGTAAACCTAGGTCTTTTCATGTGTTTATGGTTGCTTTACATGATAATATTTCACCTGTCCTGTTTATGTAACACTTTAAAAATCAGCAAAAGGGTTATAGAAATAAAATGTATTATGAAACAAAAGGCAAAAAACTGTTATGTACATAATATAGTCCTATTCAGTGTCTACTCGGCGCTTCTTGGCTTATCTCTTGTATTCATTAAATGGAGCATCTCTTGTCACTGTCCAGCAACAGTCTGCAAGCACTGATGGGCTCCATTTGCCCTCATAGCGTTTCTTCATTGTTGCAATGTCCTGGTGAAATCGCTCGCCATGCTCTTCGCTCACTACTCCGCAGTTCGGTGGAAAAAAATCTAGATGAGAGTGCAAAAAATGTATCTTTAGTGACGTGTTGCAACCAAGGCTTTTGTATGCCTTGAGGAGGTTTTCCACTAACAACCTGTTGTTATCTACCTTGTTGTTTCTGAGAAAATGTATTGCCACTGACTGGCAGGCTTTCCGTGCCGTCTTTTCCTTGCCACGCAGTGCATGGTCAAATGCATCATCTCGAAGAAGTTCACGAATCTGAGGACCAACAAAGACACCTTCCTTTATCTTAGCTTCACTTAACCTTGGAAATTTTCCATGGAGGTATTTGAAAGCTGCTTGTGTTTTGTCAATGGCCTTGACAAAGTTCTTCATCAGACCCAGCTTGATGTGTAAGAGTGGTAACAAAATCTTCCTCGATTCAACGAGTGGTGGATGCTGAACACTTTTCCTCCCAGGCTCCAATGACTGTCGGAGTGGCCAATCTTTCTTGATGTAGTGGGAATCTCTTGCACGACTATCCCATTCGCAGAGAAAACAGCAGTACTTTGTGTATCCAGTCTGCAGACCAAGCAAGAGAGCAACAACCTTCAAATCGCCACAAAGCTGCCACTGATGTTGGCCATAGTTTATGCACCTCAAAAGTGGTTTCATGTTGTCATAGGTTTCGTTCATATGGACTGCATATGGAATTGATGGCAAAACATTGCCATTATGCAGCAAAACAGCTTTAAGACTCGTCTTCGATGAATCAATGAAGTGTCTCCACTCAACTGGATCGTGAACGATGTTGAGGGCTGCCATCACACCATCGATGTTGTTACAGGCTACAAGATCACCTTCCATGAAGAAGAATGGGACAAGATCCTTTTGACGGTCACGGAACATGGAAACCTTAACATCACCTGCCAGGAGATTCCACTGCTGTAGTCTGGAGCCCAACAGCTCTGCCTTACTCTTGGGTAGTTCCAAATCCCTGACAAGGTCATTCAGTTCAGCTTGCGTTATGAGATGTGGTTCAGAGGAGGAGGATGAGAGAAAATGTAGGTCCTGTGACATTGATGGTTCAGGACCAGAAGTTTCATCCTCTTCCTCTTCCTCGTCTGACTCAAGTGAGAATGATTCTGGTGCATCAGGAACCGGCAGTCCTTCTCCGTGGGGTATTGGGCGTATAGCTGATGGAATGTTTGGATAAAGCACAGTCCACTTTTTCTTCTTTGACACAGCTTTCCCAACTGGAAGCACCATGCAGAAGTAACAATTGCTGGTATGATTTGTTGGCTCTCTCCAAATCATTGGCACTGCAAAAGGCACAGATTTCCTTTTCCTGTTCAACCACTGGAGAAGAATTGTTGCACAAGTGTTGCAGCGTATGTGTGGGGCCCACCTCTTGTCCTGATCTCCAGTTTTGCAGCCAAAATAAAGGTGATAGGCTTTCTTAACCATAGTGGTTATACTGCGCTTTTGTGATGCAAAAGTCACTTCACCACAAACATAGCAGAAGTTATCTGCACTGTTCACACAAGTACGAGGCATCTCTGCTCACTTTGGCTAAACAGAAATGTGTCCCTTTGCAAAATCAAACACTGACAAATAAGAGAGCACGACACTGTATGATTTCTAGAGCTGATATAGGGCAATTTCTTCAGCAGAGTGATGTAAGCTTTGTTATGATTGCATCATCCATGACTTCTAGGAATAATATGATGCAATTCATATCATGTATGATGCAATAGCAGCTTCAGATTGCATCATTCATTGTTTTGCCTAGAAAGCAAGTACTGTCCAAACCCAGTCATAGATTTATTCATAGATCCATTCAAAGATGTATTTTAGTCATTTCTGGTTTAAATTGAGATCCCTTCCCTTTATAACTCACTTATCCTCTGCCATTCCCATGTGAAGGGTCATCTATACTGACCCAATAGCATATCTTGAAAACTAGAGCCAATCAACAATTTTAAGCATCATTTTCGTTCTCAGTGACTCAGAATTAGTAAAGTGTGACTACATTTATTTCAGAAGCATTTTGGCTGTAGAGCAGTGTTATTAGGCAGTACTAGGAAAAATACACAAAGTACTTTCAAATTAATAGTTTTTTAAAAATGATGAAAATAACTGGTTAAAGTATTAGCAAAACAGGAAGGATTCTTTTAAGAGTAAGATTGTTTGAGAATGAGACAGGTGTGTAAATTATATCATTTGTTGTGTTAATAGTGCTATTGCTAAGGGTTGTAAGTCAAGCTGCCCAGGAAATGCTTTCAAACAAAATGGAGCTGGTTTGATACATTTCTCTGTATAACTGGCAAGGGCTGTGATCACAATGAAACCATTTTCTGTAAGCCCAAGGCAAGACTTTCCTCCTTTCACAGCTTTTTGTGTACTTAAATAAAAGGAATGTTTTGATCAAAAGAACACAAGTCTCTCTGTAAATTACCCAGCTCTTCCTTGGGGCTAATAATGGCTCCACTCAGAATCCATGCAGTTCTCCCTCTCCTAATGGTGGTCATTTTCCATAAAGAAGCTTTTGCTCTGGTCTGTCAGGGGAGGATTGTCATAGGCACTGTTAGCTAGATTCCTACTTCAAAGGCTTTTAGAACTGACTTGGACTAAACTACTGTCTTGAATGTTCTCCTGCTGAAGAGATCCATCCAGATGCTAACAATACTGGCCCTGTTATGTCTCTAAACTCAGTCCCTCAAAAATGGGAGCATTAGTATCTGCTGAAGGGTTTGCATAGCATCTCTGTTAAAAAGTTGTTCCTGTCTTGCTCCATATCTAAACCAGGCATATATTCTTGGCAGTGAAGAAATTTCCTTCAGTCCTCTTCAAAATGGATTCCCAAGAAGAGCATCCTTCAGTCCAGTGGAGAACTAGCATTCTGTTCCAACAGTTCTTCCATTATTTCGTGTATATTTGTGCAGTATTTTTTGTCGCTTCAGGCAAATCGATAATGTATGCATTAAGCATTTGTTGGTTTAAGCTTCAAAGACATCTAAATGTGGTGGGGTCTCTACCCAACACACACAATTAAAGAGTTAATGTGGGCCTGAGAGGCCAATTAACTGACCTTGTTGCACCTGGAAGGTGGATCAGGTCTAATTAAAGATGCAGCCCAACTGGGAAGAAGCTGGGTGGTACTATGAAGAAAGTAAGTCTTGAGTGGAAAGGGAAGAACTCTGTAGTTTTTCCCTTGGTAATAGAATGGAGAGAACTGAAGGGAATAGCAAGGTTGCTGCAGGTCAAGCAGGAAGCCCAGGAAGGGAAGATACCTGGAAGTCATAGGATTGCAGCAAGCTCCTGTGACTGACCCTGGCTCAAGAGCAGGAACCGGACTTCTGGGGAGAAGCCCTGGGAGATGCCGATTGTTACAAAGAACCCAGGAAGGGGCAGGGGGAAAGGTCCGAAGAAAGGCTAGTGGTAAGAATGAATCTAGGAAAGTGGCAGCAAGGTGTCTGAGGGAGTAGAACTTGGCTGCTTGCTTGTACTAGGGTCTCTGGACTGGAAACAAGTGTAGAGGGGGGGCCTGGGTTCTGCTACCAGCCACTGGGAAGGTGGCATGAAGTCCCTGATGTAAGGGTCTTAGGACAACTTGAAGTCCTGAGAGAAAGGAGTAAGGACCATGGGGCTGGGGATGAGATTTAAGTACTCTGGATTGTGTGTTGGACTTTCTGTGGAAAGGGTGGAACTAAAATGTGACCTGATTGCAGGGCTGAGTCGTGAGATGAGACACCACCACAGAACTGGAGCAACCGTCTGCGGGGGGTGCTAGATGGGAAAGAGCTGCTATGCCACACTCAGCCACGAGGACGTATGCCCTCAGTGGGTCTGTTTTCTACACTGAAATAGAAACGCAGGAGAGAGAAGTCTTGGGGTTCAAAAGATCATGAATCAAAAATAAGGCTATACAGCTATTTAATACAAAATATAGGAATACGTTCTCAGAGGAGAAGATAACTATGATTCTGTGGAGGCATTTCTATGGCTTTCGTATGAGTAACTCTCTCACCGGTGAGAGTAAGCATTCACAATCTGATCCTGGCTAAAAATACCTGAAGAGTTTCTAATGATAGCGAATTCTGGGGGGTGAAATCCTACTCCTATTGAAAGCAGTGGCAAAACTCCTGTTGACTTAATGGGGCCAGAAGTTCCACTCTTGGTGCTTATAGACTCTTTGGATATGTCGAAGGTATTTGCCATGGTTCTGAATGTTGGCTATTTCTCAGGCAGCCATACTCCAGCTCGGGAAACTCTCTCTTACAAACACTGCCAAAATACCCATAGTATTGACAATGTTTGTCAAGCTGTTACTGATGTTTAAATGCCCCAACCCCCACTTGTTGATGCTTATAGTGTCCTTCAAGCATGTCACAAGGTTTATTGTGTGCCAAGTGCTTGACAATGTTTGTCTCATCTGCCAAGTGGTTCCTGGTGTTTAATAAGGTCTGCTAAACGCTGCATGATGTTAATGGTATATCCGCCCAGCACTGAGCTCTATGTTGTACGCCAACTGCTTAACCACGCTTATACTTGTCATTGAGTGGCTCACAGAATGTATAGGGCCAGATTCACCCTTTGGCATAACTTCAGTGAGTGCCACCGTGGCTGAATTTGGCCCATTGAGTCTAAAAGTGCTTCATGGTATCTTCGATGTCTAGAGGTAGGACCTGCCTCAAGAGGAAAGATTGTCTCTATCAGTAATGCCAACAGTTTGTAAGAAACTCCTAAATTAGTTGTTGTTCCTCTTTAGAAGAGCAAGACAGGTCTTGTGGTTCAGACACTGGACTAATACTTAGAGGTGGGTTCAGTTACTGGTTTATTTCCTGGGGATCTTGGCCTAGTCATTGAATCCCTCTCTGCTTCACTTCCTTTTTTCTAAAACTGACATAATAGAACTTTCATCTTGTCTATTTAGACTGTAAGCACTCCAGGGAAGGGACTGTCTCTCTTTATGGGTTTGTACAATGGAGCCCTGGTCTTGGTTGGTGTCTCTAGAAATTGCTATAATACAAATAATAATCTGGGTTCCACTGTGAAAGTATCACCAAGTTGTTCTAGCTTTTCTGCTTACAACACATTCTTCCCACTGCAATTTCAATCAGATACTGGACTGTTCATCTGAACTGTGTAGTGTAGCTGCACTCTGTGAAGCAGCTGCTGCATTTCACATCAGCTGTGGCTCCACTTCTGTAGTGGGTGAAATAATTCCTATGCCATTATACAGAATTTGTAAAGCAAGTTGAGATCCTTCAGGATGAGAGGCTGTATATAATGGTCAATAGTTATTCGGATGTTCAATGGTGAAGAAGCTTAGTGTGTTTAATCACATGGAGCTTATAAAGAGGCAGAAGAGTCCTTCCACAAAATAGAAGGGGGATGTGAGAGCTGAGTCACTTAGGAGGACTGCAGATGACTTGAAAAACACAACTGTTACTTTCTTATGCCTAGCAGTGCTGCTGTGAGCTCTTAGGATCTACTTTGCCTGGAGAAGGAAACTATTGGCTAATGCTAAAGGCATAAGTAATTAGGATTTAAAAATCCTTCCTTTTGATAAATCTGTCTGTGATATAAGGCCACAGTTTCCTGGACCCCAGCTTACAGAGTACATTATAAGGTGAGTCTTTATTGCACCTGTCTTGTGGTGATGCACGACTTTACTTGGCTCCCAAGAACTGTTTTATTGAGTTTATAAACTATTTTTCTCAACTTCATAAAACTAAGGTTTCACTGGCAGAGTGCTGCCTTTACAGTTTTAAAACTTGTACATTATAAAAAATGACACTTTTACCATGACATTCTCATTACACACGAGCTCCAGAATCTTACGTAATACAACTCCCAGGTTCTTTTTGAAAGTAATGGTGCCCACCACATACCTATGAGAGGAATAAAGCAAACATTTAGACAGTGCTGGGATCCATTACATAAAAAGAAAAACTTTTATTTTGGTGACAGCAGCCTTTTATTGGGCTCTTAAAAATTCAAGGAGATAAAGAGGTAAGAACTGATGAAACCAGCCCCTTCCTTCTCCTCCCAGGAGAATCCTATAAAATTCAACAGCTCCCAAATGTCAGAAGCACTTTATGACCCAACAATGCTGTTGGTTTGTGAGTTGGGCTTTGAATGATGATATCCTACATCCCAGCTGAGTGCTCCCGGATAGTTCTCTGTTTTCTGAATGTTTTTCCTGTGCAGAATCGTAGGAATTTTATATGGTTTAGTGCTGCTGCTGGTGGTTTCTCTGGTGAAAGGACAATGCCCGGGTTGATTTCTTGATTACATAGTAACTGGCATGTGCTCCCTTCCTGCTGCTTATTTACTGGGAAAACAAGGTTCTGAATTCTCTTCAGACTTTCAGCTAATGGCTGCCAATTAAAATGCTGGTACATTGGCATGACCTGTGTTATGGTGTGCTGACATATGGCAGAAATGAGCCAAGGTGAAAAAGGCACCTTGGAAAACATTGACCGCTCTGTTGAAATTAGTTAGATTCCTACAGGGTTGGCCAGTTAGTCTTTGTGGGCTTCAGGGGCTCATCTGCTATCAAACCCAAGCATTGTAGTTTATGCTAAGGAGGAAGTACGTATGTTGTTTTATTGTACTTGTTAACTAGGGTGTCTATTGCCTCCTAAGAGCTGCATGTAAAGAGTTTTGTATAAGAAGCCATTTACAGTGCACAACAATCTTTACTGGTCACGCAACACTGAGGAATGTCGCTGCACTTTCCTGTCATCTACTGACGCCTTATATTTGCTTATATATAGGCACTTCTCTTCCACAGAACATTCCTGTAACAACCCTGACACTCAGAGGATCGCAGAATGAAAATACCCTACGAGATCATCCATCTCATCGCTTCACCTCGGTCACATTTCTCCATAATCTTTCTTAGCTAAGGAGGGCCTATAGTTACTTGTGCCTTCTGTCTCTTGTGTCTGCCATGATTACCTTAGGTGTCAGTGGTAGCACACCCTGTAGGACTCAACTTAGGACAGCCAGTGTCCGTGATGGAGGACCCTGGTTAAAAAACTTGCTTCTGCTGTAGATATAGGTATGTTGGAATGTCACTATCTTAAAGCTCGTTGCAAGCATTTTCCCAAAGAGCTGTGATTGTAAAGCTCCTGATGTTGAAGGGCTCCACCCCCAGCAGCACCTCTTAGTGTAAGAATCTCTCTCAAGAGAAGAAGGTAGGAGTTCTGCTATTTTTTCAGAGCTAAATTATATCTCCTCATTTTTGTAGGGTACTACTGGATCCTACAGAGATGAAAATGCCTATGTGCATCTTTTGGTGCCTAAATACCTGAGTAAGTCTGGCCCTTAGGAGCCAGAGTACCTAAGTCACCTTTGAAAATAGAATGTAGGGTTGGAAAGGTTTTGCAAATTTTCCACATAGACTGATCTATGACGGGATGTTACTACATCGATATCAAACAACAGTGGGACTTAGTCTGGAATCTCTTTAACAGACGATGCGGGGGTGGGGTGGGGGGAGGGGCATGTGAGGCTTTTAAAATAAAGACTCCAACAAGAAAGCAGAAGGCACAGTTGCCAAATGCAAAGGTTCGTAAAGGTCTCTGATTCCATTTTAAAAACAGATGAGAGAAGACTAAAAGGGGAAAAATAATCTGTCTGCAAAGGGGCTTCAGTTTAGTCTTGAGTGTCCCAGCTTTAGCCAGCTGAGGAACAGGAGCTTGAGGGATGCCCCCAATTAGTATAGTATGGTACTAAATGTAGCTCAAATATGTAAAAAGGAGCCTACAGAAATTTCAGGTCTCAACATGCGATGTACCAGGTGGGTGAGGTAATGTTACGCTTCCTCTGTGCTGGCTACCTGTATAGTTGGTGTCAGTGCTGGAGGGAGAATACCTTTGCCAGGCTGCTGCTCTCCCTTCACTCACGTGGGAGGCAATGATAGGCAGTGGGAGGAGTTTGGGCTCAGTGGCGATGGCTGATGCACTGTGGGAAGTAATCTATACCAGGTATAGGTCTGGCACTGATTGTTTCTGGGAAGCACACTGTGACTCTCAATCAGAATCTGCCTCCTGGTCTCCTCCTAGGTTAGCACTACTATAACAAAGCCACAATTAGCCCATCATATTTATGCTGAGGCAGATTCAAAGTTTAAAATGTAGTTATAGTCAGAAAAGAAACTGTTCTCAAAGGACTTGGTGTTTTGCCTCTGGGATTTTCCAAACTCAACCTGGGATCTGAAAATCACTTTGTGTTATTGGCCCATTGCATCAGCCTCAAGCAATGAAGAATCTGCAGACGGAATCTAGCTGACAATGTTGTGTATGCTGCACAAGTCAAAATAGAACCCTATAGACCAGAATGAAATTTTTAGACCAAATTCTTTTTTGTTGAAAGTTCAGCTTCATTGAAATAGAAAATTTCATCAAAATTGAACTCTTGGAAGCAAAAATTCAAAATGAAGCAAAATGGAAATTGTTTTATTCCCAACTGGAAATCTTTATTCACTTGTGAAATGGAAATTTCAATTCAAATGGAAAGAAAACAAAATGAAAACATAGTTTCATTTAATTTTAGTGGCTTTGTTGAAGATTCACAATTTCCTGTGAAAAGTTTTGAACGATATTATTTCATTTGATACTTTTTGCAGAAATACAATTGGATTTGTCAACTTGCTGTAGAATCCAACTCTCTGGCCCATTGCCAGGCTAACAAGATAAATACTTGTCATGTGATTCTCCTGGGTGGGTTGTCAGCTGTGAAGACTGAACCCAGGGCTTCTGGATCTAAAAAACATGAGTCTTTACTGTGAGAGCTAGAAGACCCAGCTCTGTTAACGCAAAGGTTGTAGCTAGCTCATTCACCTCTGTTCCCACCTACTCGCTGGACCACAGACAGCCACACTGTAATTTGGGAGCTAAACATCTCTGATCATGGTGTTATCGGGACCAATTCTACAACCATCGAAAACATATTTTAGTCAGCAGATAGGACATTGAGAGACACAGGAAGCAGTTAGGTTAAGAGGAAAGCATAAGTTTTTACATTCTAATGATACCCACCTAACTAGTAATATACCTTAGAGCTGCCTTTGGCTTTCCTTCCTGTTGATAAGCACAGGATGTTTTCTGAATTATTTTTTTTAAATGAAAAGTTTGGACATCAAACCAATTTGATTTACTAGAACAGAAATATCTATTTTTGTTGAAGTTTCAACAATTCCTGAAGCCAGACAAGGTCCTGTTTCCCTCTGTGAATATTTGGAATGTGTCAGGCAGGTGTTTCAAAAGTCCTTATGCTGCAGGGAAATACACCCTGATGTAATCTGCCTAATTTGGCTCTTTGAATTACTTTCAAGAACACTTGCTGTTTGTAATGGAAATAGCTCCCTGACCACTTCAGAGAGGACTTTGTAATGTGAGCTGGTAAAACTCTGCAGGTGTAGTGGGCTTTTTATTTTATTTTACATCTTGGGTTTGTTTACTTTAATGTGTTACTGAAAAAGTGACATAAAAGTGGCTTAACAAGTCATTTTTCATTTGAAAAATGTTTTCTTATTAGGAAAGTTAACATCCAGCCTTCTGCTAAAGAACTACCGACTCCAGGAAACCACATTTTGCCCAAGAGAGTGTTTCCTGAGGCTTAAATTCCCCACAGACGTTTGTTCGTGATTGTACATACCCGAGGCATTTTGGCATGAGCATCAATTAGAAAATGGGAAGCCATGTTTTCCTTGCTAATTCTTGGCTACCGAACGAGGGTTACTGAAAGCTCTCTGTTTTACCAAAGTTGTTTAGTTTATTTTTTTTAAAATGTAAATTTTTGAATTAAACTCTTTTTGACTCAGGAAAAGGTTCCCAATATGCTGAAACCCATCGAGTGTTGCAAAGTTACCTAAACATACCTTGGAGCAAGGGGTTAAAATTCCCTGTGAAGGGAACTTGAAGCTGGGTCTCCAGTGTATTGTCAGCCTGATTGTACTAATCAGAACTAAAAGCCACTGAAGCTTAAAAGAAAATCAAATGAAATACACCTTATCCAGTCAGAGCAGTCATTTGTCTTCAAACATCCAGCCACTGCTGCTTCACTTGCAACTTACTGGGCCTCCTGTAACTGATTCACCCTTTGATGCACTTATTCATCTGCTGTATCATTGCATGACATTAACACTGCTGGCTTTAACCTTTTGTAAATCATTCAAAGTACTGAGATGAAAAGGAAAGGTGCAGTCTTGGGAGAAAGCTTTTGTTGAGTTGTGCTCTGCCAAGTCATTTAGCAGGTGCATAAACTCCCAGAGGAATATAAAGGATCCATCTCCTTGCAGTGCTTTGAATAGTTATATGTTCAAATACAGAGACAGTGGAGGCAATCTTTCAGACACCTGATCCCGCACCTGCTAGCCTTCACGGAGCTGCTGCTTGGTATTGTGTCAGGCGCACGAACCTATTTTCCATCACTTGGTTGTTTCAAAACCAAATTTCAAACAAGGCAAAGCACTCATTTCTCAATCAAGGCTACTGTATGAGCTTGCCAAGTCTGCAGTTTTAAATCAAAGCCATTTTTTTGAATTATCAAAGCACAAAAAAGCATCTGAAAAACAGTTGACAGCTGTGAGTGTTTTTTTCCACATTCATCTAACTCAGAAACAGATGAATGGTTTTTATAAAACTTTCAAAAATATCTCCTCCTGGGGTGAGACTAGAGTAGGTTAAACATTGAAAAACAATGTTTGCAAACATGTACTTGAATTCTGACCCCTGTTAAGCTGACAGTCAAGTCTCTTTGTTTACAGTGTGAATATTTGTGTAAACTGTTTGCATAAATGTGTGAAGTGCAGCTGTTCCTCAAATAAGTACCTGCATTCACAGACCAGCAAGGCTAGGGACTATTCATTATTCTTTTTTTCCCGAGTGTGTGTTTCAGCCAGAGACCAGAGCAGTGACCAGAACAATAAAGTAGCAACAATAATGGCTAGTTGTAGAGTTTGCAAGGAAGCCATAGACTGAAAATTGTTTGACAAATCTAAGTGAAGGACTGAATAACAAAGACCTTTGCAGAAATCAGGACTGGTTTTCAAACCATCTATAAAAAGGAAAGAATGGTTACATTTGCAATAAATGGTTTTTAAAATGAATAAATCTATGAGCTCTAGCTGAATGCAAGTGAAACATTTGAGTCTCTACGGTTAATCTGTGTGAGGGCAACTGAAAATGAGGCTTCAAGGCCTGCCCTTGTTCCTATTAATGCCATGGCATGTAAGATAATAGCTCATGTGAGAGAGAGTGTGTGTAAGCAGTGTGTGTATTCACATTACTACTGTGATTGCATCATACATAATGAAGACTGTATACTCATGCGTTGTGGGAGCCATACTGATCTTGCATTCCACGATATGATCACAGAGGTGATGAGCATCAATAAATTAGTTCCTTATTGTTCCTGACAGTGTGGCTTTCACTACTATAGCACATCTGGGGAGCACCTAGTGTTCTGCACCGTTGGTAAAGAAGGGTCTGCATTCCATATCATAGCTACTTTTGACTTGTAAATCTGTTTTTATGAGGTGTGTGCGTGCCTGATTCCTCATGGCTGTCCCCAGAGATTGAACACTCTTTCTAAATGGGCATTTGGATACCATATGCTTAGCAAATGCTGGCTATCATGCAGTGAAAGGCAAATCCCTCCTTTTGATAAATGTTGTTGCACTTCTTAGTGAAAGGTTTCACACTCGAACACAGATTGAGAAGAGATTGGGTAGCCATGTTGCATTTTCAGAGTTAATGCGGGTTCTTGAGGCTTGGCTTCGGGGTCATCCAACGTAGGACTTATTTTTTCCTGGAGGCCTACTCCATAACTTATGGAAGCCAACGAAAAGGCTCCCGCTGACTACAGTGGCCACTGGATCTGGCCTTGTGTGTGTCCATTGACTGCTTGATAGCCATAACTTTCAATTTATGAAAGAGAGCTAATATTGGTATTTAGTTCAGTTCTGGCATAATGGGGAATCAAATATAGCCTCTAAGGACATTGGGAGGAATCTTTGTCTCTTGGAATACTTATAACTAGGCCGAACGAAGCATCGAATAGTGTTCTGTGGGGAATAATGCTAAATAGGCAAGGGGCAAATTAGATGATTTAATAGTGTTCTGCGTCTCCTCTATCTGGGATTCATAACACAGGGCACCCTGGCTGGCAGTGATGGGAAGGCTATAATGTAGATACATCACTTGTTATATGCTGGGATCGGGTCAACTGTCACACAGCTCCGCTGGTGGATTTACTGGTGTCCAAGCAGCAGAGACCATGTGCAGTGGAAGCACTTTTATTTTTATGGGGTTTGGTATTTTGTTTTCTAAAACTTGTTGCATTTTTTTTACGAAGAAAAATCACCAATTCCAACCAGCCCCAGAAACTATCACTAGTTAAAGGTATAATACATCATGGGGATGACACGATTAATGATCTGGAGGATGGTGTGGACTGTATCCTCAGCAAGTTTGCAGGTGTCACTAAACTGGGAGGAGTGGTAGATACACTGGAAGGTAGGGATAGGATACAGAAGAACCTAGACAAAGTAGAGGATTGGGCCAAAAGAAATCTGATGAGGTTCAACAAGGACAAATGCAGAGTCCTGCACTTAGGACAGAAGAATCCCATGCACTGCTACAGACTAGGGGACGAATGGCTAGGCAGCAGTTCTGCAGAAAACGACCTAGGGGTTACAGTGGATGAGAAGCTGGATATGAATCAATAGTGTGCCCTTGTTGCCAAGAAGGCTATCTGTATTTTGGGATGTATAAGTAGAGGCATTTTCAGCAAATTGAGGGATGTGATCATTCCTCTCTATTTGGCATTGGTGAGGCCTCATCTGGAGTAGTGTCCAGTTTTGGGCCCCACAGCACAAGAAAGATGTGGAAAAATTGGAAAGAGGCCAGCGAAGGGCAACACAAATGATTAGGGGCCTGGAGCACATGACTTATGAGGAGAGGCTGAAGGAACTGGGATTGTTTAGTCTGCAGAAGAGAAGAATGAGGGGGAATTTGATAACCGCTTTCAACTACCCGAGAGAGGGTTCCAAAGAAGATGGATCTAGACCAGGGGTGGGCAACCTATGGCATGCATGCCAAAGGTGGTACACAAGCTGATTTTCAGTGGCACTCACACTGCCTGGGGACTGGCCACAGGTCTGGTATGGCTCTGCATTTGAATTTAATTTTAAATGAAGCTTCTAGAACATTTTAAAAACCTTATTTACTTTACATATAACAATAGTTCAGTTTTATATATTATAGACTTATAGAAAGAGACTTTCTAAAAAAGGTTGAAATGTACTACTGGAATGCAAAACCTTAAATTAGAGTGAATAAATGAAGACGCGGCACACCACTTCTGAAAGGTTGCTGACCCCTGATCTAGACTGTTCTTAGTGATTCCTGATGACAGAACAAGGAGTAATGGTCTCAAGTTGCAGTGGGTGAGGTTTAGGCTGGCTATTAGGAAAAACTTTTTTACTAGGAGGGTAGTGAAGTACTGGAATGGGTTACCTAGGGAGGTGGTGGAATCTCCTTCCTTAGAGGTTTTTAAGGTCAAGCTTAACGAAGCTCTGGCTGGTATGACTTAGGCTGGGATTGGTCCTGCTTTGAGCAGGGGGTTGGACTAGATGACCTCCTGAGGTCTCTTCCAACCCTGAAATTCTATGGTTCTATGATTTCTTATTCACAAACCAATTATTAGAATATACATATGAATATGAAAAGAGACACAATCTACGGGTCTGAACAATCACATTCTGTAATGCTCATTCCTGCTTCGTTGTACCCTATTAGGCCTGGTCTGGAGCTTTTGAGATGCTCCCTTATTTTATCCTTCCCACTGTAAGCAATGATCTCTTAACAGAGTGATAAAGAAGAAGAGTCAGAGACCGGCCGGCTGGCAATGACAGCACTGATTGTCCTCACGCTAGCTGAGGGGACCTGGAAACAGAGACATGAACAACTGTATCCATTTTGACCTATGAAGGTCAAGAAGTGGACTCATTCAGACTGAGAAGTACTTAAGAACATGTTCTCAGATTGATATCAACCCACAGACAGGCATGGTGGTACTAGCCACATACAGAAAAGTTGGTTCAGGTCCCAAGCTGATTCAGTATATGGGTCCTAGCCTGCAAATTGGATTACTGGGCATAGGGTTTACACCCATGAATAGAACTATTGACCTGCTCTGATCTGAGGAGAAATGACATTAAACAAGGGGAGGTGGGGATGTATTTGAGTTTGATACTTCTCTTACTGACTTACACTGGTGTAAATTGGGACTAACCTTCCATAGTATTGCTATGGAACTGTTGGGGTTCTGCTGAACAGTGCTAGGGCTGGATGTGGATATAGGAGCTGTGTGTCCCCTGAACTACACAGAGCCCTTTCCCCCATGTGGTCCATGTACAAGAACACGCAGGGGATGGGAGGGGTTTTCTGTTCTGGTTATAAAATCTCTTGATTTTTAAGCCAAATTCATGACTGAGAGATGAGGGACCTGATTCAAGCTTTCCGAGAGTTTGAGGTTGGAAATACTGCATCTGACGCATGTATGGAAGAACTCCCATGGAGACAGCAGAACACGTAGCAGGAGCGCAAAGAAGCACATGCCCGTGGGGTTATGTAACAGCTACGTTGGGATTTTTAGACAATCTCACAACAATGGAAAAACCACATTGTAAAAAAAAAAAAAAGAAAGTAAACCACATGTGCAAAAGCAAACATCCTTTGAAATGTGTAAATATGCTTGTCGGCCACAAGACAAGGAAAAATTCCCATTCCGGTCTCACCAGCTGACATGAGACAATGTGTAGCTCCAGGACTTTTTGCTGGTGGCTGCACAAAGTTTGAGATCAACACATTCTCCACATGCTTGCAGCTCATTCTTATAGCTTGGTGCAAAGCACTGGTGCTTTGTCTGGATGTTGACAAGCCTTAAGAAATTCCAATTGGTCTGGGAACAAGGGAAAATTTAGGATTTGCCTTCCATTAAAAAAAAAAAAATCGAAACTTTTAGCCACCACTGCATCCTGTTTCTGGGCAGAGACAAGAACCCAACTGGTTTGTGTTTTATATACGAACTTCTGACAAATCAGTAGTCAAATCCACCTCTGGCAAGTTGCTCTTGAGCAAGGCTAGTTCATTGACTTGTCACTGTTTTGTGACTGAAAACATGTTTCCAGAAAATTGTCCCCGTTTCTGATTCTGAAAATATAGTCTTCTAATTAATGGGACTCTTTTTACTGACTCCCCTGGACTGTGGATCAGACCTTAATTCCTTAAGCAGTTTTGTTGTATGTTAAGAATAATGTTGTTGAGAGAGTCTGTTTGTTTCAATTACTGAAGATAATTCTGTTTGCTGGCTCAGGAAGACCTTTATAGCTGAGGACCTTGGCTCTTCTGTTCTCAGAGGTGAACTTATCCATTTCCTGCACTCAGCAGGTTTATCCTGCAAACTGCTGTACCTCTGCATGGCGAGAGCCTATAAACCACAGCACACAGAACATTGTATGTTCTTCAGATGCTAACTGCATGACACTTCCAGCATGTCTCAAGCAGATCCAGACCTATAATATGGTAGAACATTGCTCTGACACTGAAGAGGTCGCTTAGGAGTGTGCTTGTGCTGGAGATCAAAATGGGATAATTAAGCAAAGACAATCTGCAGTGAGTAACGCTGCCACCTGGAAAAAACCACACACACTTGTTTAGCCTCCTTCCAGCCCAGACACAAATAGAAATAAAATCAACTTACAAAACTACTGTCCTGGATTAGGCTGCCAGGTTATGAGCAGCTGGCTGAGTCTGGACATCTGGCAACTGCATGGCTTTTGGCTAGCACCCTAGTACTAATAATTAGTGTCACACTCAACAGCCATAATTGTATTTTGGAAGTGTTTTTTGTCTGTGTGACTCTGCATGCTGGGATTGTGCTGTGACATAGGTCATCCTCACCAAGTGTAAAGTTTGCCTTTGTTTTGGTAGGCTCTCCCAAGTCTGGATGCCTACCTGAATGTAGTGGGGTAGTCACCTGGTCTGGCCTTAAAGGGCTTAAAACAGCCCAGGAGAGGGTTGTGGCTGGGAGCAAGCAGTTCCCAGGCTGATTGGAGAAAGCAGGCTCAGCTGTGGCCAGACCCAGTCAGAGCTCCGTTGACCCTTATAAGAGGGCAGTGAGCCAGGAGTTGACAGAGTCTCCTCTAGTTATAGAGGCAGATGGGTCTGACTCCTGAGGAGCGTGACAGGGCACCTGGAGGGGAGCAGGGCTGGGGGAAGGCCAGAGGCGCTGAGGAGCTCTGGTCTGGAACGCCCCCAGGCTGCTGGCCTAGGAGATGGCCAAAAAGAGGTACTGGAGTTACAAGGGGCTGCCCATGGGTAGGCAGAGGCAGCAGGTCAAACCCTCCTTGACTATGATGACTGGCTTATACAGACTGCAGTTAGCCCCTGTGAAAGGGGGCTTAATGGTGACTGGCCGTAGCCCATAGGCTGAGGCAAGGTGGGGACAGAGGATCAGGGGTTCCCCAAGGAGGGGAGACTCGGTGAGACTGAGGGGGAACTGCCAGGGGCAGCATTCCAGGGAAGAGGGCACCGGGGTCCAGGAGGGACACAAGGCCAGTGGCAAGCGGAACATAGGCCTATAGAGGGCATTCCGGAGGCTGGACTGCTAATTCCACGAGAGACCAGCAGGAGGCGACGCAGGGTGAGTTGCTGTGCTGTTGCACTGAAATGTAGCATACCTTCAGAACAACCTCTGCCAGTTCTGTAAATCTTGCAAGAACAAACTCTCTGATGAGAATGGGAAAGGAGGGTCTCTTGGTCACTGAGTTAAAGCAGACAGGGCCCATTACTTTGCACACGTTCTTTCCACATAGTTGTGGTGTCTATGTATGTGCTCACCCTGCTTACATAGGTTATGTCCACACTGCAGTCAGAGGTACCACTGTATCATCTGTGGATATATCTGAACTAGCTTTGCTCTAGCTAGCTCCAGGAACAATAGCAGCCTAGGTGGTAGCATGAGCTGTACAAGGCTACCCAGGATTCTCTGTACATATTTGAGTGACTAGCCTATGTTGTCACGGCTTCAGTGCTAGTGTTCTTGGAGCTAGCTTGGTTATGTCTGCACATTCTGCCGTCACACCTCAATGCTCACCCAACCCTGTACTGATGGCTTCTTTCCAGTTAGGGTCACTGTTTCACCAGGTTGTCTAGACCTGCCTACACTATGACTGTCATCGTGGTTAGATGCACTGGCAAGCTCACCCTGAATCTCTCTGCCAGCATGGGAGCCCTAAAACACCTCTGGATTAGGCTGTGGTCATCTTTGGAATGGGCCCTACAGGATGTGAGCATCTGCTGCACCCTACTATCTGCAACTTGCTGCATAGAAAGGCCCATGTTCAGAAAAGCACGTAAGTGCTTCAGTACATCCTGCTTGCAAAGCACTTACGCACATGCTGGACTACAGGGGGATTTAAGCACAGACATGCTTAACATTAAGTATACTGTCATGACTAGGGCTGATGCTCTGACTTCCATATATACTACTACTTTTCATCAGTGCCTACAGGAACACATGGCTTTTCCCTCCCATGCCATAGATAGGACAATGGGTGCTGGAATAGTGGAGTGAAGTTTAGAGGGAAGGTGTAGGAAAGCATGGTCCAGTGGCTAAGGTGTTAGCTTGGGAGTGGCAGACCCCTGCTTTCCCTCAGACTTTGTGTTAGCTTGGGCAAGCAGTGCTGCCTGAGTCCCAGTTTTGGGACCATTGAGATTCACAAAACTCTCTCTGAACCCTGGAGGCAGCTAAATTCACTCAATTCTCAGAGTAAAAGTTCCCTCAGCACCTAAATTGCTGCTTCTGGGCCTGCCCATTGCTGCCTCCCTCTGGGCACCTGTCTCTCACCGAAGCCCCAGAGTGAGTCACAAGCTGGGGGAAGAGAGACATTCATCTGCCTAACCCGTGTGTGAGGCCCAATCTGGTAGGTGGGCTCAGAGGGTGCCCAGCAGATGGTGTTGCAGTCAGAATCTGGCCGCTAAAGGAGGGGACCCCACCTGGTCATTTTTATCCCAGTGGTTAGAACACTCCTCTGGGAAGTTAGAAACCCGTGTTCAATTCCCCTCTTTGACTGAGGGGAGAGATTTGAGCAGGGGTCTCCCACACCTCTCAGGACAGAGTGCTCTAATCACTGGACTATGGTGTATTTTGAGGTGGGGTCCCTCAATCTCTCCTGTTGAAGCTGTATATAGAGTTATTGGAGGAGGGGGATGGACTCCTGGATTTCCCACATGGATGCTCGAACCACTGACTACAGGGTCATTCTCATGCACGCTCTCTGACCCAATGACTCTAAGTATCTAGACATGGTGGAACAGCCCAATTCACTCTCACAAAAAACACCTTGGGTGCCTCAGCCACCTGACTGCAGGAGAGGGGTTCCTGCCTGTGACTCGCTAGCGGAGAGAGGCGACTATCTCCTTGAGAGGAATAGGGCTCAAGACAGGCCCCATTCACTGACCTCTCAGCTAATTTTGGCAATTCCCCTACCTAAGGTGAATGACTTTTGTGAATGGCATTCTGAGGTGCCTTTCTCTCCTCATTAATTGTATAGGGAACACAGGATCATTATATCTCAGCTTTGGGAATGTGTGTAAGTGCCTAAAAAAATCCCAGAAACAAATGGTAGGCCTTGTGACACTGAGTGTCACAGCACATAAGTTTCTTTGTGGATCTTGGTCTTAGTTTATCTATTCCCCATCTGTAAAATGGGGATAATATTTCTCTATCTTGCAGGATAAATACATTAAAAATTGTGCAGAGTCCAGGTACTATGGTAATGCAGCCTTCTAGGTACCTGAGATCAATAAAATTATAGCAGGATTGGAAAACACTGTCCAATAGCCTTTCTGCCCCCCCTTTTTTTACAGCCCCGGTGGTTTAGAATATTTCTGTACTGAGAGAGCCATCAAAGTAGATTGATTAATGGAAATTTTTTATTTTTGTACATGAGCAAGACCATGCCATTAATGTCTGTTTCTCTCTGGCTAGCTTTGAGTGGATTTTGCACCCTGCACTGCATTAAAAAGAGATTACCCTGTCCTGACCCTTTGAATTTCCCTTTCCTCCCAAAAAAAGAGAAAAGGGAGCCAATAGGCTGTAGCTGAAATATAAACGGACGTGCTTGGACAGTGCTCTGGTATGCTTTGTAGTCTGTTTCTCTTTTCAGTAGAATTAGAACTGAATGCAGAACTTCTACGTTTCTGGACATTGTGGCCCTGACTCAAGGAAGCACTGAAGCATGTACTTAAGTCTCATTGACTCAGCATGTGCTTAAAGTTAAGTATGTGCTTTAGCGCTCTTCCTGAACAGGGCTGCTTTCCTGTGTCTAGACCTTAGAAAATAAAGGCTTGATTCCAAGCCTCTGCAAGTCACTGAGATTCTTCTGAATTATTTCCATGGACTTTATATCTGGCCCTTTGTGAGCAGAGATCAGGGAATTCAAAAGTCAGGCTCCCACAACAGCATAACAAAGCAGCATACACCTGGCCCAACTGCTCACCAAACCCATGCAGAGATGGGCCTGAGCTGCAACATCTGTATTTGGATTTTGAACTCCTGCAATATGCGGGTGCCTGGCTTTGGGGCTGTGGTTCAGGCCCATTTCTAAATGATGCCTTGTAATAGCTCAGACCTCCTACCTGATCTGCACTCCGCTCTCATTCATAGGGGTGCAATTCCCAAAAGACTGAGTTCTGCCATCAGTTGCATGGGGCAAGTCTTAGCAAAGTCAGTGGAAGCTGCATCTTTGTAACTGAGAGCAGAATGGGACCAATATTTAGCCCAGGGATCAGGAGCTTGCTCTATTTATGCAAGACTCTGGCGCCGAGTGAAATGTATTTTTTTTCCTTTCAAAATTCTAAATCTTTGGGCCAGAAAGTCTGAGGTGAAAGTCAGCATAGCTCTAGGGTGCCACCAACTCATGTTAGCTGAAGATCTGGTCCTTTTTTATTTTCTACATACCATGAGAGTATGTCAGCAAATTCTGCATGATGATAATACAGATACAACACAGTACTTACTGTACATCGTACATATGGGTCTTCTCACTACTCCAATTCCCATCTTTTCGTCCTGCATTGCTGACCTGACTTCTGGAGAGACCATGCCCTTAGATTCCCTTAGTGAATGCATCTTGCTCAAATGTAAGTAGTAACATTTAAGTCAGTCATGGGAATTCTAAACAAACGCAACTCTTTCATATTGCTCCCACTATCGGCACCAGGAGAGTTATTTCTCATAACTTTGCTTGCATAAAAAGTGTCAATATTTCTGTCTTGTCTAAAGACGGCCCTGTTTTATTTTTTGAGCTGACCATTTTGGATGCAAATTAAAGCCATTTGGACACGTAAGTTCTTGACTCAGGAGCACAGTTAAGAACTCAGCCACGTGAATCACCTAAATTGCACCTACAAATTGGGAGGCACGGGAACAGGAATCAGGTTTTAGACATGTGGGCTGTAGATATTTCCTCACTTAGGAAGGGCACATCTGCACTGGAACTGGAGTTATTTCCAGCTCCGGTAGACGTATATGTGCTAGCTTTAATTGAGCTAGTACACTAAAACTAGCAGGATAGCTGTGGTGTTGCAGGTGGCAGAACAAGCTAGCCACCTGCGTAAGTACCTAGCACCCTGAGTAGGATTATACTTGAGCAGCTAGTTGGTCCCACTGACTGTGCCACCATAGCCGCATTCTTTTTAAAGGGCTAACTCGATCAAAACTAGTGTGTGCTCATCTGCCTGACTTGGAAATTACACCTGCAGTTTGAAGTGTTTACATATCCTAAGTTTGCATAGGCAGAGGGGTCTTGCTAATCCATACTTCCAGGGCCTGGAGAGTGGAAACCTCTTATGCTGGTCACCACCGGGATGTAGTATTTGGTGTGGCTAAGAGTGCACTGCATGGCAAATCGACACCACAAAAACAAGGGAAAGTGATTGCCTGCAGGGTGGGAGGAGGGGGACCAGAAAGGGGGGAACCCCCCCCTCTGATCTCCAGGAACATGGGCTTTGGGTGCAGCCTGTAGTTCCTCAACTGACTTCACCCCAACCCCTGCCCATGCTCTTTTGGAGTCTATCCCAGGAGCGCAGGGCAGCATAGGCATGGCAGAAAATGCTGTATGCTCTTTGAGAGCCAGCCTCAGGATGGAATACAGGAGATGGCTCCTTATGAACTTCCACCTCTGACTGTGTGGGACAATGCGGTAATGGGGAGAAGAGAAAATTAAGGACTCATGGTGGCCCAAAAAGGGAGGGGAAGAGAGACTGAGGACTAGAAGGAAAGAGAGAAGGATCTATCTGCGTGTATCTAATCATAGATATTTATAGAACTCCAGTCACAATAGGTCTGGTGAATGGGGAAGAGTAAAGGAGGTATTGGATCAAGGGGTAAATGGAGTATGATGGAGGGTGAAGGGGAATGAGGGAGATTCAGAGTGAGAGGACAGAAAATAATAAAATGGGGAGAAAGGAGGACCAATGAAGACAATGTAACAAAGATAAATGAAGAACACAAGAGATCTGGTGTTAAGGTTTATTCATGTTAGTGTTTTCCAGTCTGTGCTCTCTGGGCAGGTGGCTCTCCCAGGGATGATGAATAGATTACAGTAATAAGGTGTCCACAGGGGAGGTGGCACACAGTTCTTTGTCTTGGGCACTATACGAAACCCCTACATCAGGCTTTTTTGGTATTGGCCTCCGAAGTTCTCCTGTAGCCACTTTTTCATGGTGCCAGCATACTTCCCCAACCAGTTCCTTATGGCTGTGATGTATTTGTCTTCTGGCCCCACTTCTTGGGTCTCTTCAGACTCTTGCTCCAGTAGACACGTACTCTGCAGACACTGGACATGTTTGTCTGAGGGCCCTTCTTTGGCCCTGGCATGTCTTTCCAGCAAGTTATTGGTGGCTGTCAGGGACTGGTGCAGGAACTCTTCTAGGACTTTGACGTGGTTCTCCAGCAGCTTGACCTGAACCTCAGCATACTCTACCAGTGACTTGTCTCTGGTCCCATCATACTCCTCCAGCAGCTTGTACAGGATCATGACATTCTCATCCAGCCACTTGTACAGGGTCCTGTTGTTGTGGTCCAGCCACATTACTATGTTTGCAGTGTGGTCTTTCTGGCACCTGTCTTGGACATGCTCATCTAGCCTCTTGTCGAAAGCCTCAACATACTCCTCATGCCACTCATTCAGGATCCAAATGTATCTGTCCAGCCACTTGTCAAGAGCCCCAATGTGCAAATCCAGCCACCCAAGCAAGTCCTCCGTATGCTCATCCACCCACTTGTCTGGGGTCCCCATGTGCTCCTGCACCCACTTGTTGAGGCTCCAGACATGTTGATTTACCCATGTGCCTAAGGTCCCAATGTGCTTGTCCAGATGCCTGTCTACAGTCCTGATGTGCTCATCCAGCCTCTCCCCTACTGTCTGATGAACACAATGCAGAATAAACCAGTTAGAGAGGGTAGTGCAGAGGGTGTGCATGAAGAGAGAGAGAGTCCTGCATATTAACACACATGAAACTCAAACAGGGACCCTTCAGCACTATTGTTTCTCTTCTTACGCCCATCAGACCCATCTGATCTTCCCATCACATGATGCCAAGAATTTGCTGCTCCCGATTTACAGCCATTCATCATAGCACTTGGGCTATTAACTCTACCTTGCTCCGACTTCTCATTTCTGCCTACCTCCTCCCAGTCCTAAGCCTTCAAAGTTTCTGACTCAAATCATAGCTACTTTTAGCTGGCTTTGCCGTAATTGGTCCCCATACCATCCATCTGAACCCTTCTCAGGATGGTCAGTGACTTCCCCCGCTGCTGACTGTGATTCCTTTTTACTATTTATTTCTTTAATCTAAGTGCAGAATCAGACACCATTGACCATATAACTGACTTTGAAAGCCTCACACCCTGTGTATGTCTGTTGCTCACTCCTCACCCAGGGGTACCTGGCCTGCACCTCTTGTTCTAAGATTTGTTCCTTTTTGATAGTTGTAACAACACTTGGCTGCTCCCCCAAGTCCTCTCCTCTCCTTTTTTAGCTATCTTTTACATTTTACATTACAAATTTTACAATTACACCTTCTCATAACACAAGAACTAGGAGTCACCAAATGAAATTAATAGGCAGCAGGTTTAAAACAAACCAAAGGGAGCATTTCTGCACTCAGTGCACAGTCAACCTATGGAGCTCTTTGCCAGAGGATGTTGTGAAGGCCAAGACTATAATAGGATTCAAAAAAGAACTAGATAAGTTCATGAAGCATTGGTCCATCAATATCTATTAGCCAGGATAGGCAGGGACGGCGTCCCTCTGTTTGCCAGAAGCTGGGAATGGATGAGAGGAGATGGACCACTTGATTATTACCTGTTCTTTTCATTCCCTCTGGGCACCTGGCATTGGCTGCTGTCAGATATGCCTCCCCAATTGAGGAAAAAGGAGTATGTGAACCCACCCATGAATTTTTGATGATGACTGCTTTTGGGTAGAGGTGTGAGTACAGAGGAAGACAGTACACAGAGGAGGAGAAGGATGCATAGACAGCCTGAAGGAGCAGCTGAAATCACAGTATATGACTCTGGAAGAAACCTGGGTAAATGTTTTTGGGTCCGAGGAGCAGGCTGAAAAGACCGTTCTTGGTGCCATGAGCACAAGAAGCTATTTCTTGCTCTTTGATTCCTCCTGTGAGCAGAGACAGGACTTTGTAAATAAGCAAAACTCCATCAGAGACCTGATGATCACTAATTTCTAATCCCAACTGGACCATCCTCAGGGTCCCAAACTTTGACAGCTGCTTGGGTTGAAAAGGGGCAAAAATATTCTGCCTTTCACCATTGTTTGTCAAGTAATGTGTCTCATCATATCTCTTTGATGTATTTGACCAGCTCTGTGCATTGCGCTGGTTCAGCACTATTTAGTGAATGCCAGTGAAAGTTGATGATGTTTGATGCACACTTTATATAGCAGGACAAAGAGGACTTGCTGGAAGTCTGTTCCACACACTGAATAACAATATATCACATCTTTTCTCCCTCTACCCACATTGATTCTTGATTAGAAAATTTAGACCATTGGCTCTGCTGTGAGTTGGGAGAGAGTGGTATGGATGACACCTGATAAAACAAACTGCATGAATGTATTGCAATGTACCTTTGAAGAGTAATACCAGGAAAAAGTATCCTCAGTCTCTTTCGCTGTCCAGAAATTCCAGCTTCTCCCTGGCTCCCAGAAAAAAGCATTAATTTGTTAAAGCTATAGTCTATCACGGCCATTCCTGCTGTTCCTAAGTTCCCAGCTCCCTGGCAGAAATTACTGGTCAGGAATAAAGTGGGACAAGCTGTTCATGGGGGTAGGCATCTACATATAGTACTATGTCCACCTCCTGTAGTTGCCTTCTGAAATGTGCATTCAGGAGCATAAAGGCCCATTCTGCTTCTGACTTAAAACTGGTACCTGCAGTTGTCCTGCACCTAAAAATTTGCATATCTAGTTCAAGCAGCTAGATTGCTGCACATTATCAATTGCACCTGCAATATTATGGGCTCTGTCATAAGGTGGCTTGTCCCTTTAAGGGGTGATGGGTCTCTGTCCCACCTGTGCCACAGCCAGCTGTCTACCCCAAAGGAGGAAAATGAAGGTCATGTGGTGGTGGGTCTTTGGACCCAGTTAGGCCTCTGGGCTGATAAGGGAGTGGCTTTGGGTGGAACCAGAGGAGTTGCTGAGAAGAACTTGAAAGAGGACTGTGGAAAATCTTATCTGAAGGGGTGAGTTTGCAGGCCAGGGAGGTCAGGACTTGAACCATGCAGTCCCAGGATGGAGGGCTGTGGAAACCCTAAACTGGGTGTAAGGAGCCTTATTTGGGAGCTGGACAATATCAAATAAACTAGACCTAGGGGTGGGATGCGGGGATATTGTTTTAAAGATGTTTCTGGGAACTTCTGAAGGAAACTAAGGCAGGTTACTTTCAGGACCACTCCATGCCATAAAGGAGTGCTTTGGAGGTAGAAAACCTGTACCAGGGGTCACCACCTCCAAACAGGAAGTCTAGTGAATCAGTGTAATTTCCATTACTATGGACAGGGCTTATGTATTAAGGTGGGAAGGCCTGACCTTGGTGATTATCAAAAGCACATCTTTTTAGGGTGTTGTTAGTTCAAGCTAATGTTCAGTCTCCCCAAACTCCATCCATCCTCCCAAAAATCCACTTACACATTCAGTCCAACCAAATCCTGTACCTTTTCTACCCTGAAAGACACTGAGAGTACAACTAAGTTGCTGTTAAAAAAAGACATTCCAGTCGGACTCCCACAGAATTATAATAGGAGCTGTGTTCTTTATGCTCAGCTAAAATTCCCACCCTTGGAGCTCAGGGACCATAAATAGAATCATTCTGCTATGAAGAAACCATTGTCTCCTGCTAATAGCTGGTACCAGTACTAGCCATTTGGGATTTTCAAAACTTTCCAATGTTCCTTTAAGAGTCCAAATGGCAATATTGGTGCGTGAGACACTCACCAGGAACGAGCATGGCCAAATGCAACACCAGAATCAGCAGCAACATGGTGGATGGAAAGTCCCTGTAAAGAGTGGAGAAAGAGTGCAAAGTTTGCCATACCAAACCCGGAGTTATGTGGAAGATGTTGCCTGTATGTTACGGGTACATCTATGCTATCCGCCAGTGTTTGATGTATCGGGGATCTATTTATCGTGTCTTGTCTAGACATGATAAATCGATCCCCAAACGCGCTCCCCATCGACTCCGGAACTCCACCTGCACAAGAGGAGTAAGCAGTGGACTTGCTGCCGTGAGGACGGCCAGGTAAGTCGAACTAAGATACTTCGACTTCAGATACGCAAATAGCGTAGCTGAAGTTGCATATCTTAGTTTGAACCCCGCTTAGTGTAGCCCAGTGACCTTTTCAGAGGGAGCCTTTGCCTACTCAGGAGAGATGAGATAGGATTTGCCAACTCCTTCTCTTTCCATCTGCCTTGTGTCTGCTTACCCAGCATCACCCATCTGGGCTTTTGTTAGAAGGTTCTTTGCTTGCCATGAAGTCCTGGGCTCCTGCCCGGCTTTCTGGTGAAGAATGGGAGGACTTTATAACCTCACTACCACAGCTGGTTACTCTCTTGGACTCTGTTCAGCCCTCCTGAGTCCAAATCTATGAGCTGTTAACAAGGGTGAGGAGTGTAACACTTAAGAGCATTGCTGGTCCTGGCAGAGGTGTGCAACCTGCCTCTCCCCACTCCTCAGTCGGCCCCCTGTGTAAGGACTAGTCACTGTGGCTGGGGAGTGTAGTCTGTGCTCCTGGGTAGTGCTGTCCTGGGTGCTAGCTACTCCTCTGGCCTGAGCACTGGAGATCCTCAGGCATGCAGCAGGCAGCACATGGCACACACTCCATTGCTGGGGTGAGCACTGACCTGCAGACCCCAGAAAGAATTTTGGCTGAGTCTGGCTGACTTCAGTTTCAATGAAGTCTCCCTGAATCCCTCAGTGCACCTCAGAGCCCCTTGGACAGGATCTAAGCTCCCAGGAGGAGGAAGAATTAATTTTGGGTGGCCCAGGGATGTACTGTGAGGAAACTGAGCAAAGGGAAAATATAGGTTAAATATCAGGGAATTAGAGATGAAGTGGAATCCAGCACCAGACTGGAGAGAGGCAAACAGTATAATAAGTTGAATCTAAATACTTTGGGGAGGTGGGTGAGGGTGTCTGAAATCTGGTTTGTGCATATGTTGTTTAATTAGCTTGTGGCAACAGCTGATTTCCTTCCCCCCCTCAGCTCTTCCCCAGAAGGGGGTGAAAGGGCTTGAGGGTACCCCACAGGAAGGAATTCCCAAGTGTTCCTTCCTGGGTTCTCAAAATGGAGGGCAGGGGGTCTGCACTTGGGTGGTGGCAGCATCTACACATTCAAGATCAGAGAGACGCTGTGACCTTGAGAGTTTATATTAGCCTGGAGTGGCCAGTATTAATTTTTAAAATCCTTGTGGGTCCCCACCTTCTGCACTCAAAGTGCCAGAGTGGGCAATCAGCCTTGAAACACCCATTTATGACTTCTCCACTCAGGAATTGAGAATCCCTGTTCTAAAGAATGATCTTACCTGGTTTTATTACCAGTTCTGTGACTTGTTGGAAAGTTTAGTTAGAGGCCATATCCTGTTTTCCTCCTCTCCTGTCTCTCTCCAGGATGAGTGTCACTGAGAGACGCTTGAATGTAAGCCCTGCCCAACTTCTGTTACTTTTTCCCCACCTGATGATGAGTCCCTATGACCTCAGAATCAACTGCCACTTCCATGGCAACTGGTGATGTCAAAAAGCTTCAGGTGGGTGAGTGAGAGATAATCAACAAGGAGCTGATCTAGACTGGAAAACTGAGATCTCATGTCAGTACAAAACTCTCATTTACAAGAAAGATTGAAGAGGGGAGAAAAACACACAGGAAGCCAAAGGATCGGAGCATTATCGCCAACTTAAATGGCAGCGGGAATGGGTTCTTGGGTAACAAACGGAGAAGCCAGGTTTCCCTTTGTGGTGCTAGTGGAAATGCCCAACTTATAGAGGAGCAGACACTTTCCTTATTCAGGTGACAGCAGAGATAATAGGTAAGCTTATTCAGCCCCTGGCACATTGTGTCTGTATGAGAGAAAAAGGAAACTGAGATCAAAATAAAAGTAAGCACACATAGGACAGAGCAGGTTGGAGACTGAAACAGTCAGGGAAAAAGCCAGCATAGAGTTCCTACCATATGCCTAATGACCCACAACTTGTAGAACTGCCTTGCTAGAGTTTCTCTGGATCATATCAAGAATCTGGGAAGATCTGGGGGATGGATATGGGGAGATGAGAGAGGACACTTTATTCTGAAAAAATGCAAGCTCCTTTTTAGGATCATGTGGTTACATATGAGTCTGATAAGCCATTGACGTGCAGTTACTTGTGGGGTGGAATGCAGCAGTTGTTTAAATATGTGGTGCCACAGCCTAGCAGTTTAGGAGGTGAAGAGAAGAATGCTTTATTTATTTTAATATTAACCATTCAGCAGATGGCTCTCATGTGCTGAGCTCAAAGGGGGAAATGGCCCATCAGTAGGGTTTGGCTGAAGTCAAAACATGGGATCCAAACACCCTCGAATTATGGGGTATTGAGAATCCAGATCCCAGATGTGAATTTTGCAGTTTGACCATCTCTAGGAAAAATTAACTGTCAGAGTTCCTCCAGCAGAGGGGACATCTGTTTAAATCCTCCATGATTCTTCCAGCTGAAAGGTACTAACTATCTATAGATCTTCATTAGCATCAGATTTTGATTCTGCATTGTAGTACCATAAAGTCGCAAGCAAGCAGGGCCAGCTCATGACAATATAAGAAATACGATGTCAATGTAATAGCCACTGATAGTGGAAGCAAACCAGTATTTTTTTCCAATCCAACAGCACGTATTTAAATGTTATCCTCTTTGCTGTGTGCTGTCTCATAATCTTGATCGGATTTCTTTGAAGCAGGACCCCGGTGGTTATTAAACTCAGTATGGTTTGATGTTCTGCTGACATTTTATATCAATCACACCTTTTATTATCACAATCCCTCTATATTAAATTTCAGAAAGGGATGCTGGGAAGAACGGCTCTGGATTTCCTTGCACATGGCCGATGTGAATTGTCTGTCTGGCTTTCTCAGGAAATGGTTTTTACCCCTGTTATGATTGTCTTTATATGAGATCTGCCAGGAGCTTTGCTCAGCTAAAACATCCTCTTGAGTTGAAAGAAAACTCGCCTACCAAACACTTATAAAGAAGATGCCTTTTGTGTGCTGTGTTTAAAGGACCTCTTGATTTGTTGCATGCAGCTCTGAAAGCTACATGACAGCTTGCCACAAGTGGGGGCTACTTCAAGAGTCATTTGTCGCAAGTTTGTATTGCCTGTTCTTTTCTACACATTTACTTTTATTTGAGAGTCTCAAAGCACTTTGAAAACCTCAGGTAAGCCCCATTTCCAGTATGGCTAAACCAATGGTCTAATCTTCAGTGATGATGACCACCCACCTGCAGCTCCCTTTGACTTCAAATGGAGTTGAAGGTGCTCGGCACTTCTGAAGACCAGGCCGGAGCAGGGGCAGAGCTGGGAATGCAAGCTAGATGCCATGCTTTGTGTTTTCTTGGTCTTGCCACTAGACCATGCTTGCCATATGTGAGATGCAACATGCATAGTTTATTCCCAATGGAAACACTTGCAATGTCACTACCAAGTACTAGTTTGGTTACTAGACTTAAGGTAGTACAGCCCGTCAACTACAGTAAAAACCAGATTCATGCAAATAGATTACAGCTATTTTTCCTCAAGTGCCAGACAGGTTCCTCTAATAACACATGGTGCAGAAATCAGAGCTTGTAAGAACCATTTTGATAGACCCTATGGTCTAGCAATGGCTTAGGCAGAAGTAGCATCAGTACATGAGTGCATCACCTCCAAAAGGGTACAGGATCCAGGTCTGAATGACGTCTCTGTGCCAGGGGCAGGAGGGGGAAATATGTGAAGAGTCTCAATGAATTATGCCAGGGAACCTCCCTTACTCTTCTCTCAAGGTTGTTGTAACACTAGACTGACTAGGGAAAGTGCAGATGTGACTTGCATTACTGCAGGATCCTTTCTACTTTCCCATGTGAAGATGGTGGTTCTTGCACATGCCTTTACTGGTATCCTTAGCTGATCATTTGGGAGAAAGGAGGGTGCAACTATTGACCTGTTCACTTTACTTATTCAAGTAGTCCTGATAACTCATGAATAAAGTTATCCTATGTAATTCCAAGAATAATTAGCAAGAGATCATCTGAGATTATAGGTATAAACATAGCAGAGAAAAAAGAGTGGAGAAGGGAAATGACAGGAATCAGAGGCCCTATTCAGCAAGATACTTGAGCCTATGTGCTACTTTAAGCATATGAGCAGTCCCACTGCCCTACTTTAAGCACAGATAACCCCACTGACTTCAGTGGAACCACTCATGCTCAGAGCAAAGGATGTGTGCTGAAGTGTCTTGCTGATTTGGGGCCAGATATAAAGCCTGCTTCAGTTTTGTTTAAGAAAAGGCAACGCAAAAGTAATGGTGAATACCCAGAACTAAGAATCTATGGGGAAAGATTCGGATACTCAGAGAAAATACAAAGTCACTATTGATTTTGTTGACTTTGACTTTGGGTATTCATTTTTAAATTTTTTTTGACCATTTCTTTTATCTCAGAGCAAATGGATTTTGCTCTAATACAATCGAGGTTATACTTTCTCCTTGGAGCATATTGTATGGTATTTGAGTGTCTGGCTATAGATAACAGATTTCTTGGTATGTTTGGGAGTGATCCCTGGGTTTCTTGTATATAGTTGTCTGTAGAGTTCTACTGTTAAAACTGTTCATGGGGTCTAGGAAGTGGCAGTGTTCCAGAGAGAGTGTAATGGATGGGTAGTGGCTGTTGAAGTTATGGTGGAAATATATGAGGGAGTTTAGGTTCTCTGTTCAGAGGATGAAATATCATTGATGTTTCTCAGGTATTTCCCTGGATTCACAGTGCACTTGGGAGAAGAGTGGAGTGGTAGGTGAGTGGCTTGTGGAAAGATGTCCCTGGGAGAGGCAGTGAAAAAGAGTGTTTGGTTTGGAATGAGGACAGCAAGAGAACAAACTTTGCAAAAGATAGATGAAATAATGAATGGTGTAATGACAGCCAATGAGGGGATTCGGTGTATTTTGTCAGCAGTGTGTGAACTGGAAAAGTAAATGCACTAGCATGCTGTCTATCATCCCTGGCTCAGCTATAATTAGCTCATGGTCTCCTCTCCTGATGCTTCCAGGACTGTAAGGAGCTCATCCCTGTCATTTTTGCCTACCCACTGCCTTCAGTTTTGCAAATAAGCCAGCAGCATGAATGAATGAAGCAAAATGTACTTGTGTTAACTTGTTCTTTTTTCTTTATTCATTTAAAATATTATTTTTCTCCAATATTTTTATTTTTTCAAACTTTATCTCAACTTTTTATTTCTTTTATTTGTTACGATCTATTTTTTATGATTTTGCTTCAGGCCACCCTGTGGTTTCCCCTAATCATGCCAGTCCCAAACCAGTCAAGCACTTAATGGGACTATTCACTTAATGAAGTGCTCTGCTGAACTGGGGTCTTCATTTGATATGCACAGTCCCAGTTCTGCAATTCAGGACTGATCTAAGAAACTTGGGATTCCGTACAAAGAAACTCCCCATTGCCTTTCTGACTGACTCAAGCATTGGTGGATCAGAATCTCAGCTGGTGTAAATGGGCATCACTCCATCCAAATATATGGAACTATGCCAGTTTACACCTGGAGCAAAATCTTGGGCCCACTGAAGTCAATGGCAAAACTCCCACTGAATTCAGTGGAGATAATGAAGAGCAAAATGCAGCGTGGAGAAGTGGGAGAGGTCTGACATCACTTCCCCCATTCAGGACCTCGGGAGGTTGTACGCTTGCTCCCTGACAGAGCTGTGATTCTGTCCCCACAACTACAAGTCAACAGCCAATGCCAGGTGCCCCAGAGGGAATGAACAGAATAGGTAATCATCAAGTGATCCAGCCCGTGGCCCATTCCAAGCTTCTGGCAAACAGAGTCTAGGGACATCATTCTTGCCCATCCTGTCTAATAGCCATTGATGGACTAATCCTCCACGAACTTATCTAGTTCTTTTTTGAACCCTGTTAGTATCTTGGCCTTCACAACATCCTCTGGCCAGGAGTTCCATAGGTTGACTGTCGGTTGTGTGAAGAAATATTTCCTTTCACTTGTTTTAAACCTGCTGCCTATTATTAATTAAAAGGCCATCAAGCCAAACAGCAACATCCCAAGACTCTGCTTTCTGTTCAGCATACAACTGGCAAATACATTGTAGAAGAACAGAAATCAAGATGGCCTATTAGAAAATATAAAATATTCCATGGGAGATGAGTAAAACTTCCCCTCAGGGAGGTTAGTTCTCTGGCCCCACACTTCTGACTGAGGCCCCCTCCCCACTCACTGTTCTCAGCTCTGTGTGGCCTGGGGTGGGGTGGGGTCACTGAGAGTGTGGTCCCTTCTCCCCATGGTGTGGGCTGAGAGTCTGGTAAGGGTCCTGGGGGAGGGGGATGAAGGGGGCAGCTGAGAACTTGGCCCCAACTAGGATTGAGCTAGGGTTACTGATTATGGTTGGCCATATTCATGGAGGTTTCATCACACCACATAATCTTTAATTAAAGATTAATCTTTAATTCCTGCAGATTCCAGGGCAATCCTGGAGGGCTGGCAACTGTAGGTTGAGCTCTTAGCTTTGGATGGGACCATGGTGAAGCTCTTGGCCCTCCCCCAACGCCCCAAGGTCCCATCCCCTGCTGCAACCCTGAGACTGGAAAACCTCTGTGACCCCACCATGGTCTCAGAGCTCCTTCAGCCCTGGTAGGGGAGATTTTTCTGAGGGCCCCAAATCCACCACTGCCCTCCACAGTGGCTCAAGGTTTGGGGAGACTTAGCGTTCTCCAGCCTCCATTATGTGCTGCCCATGAAATATTCTGTACAAGGGTACAGAGACAGATTTCTGGTTTCCTGCTGGAAGGCAATATCCTAGGTAAAAGCAGTAGAGATTTTGTAGCCTGCAGCCCATGAGTATTTCTAGACAGAGTGACCTCTTTTGTGCTGTAGATCTCAGGACATGGGATGGGCAGTATTAGAGGGCATATCATACTCTCAAAATTCTGCACAGTGCCTTCTCGCTGGGGAATTGAGCCTCATTCTAAAGAAAATTGTTATAAAGGGAACATCTAGCAACTGTTGTTTTCAAATGAAATGACATATACTAATGGAGAGTGTTCTATAATCGGTTATGCAATATGGGCTTTCTATAGGTTGCATTGTGATACATTATATGTCTCTGTATTGTGAATATGAAACTGCAGTTCAGGCACTTTTATACTTTGCATATGTTGCTGATATTTCTCAATAGTGAACTAGTGAAAAGGGTAAGAGAGCACACGATTAACCGGGCACTCTGGTGCGTGGCACGCAGTTCTGGTGGGGTTGCTTTGTAATGTACTCCTAGACATACCTAGTCATCCAAATCTCCTCTTTATAAGAAGGCCAAATGGTCTTTCAATTATTGTTCTGGGCAGCTTATGTCACTGGGCCTGGAATATATTTCAGTTGGGATGGCAGGATCAGACATGAGTGTCATTATCCACTTAAAAGCTTAGAGAGGGAAAGAAAGAGAGGCCGGGGTGGGAAGCTGAACTGATATTTGGAAAAATGAAAAATGTTTAAAATATTTCTGAAAAAAAGCTCTCAGCAAATAGTCCTTCCACTCTGCTTCTGGCCAGTCTCAACCACTTCTCTTCCAGAACGTCTGAGTATGAATGAATCATGACACGATCCTGGGAACTCTGCAACCACATCAGTTAGTCTCCACATG
This sequence comes from Dermatemys mawii, assembly GCA_007922305.1. NCBI lineage: Eukaryota > Metazoa > Chordata > Testudines > Dermatemydidae > Dermatemys > Dermatemys mawii. The sequence goes on from ML677355.1 coordinate 3,256,269, forward strand.
GCATCACGCCCCACCTGCAGCTGAAGGGAGTGGAAAACTTTGCAGTTTCTAAGGCTCACCTCATTATGGCACAGTGCACAATTAGCCATGTGTGTGCATGAAATAGCTCCCCTGAGAGAGAGGGGGGGAAAAACCCAGCAATGTCGTCGAATTCACAACATTGCTCGCTGTTGATACTGAAGCTGTCTTGAAAAACTAATATACTAACTAGTTTTTCTAAGAGGTCAAGGCCAGAAAATAGGTCTTATTGGAGGAAAGTGATGAAAACTAGCAGATCTGAAAAGAATCAGTGGGACAAAAGGGCAATTTGAGGCTGGAGTCAGTTTTGCTATTTCAGATGAGGATATGTCTTTCTGTAGACAAAACATTTGACTCTTCCTAAGAAGTTTCTCTCCCTAGCATTAAACTCTAGATCCTTGGGGGAAAGCTCTGTAACTACAACAGACAGCACTATAGGGGTCAAAATCTGTTCTCAGTTAAGCTTGTGTAAATCCAGTGAGTAAGCAGAATTTGGCTCCAGGGAGGGGGAGAGTATGTTCTATTGGTTAGAGGCTGGAATTGGCAGTCAGGATTCAAGGGTTTGGTCCTTGGCTCTTCCCTAGTTCGTGTACTTTTTCGAAGCATAAGGGCTCAGGGTCATATGTCAGTTACACTAGTTTAATCCCCCTGGATTTACTCTGGTGTAAATGAAATCGGGGGTGGGGGGGGCTGTCCCGTGGTTTTACTTATGTGACTGTCACAGGGCAGCATTAGCCCCTTTAAGAAGGAAGAAGCCAGTGCACCTGCAATTCATCCGCTGGCACACTCCCAATTAGTCTTAAAAGAGGGCATGAGGGCTGCAGAGAGGGGAGAAACCCAGTCAGAGCTGCTTAAGAGGAGGAGATTGGCAGATGAGAGCTGCTGAAGGCAACGAGAGCAGCAAGAGGGATTTGTCTGTTGACCTCCCCAAGCTGGAGAGTTGGAGAGGGTAGAAGGCAAGAGGGAGGTGGCTTCTAGTTCTAAGCCGGAGGGACGAAGCCAAGGGACAGAGAGGGCTTGAAGGCAGGGGAGCTGCAGAAAAGTTTCCCACTGACACCTCCACGCTGGAGAGCTGGACTCAGGGGAACAGCGAGAGGGTCAGGGGGAGGGTGGGATGCTCCCCTAGTGAAGATGATCTTCTAGCAGAGAGGCTGTGCGGGTTCCTGCTGGGACCAGAGGGTTGCACTCCAGCCGAAATGGCCGCAGTTGCTGCCTAGCAGGACAGACATGGATGAGGAAGGAGCCTAGGTGTGGTGGAAGACATCTGAGTATTGTAAAGATGCACTCCCAGCAGAAAGGCTGGAGGGCAGTTGTTTCCCACTGAGAAGAGCAGGGTTTAAGGGACACTGGGGGTAATACGGATGATGTTCTGGGACTTTAGTTACAGACTGTTTATGTGATGTTTTGCAATAAACTGGCCCTTAGAAGTGGTATTATTTAAGCAAGCAAGCATGTTACAGAGTTCTTGGGTTATCTGAGGTGGGAAACTGAGGCAGGGCACTGCAGTTTCACCCCAGGCTATGAAGTGGCTCTCAGGAGACCAACTGATACAGTGACTAACAGCTGAACAAGTGGGAATGAAGCATGTAGGTCAGGCTTTGGCACACAGTAGAATTCTCAGATGGACAACATTTCTCTGAACCATACTGGAACAAGGTGTGCCATAGCGGCTGGGCTTACTGATCTAGCAAGACAGATATCCTGACTCCAGCCATGGTTAAAAACTGCTCATTCAAAAGAAGGTGAAAAAGCCAATAATGAAGGTACCAAATTCAGCACCATCTGCTCCTCCCAGTTCATCTAAGAGTGAAGCAGTAGTTTTTCATTTGTTTGGAATTTACCAGACATTAAATTCATTGATCTATGCAAATATTTCCACTAATAGGCCGAGACGTACAGAGGATTTGAAATAGCAGTGCTGTCCAGTAAAGGATTTTTAGCTAAAAAAAAGTCAGAGTATGAACGAGGATGAGTTCTTTCATCAGTTATATTCACTTCATTTGAAGACCTATCATTGTTGTCCTAATGGTCATGTTTATCACTGGATGAAATTTCTGCTTTAACCCAGCATTTTCCATCAGAGAACTTACTTTATGAACTCATAGACTTGCTCTACCTATCATCTGTCAAACATTATTGAGATGTTGACATCCGCCTCTGACTGGCTCAGGATGCCCTTGCTCACCTGTTGCATTTTCAAACAAGTACCTTTATTCTTTCTCCCATTCTGTGTCTCATGCTTGGGAGGAGGTCCACATAAACACTCACAGAACAAATGCATTATCGTCCTTCAAATCCCACCTTGAAATTCTCATTTTCTGTGAGGCTTACAAAAAACTTGATACGGTTTGGCCCAGTGGTGTAATTATTATTCCATTAGAGGTTTCAATCCTCGGGTGTGACTGGTCCAGGATCAATAAAGGTCATTTGATTGCTCTTCTATGCTCTCCTATCAGTTGGTTTGATTTATTCTCCAATCTACTTTTCTTTCAGTTGCGCCATGGGAATCACTAGAGACTATCTTCTTGGGTGATGTGTTCTCACTTCCTCCTCATCCTTTCTCTTGATGTAGATTTCTTCTCTTATTGGGAAAGCCTCCAAAAGGTCAGTTTGAAACTGACTTTGGATGTTTATCCAGAGATTATCCAAAGTGTGGATTACCTGAGTCTGCAAAACGTGGCTGCAAATCTTGTGACAACCGATTTTATCAATAAATGGTTGCCTCCACATGTTGTTCTAGGCCCAGCCATGGGCAGCTTTTCTCCTAGTGCTTTGTCATTCCGTTCCTGGTTCTACAAACACACATCTGAACATTGCTGAAACTCAGAAAAAGGGGCACATTGAGTTCAGCTGTAAAACTGGTTAAAGGTCCATGTTTTATTTGAACTGATTCACCTGTTTTTAGTTTCTGCCTCATAAATCTCTGGAAAGTACATTCTGATTGATCAAACTACCTAGTTGTCTTTTCTGTTATGAACTGCAACGATTGTAGACTAGACTCCTTAAACTAGAGGGACAAATTGCTTCTTAGATTAACTGCATGGACATCCATAGAGATGAACACCAGGGATGAATTTAGCCCATGTATCTCAGAATGAAAAAGATACTAGTGAGGTAACAGGTAGTCAGTGACATGTTTGGAATCTGTTCTGAGGTGTCTCTTGACCTTGTGTAATGCTTACATCACATTGATCTTCTTTCCTAGTCAATCTCCATTGTGCACATTTAGCTCCTGAAATACGAACTTGACATGAGGACATGGATAGATCTAGTATATTATTAATCAAATAACTCTTCTTCATTTCGCTATCTAAGCTCCTCCAAGTCCACCTGCTCCAGTCACTCCTTATATTAATTGAACTGATCACTTTTATGTCTCTTTTTACGTTAGGGATGTGCAAATCTCAACTGGATAGAAAAAGGATCCACCTGAATTTTTGCCTAAATATCAAATCCAAATGCAACTTGAACACAAATCAAACTTTTTGGGGGCTCAAAAGTGAGTTTTAATTTTTTAAAAACTGTATAACTTTTATTGTGTGCTTCAGCATTTCCTGATGCTAAACAAGGCTGGAAAGAAAAAAGTGGAAAACGGAGGGAATGGTTGATCTTGTAGTATTTCCGATCTGATTGGAAAATACACCAGGCATCACCCAAAGAAACCCATTTTTATGATTTCAGCATAAATCTGTTTTCAGGATAAGACTATAAAGGCATGAATGAGAGGGTTGGTGCCAAGTCGTCATATAAATGTCCAGCCAGAAGTTGGGATCTGATCCTACAAAGCATTGGGTGCCCTCAGTTCCAACTGATCATGAATCTTGTAGGCTCAGGCACTTATGAAGTAATCCAGGACAAATTGTCAGCCAGCCCTGCTTTGTTCGTCTGTGGGATATAAGTGTACAAGGGTCCGCTTATGGTCTTGACCAAATGGGCATTTGCATGTACAGATATGTAGAGGCAGTAATAGTCTGCTCCAAAGCCCAATGAAAACCATAGGAGTCTTTCTGGCGGCCTTGGATCAGGACCTAAGGCCTCTTCAGGAAAGTACTTTGAGATTGTGCTTCAGTCTCATTGACTGTAATAGGATTGAAGCACGTGTTTAAGTGCTTTGCTGAGTCAGGATTTAAATGCTTACTTTTTGCCCACACTTAGGAAGTGCCGGCATATTTTGCAACAAAGACCCATAGAAAATCTGGGCCTGAAAGTGTAGTGAAAAATCAGTAGTATGAGAAGTAGGCCCATATAGGAGAATGACAGACCTTCTGAGCCAATAGGTTCTTATGTCTATGTCTAGACCAGAGGTTTGGATATTTTCAGATTAGCTTTGGATAAGCCTCTGTACTTTTGGACACTTCTAAAGAGATCTAGCCTCTAAAGAGCTTGAGGTTCGTCCATCACTAATTTTCATATGAATTACATTAAAAACCCGTAAGCTGAAATATGTCTTATTTTAAAAATAGACTAATAAAACAATAAATCAGAAGGAAAAGTAAGTTGAAAAAAATGTAGAAAACAGATGAAAAGCAACAGCGAAAAGTGAACTCCATAAGAATACCATACATGCCAAGCCCTTCAAATGTGATTTCCTGCATACTGCAATTTTAAAAACCATGATATTACGACATGCTCTCACATCCAAAGGCCAAAAATATGAAAGAATAAAGCCTTGTTTGAACTTGAGAGTTGAATAGGTTTCATCTGACCCATCTGTGATTGGATCCTAAACCTAGGACATGTCAGATGATTTTCCATTCAATGAGCGTCCGTACCGCTCCCTTGTCTCTCTTCCCCACCCTCTTTGTGAACAGATAGTGCTGACACACTTCCTGTTATGGACTATTGGGTACAGCTCCTGAGCAGCCTGGCACTGAAATGCATGTGGGTTGGGCAGAGGACTTCAAAAGCAACTTCTGGCACATGGAAAAATATTTTGAAGAGAGCTTGGGTAGTTCCCAAAATGACCTGCTCCAAGCAAGTAGAAAGAGAGCTTATATTCACTTGTGTGAAAGAGCCAGATCCTTTAAAGAGCCTGCCAGAGATTTATGAAATACTATGTTATTGCTGAGAAAGACTGACAGTTGAAATAACTACTGGCAAAAATAAAAGGGCATAAACATGATGCAAAGATACCAGTTCAGAATTAGCTGGAGGCTGCCTGATTTTTAACTGCCCAGAATCTAGAATATATGTGTGGCTGTAGTGAATATTCTGTTTGTTACAAATGCACTTGGTCCATATCCGATTAATCACAATCAGAACAAATATCTGCTGAAAGCTACAGAGGACAAGAACGAGGTTAAATGTTGCTAATGTGAATAAATTAGGTTTAGCCATTGCTAATACAGCTTTTGAAGTCATCCAGGTCACATAATTTTTCTCTGCACTGAGGGAGTTCGCTGAATAATAAAGGAAATGTTAGGCGCTAGGAAGGAAAAAAATAGGGTGAAAGAGTACACATTATACCTCAGCATCGGCATAGCACTTGCCAGCATCCCTGGGAAATTCGACAAATGTGGTGTTGAGACCAAATGGGGTGCCAGCAATGCTTTGTGACCTATATTTATAAACAGATGCAATGTCATGAGCTGACTAAACTTACATAGAGGGCCAGAAGCACAGCTGTTATAAATCAGACCGTCTCCCGTGGCCTTCAGTGGAGCTAGACTGAGTCTCATGAGCTAACACTATAGCCCAGTATGTTTCCTACGTGTATCTTTTTCTTATCAGGAGCATCAGAGGCCAGCCATTTGTTGCTACTAATCCATAAATGTGCGGGACTGTTCTGGCATGAGACAGGGTAAAGAAAATGTGAAACGTTAATGGCATGCGGCGGCATGTCTCACAGGTTCCAATCTTCTGCCTGGTGTTTCCCCCCATTTCCCACCTCTTTTGAAACTGTCAGGCTGCAGCTGGGCTGCACTGTCAGGGTGGTGGGGAGGTATCGGGAATGTTTGGGAGGACATAAGACGACATTCTCTTCTGTAAAGAGCATTGTAGGCACCGTATCCATGAGTCAAAGTGCACTGATGTTGATAGAAATCCTCTTGTTGGCTCCGGGGGCCTGTTGCTCAGGCCCCTTGTGTGCTGTGCTGGAGGAGACACAGGATTGTCCCTGTCAGAGTGGGGACACAGCATCTCATTTCCACTGTGATGTTTTTCCTCTTAAAATTGTGGTTTTGCTGAAAATTTCTGTACGCAAATGTCTTCCTGGAGTCAAAGTTCGGCAAGGTTGTGCTGCATGGCTCTGAGAGTGGGTAACTGGAGAGGAACTGCTTACCCTGCGCTCACCAGTTTGAACTTTGGCCAGCAGTGACTATGAGCTGTTACCTTCCTCTCTGGGCTATTTGGTGGCTGCCATCATTAAATGTGTGGGAACACTGCAGTCTGGTTTCTCGTTCACTGGTATCCACGTTGCAGAAACTAGAACCTGTTGACAGGTCTGGGCAGCGAGGCCGTGGATTGAGCAGGTGACAGCCACAAGCTGTCATTTCGTCCCCTAAGCATGGTCTCAAGGTGGGCTTTGTGGGAGGGTGTGGGGAGCTTGCTGCCCAGGCTATACTTGTTATGGGGCTAAAGAGAGGACTTCAACCTCATGGACTGTCAAACCAGCACTTTTCATCAACTGTAAATCCACGCCTGATTTTTCTACTGTAAATACTCCTATTATTCAGTCAGGTCTAGCACTAGATAATCGCCCCATGTCAAAAACATTTTTCCTGGTGGCCATTTGATGACCTCTCTTATCAGCAGCTCTAATTAGGAAGTCCCTCTCTTTATCGAACCTCACTCCTTTAGTTTCAGGCCATTTCTTATAATGCATCTTTGACCAACCTTGAAGAAGATTCTGTCCTTCGTTAAGCTATGTGTGCACAGAGCTATCTTGTTCCCCTGGTCCCTTCCTTGGCTAAGGTACCTTTTACCTTTCCTCATATGTCAGCCCCTCCAAGACTCTTATCTTGACTACTTTTCTTTGTAGCCTTTTTAGTTTGAATGGAGGTGCATGGGTGGGGTGGTGACCAAAATTGTATGTAAATGGGACCTCAGCAAGGCTGTGTCCAAAGGCAAAGGGCATTCATTCAATCTTGCAAACAATCACTTAAAATAAATTTATGGACTGTTTTTTTCCGTTGGAATTGACATTTGGAACTCCTTAAGCCATCCACTTTATAAAGATTGAAGAAAAATATGCAGAGTTATTTAGGAGCCACGGACAAGATGCTTAACAATAATGAGTCTTGCTCACATAAGACTGAACAGGGAGTGAGGGTGAGGTTTTCCCAAATTGCACATTAGCAGGATTCTTGGGTGGTTTTTCTTTTTGTTCTAATTTTTCATCCTCTGCAGCATTAAGCAGAGATCGTGCTTTGGATTGAAGGCAACCCTTTGTGATGAAATTGTTCTGTTAAGGGACGCATGTGCTCAGATGAGCATAATGAGCTCTGCTCTCTGCTGCTGGATATGGCATGATTAGCAAGAAAGAGATGCTCCCACAATAAGTCAGCAGTCGGAACTGTGTTCTCTGTCAGATGTGCTACAGCAGGGGTGGGCAAACTATAGCCCACAGGACCATCTCCTCTGTCCCCTCAGCTGGGAAGGCTGCCCTCAGCTCCTCCCCTGCCTTCCCCTGCTCCCTTGGAGCCATGCCGCTGCATGTGCAGCACTCTGGGGAGCAGGGCTGCACACTCCCGTGGGGCAGCATCTCTGGCTCCACGCAGAGTCAGACATGCTCCCCGCTCCTCTGGAACCAAGTTGCCACATGCACAGCACTCTGGGGGGCAGGGATGTGCGCTCCCACGGGGCAGCATGTCTGGCTCCATGTGGAGCCAAACACGCTGCTAGGAGCCTCATGGTAAGGGGGCCGGGGACAGAGGATTGGATAAGGGGTGGGGACAGTCAGGGGAGCAGGGTGGGTTGGATAGGGGGTGGGGTCCCTGAGTGGTGGTTAGGGGTGGGAGGTCTCTGGAGGGGGGCAGTCAGGGAGCATGGGGGGATTGGACAGAGATTGGGGAGGATTGGATGGGGTGTTGGAGTCCTGGAGGTCCGTCAGGGGGCAGGTGGGGTGGATAGCGGTTGGGGCAGTCAGGGGACAGAGAGCAAGTGGGGTTGGGGATGGTCTTGGAGGGCATTTAGGGTGGGGGTCTCTGGAGGGGACAGTCAGGGGACAAGGAGCGGAGGGGTTGGGAGTTCTGAGGGGGCAGTTAGGGGCGGGAAGTGGGAGGGGGTCGGATGGGGGCAGAGCCAGGCTGTTTAGGGAGGCACAATCTTCCCTACCCGTCCCTCCTTACAATTTTGAACCCTGATGTGGCCCTCAGCCCTTGGGCCAAAAGGTTTGCCTACCCTTGTGCTACAGCATGTAATTTCCTGTATGATTTTTGAAGCCTTGATGCTCTATCTATGCAACTACTTTAATATCCTTGGATGGCGACTGTTTCCTGCTGTGCAACTCTAATCCCCTATTGTAAGTGCTACAAGGTGAAGGGGACACCTTTTTTAAAAAAAGTGCCATTCTAATCTGAAAAATGACTATAAAATGGCATAGCAGGAGGGAGGGTATCAGCATATATTGTTTCTTAGTGACTTCAGGTCAGATTTGCTCAATTACGGGTTTTCTAATTGCCAGCTCTGCAAACACAGCCTGGGCTCTCAGTCACATCAAGCTCTTTCTAACATATAAAGATTAAACAAGACAAATGGTGCTCTCAGTTACACCTGTGCAATCCTATTGTCTTACAAAATAATTTCCCAGGCAGAGCCAGACCAGCTACAGGAGAGGGAAGTGGATTGTATTCTGGTTCGTGCATCACCAACAGCGTCATACGTTCCACTGAATTCTGCTGCAAAAAAAACTTTGAATAACTTGAAGGTGGCCTCCTTTGAAAAGTCAATGTCATTACTGTGACCCTTGTGTGTCAGTAGAGAGAGGATTGTGTCTGTTGTATGGAATCTCTTGTGATTCAGCCCTGACACTTGGCGAATGATTTATGTAGCAAACAAATGCAGGGTTCTACGTGAAAGCACTTAGTGGTTACAAGAGATAGTTTAGTTTGCAGGTGTGAACGTGGCTGAGAAGCATTTACAATGGAGACATGCCGATGATATTTACAGTGCTGTCAGAAGATTTCCTGCAGTCAATCCCTGAGGTATTCATCTACCCTCACGAGTTGTGTTTTGAAGTGTAACTGAGTTGTAAAGAGGGTTCCTCTAGTTAGGTTGGCAGGAGCAACTCCCACTGTAAGTTTAGTTCTGCTTTCAAGGGCATTAAACTCCGTTTCATCTTTTCTGGTAATTTTGTTTGCGACTTGGGGGAATTGATTTTCATCTTGGCAAGGCCACCCATCCCCATTTTGCTTATGTACCACTAGGATAAAATATGGCTCTGGCAAGCTCACTGCCAGGACCACAACAAACAGCAACCTTTGCTGTAGCCAAGGGAGCTGACAGATGTTCGTGTTGTTGTTTGTGAAGAGAGACGAAAGAGCCTCTCTTGCAGAAGGAGAGCCAGCGTTGTTTTTCTTGACCATTTTCCATCTCTTTCTTGCAGCCTCCTAACCATTGTGCAGCTGGTGTAAAGAGCGGCTGGGGCAGATTAAGACCAACCTTTGGTCTAGGATGTGAAACTGACAGCTCCTCATATTGTGTGGCAGGAGGCCGAGGAGGAGCTGTTCATTTTTCTGAGGCACTTTTCCTGAGGCTTTTGTTGTTCATAGATTCCAAGGCTAGAAGGGAGCTTTGGGATCATCTAGTCCAGTGGTTCCCAAACTGGGGTTCGTGAACTGTTACAGTGGGTTCTTGGGAAAAAAATCCTTAATGGCAGACAGAACTGTCCCTAGGAAACCCAGGCAGCATGGGGCCAGCAACTCCGAGCCTCTGAACTTCCAAGAGCTAGGCAGATCAAAGCAAGCGTATCTATCACTCTGAGGAGATTTAAACTTTGTCTCTTTATAAGAAATGGAAAGGGAGGTGGAATTTTTTTGCAGTTTTTAAAATTAAATAGGTGGCTAATACTGTTTTTAATATTATTATAAAGAACAAGTTTAAGCTTTGCTGTAACGTGCGTTGTTTGCCTGGACTGCTCAAGACCTGAATGCTTGTGTAGGAGGAACTCTTTGAGTTGGCTTCTTAAATACCTTCATGCTGTTTCACATCTGATACTCCTTGATGAAAAGTAGGAGCCTTGTCTTATAACAGGCTTATTGTAGTGATACATGTTATGAAAGTGAGATCTTGGAAGCATGTTGCTGTTTTCACAATGTAATAAAATACTGTAATGATGAACAATAATTAATAATAAATACTGTATAATAAGCATGTCATAAAAACAAAATTTATAATTTATACTCAGGTAAAGGAGAAAATCCCTGGAAATATTCATTTGGGTGGGTGGGTGGAGTTTGTGAGACTTGACATTTTAGTGAAAGAGTTTCTTAGGTTGTTATAGTTTGGGAACCATTGATCTATTCTGACCTCCTGGGTGATGCAGGCTAGAGACCTGTCCCACAATAATCCCTAGAGCAGAGCTGTTAGAAAAGCATGTAATCTTGATTTAAAAATTGTCACTGATGGAGAATCCATTTTGCCATAGGAACTTTTATTTCAAGCCCCAACCAGACAGGTGACTGTGAATCAGGATCTCCTGTTGCTGTTACCCTGCAGCAGCTCTCAGAACGGGGGGAGTAGCTGTTGGCAGAGAGCTCTGCTTGCCAAAGGTTGATATGAAGGGGCACAGATCCGAAAGAGCTAGGCTATGACTGGGCAAAGTTCCCGTGCTAAGGAGTAAGAACTCCCCCTTACTTCTCTACCTAGATTCCCTGGCTCTTGATCCAAGGTGTGTAAACAGGTGTTATGTGCCTGATTCCCCAGCCACCTGCTCTAGGTGTGAGGAGTAACAGGCAGAACCTTGACTTCTCTACTCACTGACTAGTGCAGTTGACCCAGCATGAAGTTATCAAAATCTGCTGCTGGACACCTTCCCCAAGGAAGGAAGAATCAGGAGAGTCGTTATAGCCCAGAGGGGTATGTCTGAGGCGGAGAGAATCCCGAAGCTGCTCTTTGGTTGGTATGGGTTGTTTCACCCCTTCTCACAGCTCCACGTAAGGACACAGGCTAGCCCATATTGTATATTCTTTCTCCTTTATCCATCATTCTTCTGCCTGCAAATACATTGAACAATTATTTTCTTTGTGTTGCTGACGTTTTTTTAAAGCACCAAAATGACTGAGGAGCTGAAGTTTCATTTTCCAAAGTGACTTAGTTCTCAGAAGTCTAAGGGCCAGATTTTTAGAGGTTTTCAGGCACCTAACTGTAGGGTAAATGCCTTGAAAAATCTGGTCCAATGCCACATTGAAAGTCAGTTGGACTTAGGGTGACCAAATAGCAAAGGTAAAAAATGGGGACAGGAGGGTTGTGGGTAATTGGCACCTATATAAGATAAAGCCCCAAATATTGGGACTGTCCTTATAAAATCAGGACATCTGGTCACCCTACACCTAAGTCATTAGGAGGGGCTGTTGCAAATTTTTCTCTCAAGATTTTTTTTTCTGTTGTTCTGCAGCTTTTTAAATGAGACACCACCCCTTATACACCAAAATAAAAATGTGGCAAACAACAAGGGAGAAGGACCAAAGCTTCATGTTGTCCTCCCTTCTCTTCCTTTGGCCACTTGAGGTGCACCGTTCCCAGTGGTACTCAGGTCCCCTCTATTCTCTATGCAAACTTCACATTGCCTAAAAGCCCATGTCTCCCAAATTTACATTTGATGTCGTTAGTGAGCAGAAAGTTTGAAGATTTGGATTGGGTAAAGCACTTGAAAGCCTGGGTGTTTATTCAAACTGTCCAAACCTTTGGAGACTCTCTTCTCATGCCCCTTACCTATGTTGCACTAGCAACAATCTTGGGGGATGGGAGAGGAGGTTGGCAACTTCTCTCTCTCCCCTACTGCCCAGACAAAACCCTTGAGGGGCAAGGCTTAAGGATGAGTCAGAAGAATATCTGATCAATCCTGTGCCACACTAATTGTATCAGCAGAAATGCCCTGCCCACCTTTTAGCACTGAAATCAGGTCTGTGAAATGTACAAATGCTAATGAAATTTTCTGGTTGGCTTGTAGTAAGGGCCTGATTCTGCCATCTGCACTTTTACTGAGTAGTAGCTTAGAAGAGACCTAGACATCTTTTTATTTTGAGGGTCTAGAGTTAAAAAAAATAATGAAATAGCTGCTGAATATCACTTTAATGAATGATGTGGTCCCCATCTCTCTTGGTAAGTGGGCTGAGTAGTTCTACTGAGGTATTAGGTTGCAGTTCAGCTTTAGAAGAAAATAGTACTCTAGAGAGGAAAAAAGGGATGGATAGTAGCACTGATCAGAACCAAAAGGGGAATCTGAGTCTACACTGGCTATTACCCTCTCTCTGAAAATATAATCACTTCCTGTGTCCACTGTACACAGCTCACTGATGGGCAAAAAGTATAGAATTCTTCTATTTATTTTATAGTTTGTCAAATTGGCTCTTCTGTAACACACTCAGATTGTTCCCCTCAAAAGACAAGAAATTACACATGGCCTGTTCCCAGAGCCCATTGCCTTCACTGAGTGCTGGAGTGGGCCTTGAGAAAACACCTTTTTCAAGAACATGAATGTGACAATGGAGCCATTGGGAAACTATCCAGCAGAGATAGCTGTACCGCTGCCCACCCCACTAGTAACCAGTGAATTGGAGTATATTAGTCAGAACACTAGCCTGCTATGGTAAAATTGCCATGACGACATATGTTAATACTAGTGCAGTTAGCCAGAGATAATTCGGCACTATTAACACATTTTTATGATGGCCCCGTGTCATTATTCCAGATGAAAATTCTCACAATCCATACTCTCTGCAATGCACACATGCTCTTCATTGTGCGCTGTACCCTACCACAATAAGTAGAGCTTGATTCTCATTCCTGAAAATTCAGGATGTCCTAGAAAGCAGCTGCCTCTGGCACCAGATCTGGGACAGATGTTGCTTCGAATGTAGCACATGGCCACATCCTCTGGTGTGGCAAGGTCATGCTTAACCCAGGGAAAACAGATGTCTTTAAGCTATGTCTATGTTCCCATGAGCATGAGGCTGGTCCAGTTCTTGGTGTAAGTAAGAGCTGCTCTAAATTCCCATGGGCCATTCTAGGAAGCTGAGGCTTGCTGGGTTGTAACCACACCCTGGTCACTGGAGAATATCCTCTGCACAGGTAGGTTTGCTCTGGCCTTCCTGAGACTCTGGCCCTACATATCTTTCCCTAAAGTGGCCCAGTTTTCATGATGCCACATATGAAACTCATCAATACCTAGCTGGCCAAGAGTCAGTGCCATGTGGTCTAGTGATCCAACATGGGATGATTTCCTACAGTCAGGACCAGTGGTGTATCAACGTTAAGTATGAAAAGGAAAAAATCCTTACATTCCTGTTGTGTGGAAAGACAAGAAAGCAACCATGGAAGTGCCCAAGGGCATGGGTTGCACAAGTTTAATTAGCATATCCTTTATTTTATGATAAAGCCACACAGACATATTTAGGGTATTTAACTACACTATAAATTCACTTAAAAAGGCTGTAACTGGATGAGATTCACCACTGTCCAGGGCATGGGAAACTCAACAATACCTTCTTGACCCAGGGTCAATGCTTCCTTCCACCATGGTCTATCAATTCAGCCCCATTGTAGCAGGAATGCAGAGAGTCAGGGGAGACAGCTCTCAGCTCACTGACTTCTTCCTAAAAAAAGGCACAGAAATTATAGTCTCTTTGATTGCATGACAACTCCTAGCTCTAATTATGAGGTTTATGCAATCCATGAATCCCTGGTCAGCTGGGACCACAGTGCAGACTTACCCATGATTGCTTCCACTGTCAATCTCGCCCAGGGTCTGACTTTGCCACCCTCACTCAACTACTCCTCTCATAATCCCTTGATTTCAGCAAAGTAGATTATGACTTTGACAAGGCACTTATGCAGGGAAGCCATGGGGAGGCACTCCCTGGCCCCCCAAGTATGCCCCAAGCAGGCACCTGACCTCTGGGTCAGGATGAGTAAGAGTGTGCTGTAGACTCAATACTGCCCCCAGGTGGAGTTGGTGTGTGGAGCCGGGGGTCAGCATTCCCGCCCAGTGTGCTGGCTGGCATTGCTGAGCCAGTGCCGTGAATATTGTAATTTGCTGCTTATACTGGCTAACAGCATTACTGGCCAATAGCAAATTACTACCCTCCCAGAGGTAGGGGGAGTCACTGGGGAATTGTGACTTGGAATGGGTGTCCCTTAGGCACAGCCATCCCAGGGCCACTGATGCAATAATCCTTCATTAGGGCTGTGTGAAGGGGTCTAGTCTAGCACAGGGGGACTAAACAGGGAATCAGAATCTGGCTCATGCTCCTGTTGGATAGCACCAGACTCCACAAGCAGCCCTAAGGTCTTCTATGGTGCTACCTAACGGGAAGGAGAGTTAGACACACAAAGACATGCTGTGCTTTGAATCAGGGTCTCTGTTGTAGGTGCACAGAGTGCTCAGTGTGCTCTCTTTCCCTCTTGGCTCTGGCCTTGGAGTGAGCTGGATAATAAGAAGCAAGTTAAACTGCACCATCCTTTGAGTCTGATCTAGCTCACATAGTGTCCTTCCACACCAAGCTGCTCAGGGTGAGACTAGACTACTCCCTTGAGTAAGTACCTCTCACTTGATTATGGTTTGCAGGATCTGGACCTCCTGAATTGCATGAAATATAATAATAATGCAGACATTTAGGGTCCATTGCAAGAGGGATGTGGCGCACTTTGCAATTCCTGTTGGAATCAGTCTTGCAAACTGATGAACCCCATTGGTTCTCAGCACTTCACAAGAGGTGCCCAGCTTTGAAGGAACAAGGCCAATGGGAATTACAGGTGCTCACTACTAGTTTGAATTTAGTCCTTATCGTACATTTAATGACAGCATGTCTTAGTGCACGTTGCAAAGCCAACATCAGTGATCAGCAACTGGATTTTCATTCAGTGGGCAGTTAGTTTCTAGCTTTAACCTCTATAACTTGTTTACATACATCCAAGCAGTACAGAACCTCCCCAGCTGGTGTGAATAGTCCCTGTTTCACATTTTAAGAGTTCTCTCTGAATAATTTTCAGAGACTTCCAACAGCAATCCCTTCCCATACCAGATATTTGAAGATTACATGAGAGTGCGTAATCCGTTGTGTTTATTTCACTCTTTCTAGCTGCTATGTGTAATATTATACAGTATACTGCTAGGACACTAACTACTCGTCGTCACCTTCCCATGTAAGTTTGTGTCTTGCAAAATCTTTAATTTTGTCAAATCAGAAAAGGAACAAAAGGCAAAATTCACTCACATCTAATTTTATAGGATAGACATAAAACAATAAACTCTTCCAGACTATCTTAAATGCATAAGGTTAAACTCTGCAGTCTATTATTTTTAGGCAAAATGTCCTTTGGCTCACTAGCAGGGGTGGCTCCAGGCACTAGTGCAGCAAGCCTTCCTGTGGCGGCCCACTGGTCACTGTCTGGGTGGCAGTCAGGCGCTGAGGGACCATTGGACCTCCCATAAAAACGCTGCTGAAGCCCTCCTGACTGCCGTGCTTGGAGAGCCACTCCTGCTCACTAGTAAGTAGACATTCTTGGAACAGTGACTTTTTTCCTTGACCATGAACATCACCGACCAAGCTTCTTTTGCAGGGTATGGTTATTATGGCTTTGATTTTTAAATAGAATCCAATTCTTGCACTAGGCTATTCTTCCTGATGGGATTATATACTTTTCTTCTAGCTGTCTTGCCATTGCAAACACAGAGTAATGCCCCTCTTCCCCCAACTAACAAACACAACGCATACAAAAAGCCAGTGGGAACAACACATGGCATTAGTCATCATGAGTACGTCAGACATTCTTTGACACTATTATGCTAATATGGAGGGGAAAACACATTGGGTTTTCTTGTTTTACCCCTTGCCTAATGAGGCATCGTGCACTCCTGAGTGGTTGGTCCAGTACCATTTTTAATGGCTCCAGTGCAAGGACTCTACTGCTTCACAGAGGAGACTGTGAAGGTCCGATTCTCCATTGCCTGGCACCTTATTCAGTTATATCCACCACTGCAAAGTGGGTCAGAATTAGAATCACAATGTTTTTCATCCATGCTGGGCTCATACCACACGGGTGTAAATGGCTGCACAAAGTGCATGGCAATGGAGAAGGAGGCCCACTAGGATTGTATTATGTATGACCAGAAATAGGCTAGTTTCAGCCTACCCTGAGGATCTGCTGCTGGAGTCTTTGCATTGGAAGAGGGAATAGGAAGCACACTGTAACTGACAGTGTAACGGCCTTGATATTAATGAAGTGATGCAAGGGGTACAAATAACCTGAATTACTTCAGATAAGAATCTGACGTTTCCATTAGCGCTGTAACCGTTCCTGCCCTTATGATGTCGTTTCTGTAATGGTGACAGTAAGTACATGTGACACTTCTGTGGACATTATAACAACTCTGCCACCTCATGTAACAGTTGTGCAGCTGTAACAGCTTCACTGCTCTGCAGCCATATTTTGGGAAATAAAAAGACTGAAAATTAGTTCTTGCAAGCGTGCAATAACCAGTTTGGTTTTTAAAGTGAAATGCTGTTTGCAAGCGTTTAATACAAAAAGCCCAAAGACTGTGCTTGCTGACAAAGACTAAAGACTACATTTTCACATTGGGTGTCTCAAGATAGACATCTCCATCAATATCCCCAAATAAAAGCGGTCTGAGTATAAGATGTGCTAAGCTACCCTGTCTCTCATTTACTTCATTGATTTCTTACTGACTATATTAAATTCTCTTGATTGTTAATTTCTATAGAACATTTATTTAATCTGTATAGAACTGTAATGGGCCCCATTAGGACATTTTATAGAACTTTTACATAAAGGAAGAAGTATTGGAGAATAAGTCCTCTGCAAATAAAAGTAGTATAATTTTATTATTTGGTGCCCAGAGACCAGGGTCATGGGAGCACTGGAAATGTATACATAGGTTAGATGCCACTGGATTTGTTATCTGTGAAATGGATTTAATTGAGAGAGACAGGCTAGCCATTTTCTGTGGTGGCTGAACTCTTTAGCCAGTATACACAATGAGTGAATCCAGACTTCTGTATGATCAAGCTATGTTTCATATTTTTTTTCTTTTCGTATTGCCTCGACACACCCTAGCCTGAGGTGGGATTGGAAAGGAAACTCCTGGAATACTTCAAGAAAGACCATTCTTGTGGTATTTTCATCCCAGCCAAAACCAGGAAGCATGGGAAATCCTGGGGGGTCGGGGAAAGAGAGGGAATCAAACTGTTCTGGAGAGACCGCTAAACTAGTTTCCAGACCAAAGGGATTTGGAGAAAAATCTGATTGTTTCAGGCCTTATCCAAACCTGATTGCTAGACCCTCACTTGTTACTCAATATACATTCAAACTACAGCCACTATAGTGGTAATGTCATTGAAGAGTTTCTTATGTTTGAGTACTTATTAACAGTCTCATCCGACCAACCATAACAAGCTACCGCCTTATCTCTGTGAATAATTTGAGTCCTGCTCTTTTGCCAGTTGCTAATGGTGCGTGAAACAAATTCATCCTCCAAAAGAATGAATAAAGGGAAAAGCAGAAGAAAAACATTCATGGTTCCAGATGTGACTCCCATTGGTCACACTGTTAACACCTGTTCAGGACTATTCTGATTCATCAATAACCCATGTCGAGCTAGCACCATGCCCAGTCAAGATCACTGAGATCTCCCACACACAACTTTACTTGAGGTGCTAACAGAGCATTGCCAGCAGCATAGATGTCCACAAAGGGTCTGGGGTTGCACAAAGGGTCTGGGGTTGCGCAAAGAGCTGCCCTTCGCTCCTTGTGACAAGCTGGGCACATACATTTGTTGCTAGATATGAACATCAGCTTTGTTACCATGACAAATCCTTGCAGATGAAGCATCACCAAGATCCATCTCTAGTGCGGTCTTGAAGATGGTCTTGCTGGCTATTCAGTTTATTTCCATCACTGGCAATCTTATCACACTGGTGAAGTTTTTGGCAAGCATGTGATCATCGATCATGTAGCAGCATTCCTTGGTACAGATGCTTTGGTCTTCCATCCTAATAACGTGTCTGTACTAAGACAGCTGCTGAAACCAAGCCTGTGCTGATGGAGGCAGTTGCTGGGATCGACTGAATATCCTCACTGCTGATCTTGTCCTGCCAAACAAGCCACCATTAAGTCATAGACCCATCAAGTTGTACAGTATAAAGCAACCCTGCAATAAAATAAAAGTGACTCTCCAGATTAGATTTTCTCCATTCTTTCCTCCTCTTTTCCAACTCTGCACTTCCATATCCTGATGCCTCTTCTCTTCAAGGCCTGTCATTTCCCTCACCTAATTTTTTACCTCTTAAAAATGTTTCATTTATTTTTCCCCTCTCTCTTCCCACATGATATTTTTCCAACTTGACATTTCCCCCACTTTTATTTATGCTTTTGCTGTCTTGTCCTTCCTTTTCCTCTCTTTGTTGCAATCTGTTCTTCACCCATTGTCCTCTCTCCCACAAACATCTCCTCCATTTCTACCCTGCATCAAACACGATGGTCATCTTCCTTCTATTTCTTTCCCCTTCCTTTTCTTCGTCTCTGTCGCAGGGCAGAGGTTTTAAAAATTTCTGCTGCCTGCTAAAGACCCTGCTTCTCTGCAGTGTGGCGGGGTTATAGGGCTAAAATCCTGAGCAGGGAGCCCAGCTGAAGGCACTAATTAGGGAAGGCTCAGTGCAATCTACTGAACCAGGTGAAACCAGTTGGGTTGATGACTGGGGAAGAGTATAAACCCAGGGAAGAGCTCAGAGAGGGAGGCTAGCCAGGCAGGAGGAGGGAGGGGATCTAGCCCTACCTCTGCTGGTTGAGACAAGCCTCAAGGGGCCGGAGGACCTGGTGAGGGGTCAGTAAGGGGCCTGGTTTTGGGGAAGTTGGGACTATATTAGCACTGTAAATAAAAGAGCACAGGTGAAGTACTAGAGAAGAGTGTCTGAGATTCTTTCTTTGACCATTCTAAGCACGGGGCTCAGGAACTAGGGGAAGAAAACCTGTTCCGCCTCGTGACAATCCCCATCAGCTTTCTTGTGGGGGCTGGTGCACAGGTGAGCCTCAGTTTCCACATGCAACTCTTGAATGAGAGTGAGCATGGTGAGAAAGGGAATTTGATGCTGTTGCCTTCCAAATGTTGGTTAGTTGGCTCTCATGAAAATAGGAACATTAGTCCAGGACTTCTCCTTATTCAGCTGCCTGAAAGGGCCATGACAGAAAACGTTCAGATACTGCAGGAGGTGAGAGGCTTTGCGGTCCCCCGAGCTGTGCAGTCCACAGAGTTGAAATTTTCTAATGTGCTAGTCATAATGGCACTGACTATGAGAAAAGGCTCGTGCTGGAGGAGAATGGCACTGAGGCACAGTATAACACGACTGTATTGAGTCCTCCCTGAGTGAAAACCTCATCATTTGGGCAAGCTTACTGACATCCATCAGCTGTTTGCATGCAAGGTTCAGAAACAGACACAGCAGGCTAAAGGAAAAGGGAAACCAGACATAATTAGGCCTATTCAGGGGTGTATCTGGCTGCTGTTGGTCACCCATCATGTACTGCATTCAATGTGTCCTACTTTGTCCTTTAAAAACACATACACATTAAATGAATTTATCATTTGTCACAACTTCAGTGGTGCCAAGAACCTCTGTCTGGGCCAAATGCTACTACAAAGGTCCTATAAATGCAAACAGCTTCTCATCCTTTCTACTCTTGGCCCCAGCTAAATCTATTACCAATTGGTGTCCATTCAACTGCAGTATAGTCCAACCCTCCTTTTTATGACATGGCAAGCCTATTGCCTCTGTCGCCTCTACAGTCTTTTGGGTATTGAACTCTTTCTGATTTGTTTCCCTCATTCATAAAGAAACACCTTTCTGTTCTCCACTGCCCAGCATTTCCTTTCTGTTTCATCTAGTTAATTGTCTGTGACTGATGGGACATAGCTCTCAAGATCCTTATTGTTTAAGAGGAGAGAAAGCTGGCTTTTCATGACACTTTTTCCATCTTCCATAGGATCCCTGTCCATCCATCCTTCCTTCTTCTCATCCCCTCATTTCCCCAGGTAGAATATGTCTCATGTTCTTTACAGATGTGCTCTTTAAGATCTCCTGATTCTTTCCTTTCTTTTCTTCCACAGGTGCAGTGGAAATGATTTTGCATTTCTTCACAATCATCCTAAGTCCACATTCCTGCTTCATACTTATTTCGTGTTCAGGTGTCCATCAGTGGCTTCTATTCTGCAGTTAGAAAGAATGAAATGTTCTACAAACTTTCATCCACTTCACACTCCATTCATCCCACTGGTCTTCTCTTCTTGTGGAAATTTTCCTGAGGTCCAAAGAGGCAGAAAATTTTGGCGTGCAAGGTTTAGGAGGTAAGTAGAGGGTGACTTTTGAAAGAATATGCTCTTGTCTAGCACTACACTTCAGTCCAATAACTGTTCCTTGCCACATTTAAAAGAGGCTCTGCAAACCTAGGGTAATTCAGTTTTAGCTATGCTGAAGGACCTATCGTGATGTGCTTTTCTGTCTGACACAACATCTATATTTATACTATATTATGAAAGCGCCAGTTACAGTTCCATAACTAAGGTTGCATTGAGTTTTGCATTTATATGTAGTAGCAACTTTAACTTAAACAAAGTTACTTCTGCCCAGTTTTAGCCAAACTGTGTGTCGGTTTTACAGACCCTGGGTGGCCATAAAGACAAGAATGTTAATGGTGCCTTCCTGTCAACTTAGTTTATGGCCTATGTTTTTAAACAACCAGAAGTGATAACTTTTAATCTAAACAAATATGTCTAACTCAAGATGCTTCTGAATAAATGAAACATGACTGCATAAAGGATGGAGAAAATGTGTATGTTATTTGATCTTTAGCACATATCCTAAAATATAGAAGAGGGGTGTATGTAAATTATCCTAAAATCTGCTGGTCCTGTGTGTCCTCACACTTCTCTGAGATAGGACCTTGATAACCCACATCATAAAATTCAGATGGGATGGGGGGAGGGGATTAGCAATAAAACCAAGGCATCAAAAGTTTATTGAAAACACACTTTCCCTCAAACATCCTTCAGATAAAGAAAATAAGCAAGCTGAGCCAGAAACTCTTGATAGACACCTCACATTTTTCACTTCTAACCTTAACATCTGGTCAGTAACCAAAGGAGGTGACCTTATGCATTTTAAGAGTTTCAACACTTGAAATCTATGATATGAGAATTGGAAATCAGAAAATTAGGATTTCCTTCTGCACTAGAAAGATTTGGTTTACTATTGTATTGTGTCACTTTTGTTATTTGTATGCATTATATCTCAGAATGCTGAATACAGTTATTTTAGAAACAAATAAATAATGCTACTGTGACAGTGTGCTCTGATTATTTAGGGCACAGCTATCACTCAGACTAAAGCAGCAAAAAAGAAATGGGTGTTAGCATGTCTGGAAAACAAATACTAACCAGCCTGAGCCAATGTTTCTAACTGAATTCACCGCCCCACCACCAACAAATTAATTTTTCTTAAATGGAAAAAAAAATAGCACGGATGATAAATCAATAAAAGTATTCATTAGGAATCAAATCCTGAACACCCTTATTCAGTTTTTACTCAGTCCTTGTCAGGACACATACCATTGACTTCAACTGGAGTCTGCCCAAGAATGAAACCTGAGGCCATTAATTTGAAGCAGCATATTCCACACTGATTTCAGTAGGGGGAAGCTGCTTAAAACTTCTTGGGATGAGATGGTCTTGAGTAAGGACCTCAGTGTTGGCCTTACATCTTGGTATTGGAATATCCCTGTACTCTGATTTGAAGAACCCCCAGGAGAAATGCGGTATGATCTAGAGTCAGGACCTTTGTCATTGACTTACCCTAGGGCACTGGGAAATTGCGTTGGCTCCCTGCCTCAGATTCCCCATTCAGTACACTGAGAATAAAGACATGCTTGTTCTTGTCATACAAGGGCACTGATGAGCAGTAATTAATATATGGGCCAGGCCTTGCTCCCATTGCTGTCAATGGGAGCAGGAGTGGGCTCAGGTGTACAGTGCTTCCAACTTGCAGTAGTCCATGTATGTGCCACCTATTGTTATTGTGCATTTATTGTCTCCATGTTATGTCTCTGCAAGAAAGCAAAATGGGTGCTAACTCCCTTTGCTTTTCGTTTGTGGGCTACTCCAGAAAGGGAGACATGTGGAAGTGACCTAGCCAGAGGGCTAAGTCACAGGAAGAGGCATGCCACCCAAGAGGAGGAGTGGCCTAAGGCAGCAGACCCCAGCAGAGAGAAAGCTGGCATGCCATGTCTGGCCATGAGGAGGTGCCAGCAGTGAGCCAAACCCTTCAGAGACCTTTGTTTGCCCTTGCAGTGTTCTCATGGGGAAGTTACAGCACAGCACTGTAGTGTGCCCTGCTGTTCACAACCCTTTAGACATGCCCTTAGATTGTAAACCATGGGTGAGCAAACTTTTTGGCCTGAGGGCCACATCGGGGTTGTGAAACTGTATGGAGGGCCAGGTAGGGAAAGCTGTGCCTCCCCAAACAGCCTGGCCCCTGCCTCCTGTCCGACCCCCTCCCACTTCCCACTCCCTGACTGCCCCCCTTAAAACTCCCGACCCATCCAATCTTGTCCCCTGACTGCCCTGCCCGCTATCTGACCCCCTCCCACTCCTTGACTGCCCCCCTTAGAATCCCTGACCCATCCAACCTTGTCCCCTGACTGCCCTGACCCCTATCAACCCCCCACCTCCTGACAGGCCCCCTGGGACTCCCATGCTTATCCAACAACCCCTGTTCCCCATCCTCTGACTATTCCCCTCCCCCAGACCCTATGTCCCATCCAACCACCCCCTGCTCCCTGTCCCTTGACTGCTCCCGGGACCCCCTGCCCCTTATCCAACCCCCCTGCCTGGTCTCCTTAGTGTACTACTCAGAGCAGCATATCTGGCAGCCACCCAGCCAGAGCCAGACATGCAGTCACACTGCTCTGCAGGAGCTCACTGCCCTGCTGCTCAGAGCACTGGTGGCGTGGTGAGTTGAGGCTGCGGAGGTGGGAGAACAGCAGGGGAGGGGCGAGAGGCTAGCCTCCCTGGCCGGAAGCTCAGGGGCTGGACAGGATGGTCCCATGGGCTGTATGTGGCCTGCGAGTGATAGTTTGCCCACCTCTGCTGTAAACCCACTGAGCCAAGAGCTGCCTTTTTTATTATAGGTATGCACAGTGTTTTGCCTATGTATGAAGCCCAGGTTCTTGGTTGGGCCTCTAGGGGCTAGTGCAGTACAATTAAATAAACAGTTATAACAAATGTCTTAGCCACATTCATATCTAAGAATATAAAATTGAAAAAACATGTAAAAACTGCAGTCAAATCTACCTGCTATGTCCCATATGAGAGATAAGGCAAATCTGCTAATATGACTTTCAGTGTATATGAAGACATGAACATTTCTCCGAATTTTAGAGGCAACTTTGGAAAATGTGGTCCTTTAATGCTTTTACAGTTGAATGAATGTGATGCACTGAGGATTCCTCTTCCTTCCCCTTAGTCCCCAGCAGCTGTATCCTAGCGGAGAGTTTTGTGTTTTTGAACTATAAGAGTTTCCCAGTAAGGGACTTTCTCATCTCTTTTCCATTCTAATTGCAGCTCTACCGGGAATAATAAAAGCATTCAGCTCTTACGCTGAGAGACATTTGACTTTACGGTAGAAACGATCTGTTAGGGAGTATTTTACATCTTTTGCGAGACCCAGAGAGTGATTAAAAAAAACCTGTGAGAAGTCTCATACAAAAGGACCATTCACACCATTTTGGATATTTTTTCTGGTTTCAGCTTGGATATTTTAGCAGAAAGGACATTTGCCTTCAACAGTTTTTCAAGAGAGTAACTCCTGTGTTTAAAGAACTTTCTCAAGGAGAAATTATGTCTTCAGAACAGGTGAGGGCAATTCTTTTCTTTTGTTTGATTTCGAGTAAGAAAAAAAGTAGGGGGAGGGAGAGAGCTAAGAAAGAGAAAAGGCACATGTGATGCTGTGGTTCTGAGTAGC
The DNA here is from genome assembly GCA_007922305.1 of Dermatemys mawii. Lineage (NCBI taxonomy): Eukaryota > Metazoa > Chordata > Testudines > Dermatemydidae > Dermatemys > Dermatemys mawii. Next base: position 3,280,475 of record ML677355.1, read on the forward strand.
TGTTACATGGGAAATTGTACAGTGATCAGTACAGGAAGCTTGGTTTTGATCTCAGTTCATCATCATCATCACTCCCATAACTGCATTGGTGGTTGTGGCACCATCATTAATGAGTAATCAACCAATTGTGTCCACCCCTGACGATTGCGTGTCAGTACTTGAGTCTCTGCGAAATCTATTCCTGTCCACTCTTTTATGTTGTCGGTCCGTCTCTTCTTCTGACTACCCCTTCTTCTCTTCCTCTGTACTGTCCCTTGGAGGATGATCTTGTTGCATGGCCGCACCACTTTAGCTTGTGCTTCTTCACTGTCATCAGGAGATCTTCATATGACCCAGAGCATTGGGTAATGATGTCGTGGAAGTGCTGGGTCATCCCCTGTGGCTTCCGGGATAGAATAGGCCCACTGCTCCACCTGCATGTCATAAGAGGTGACTAAAAGGGGGCTGCCTGGAAAGGGATGGGCTCTGGCTGGTTAGAAACTTGCCCAAGTCAACTATGTCCGTAGCAGATTGCTCACAGCCCAGGTTAATAATGACCATACTAACCATCTCCCACCTGGACAGACTTGACAAGTATACTACTGGTGTAACCCCAACAAAGAGGATCCATGGAAGCAATAACATCACCATAGCCACATAGAATGTAAGGACATTGAGACAAATAGGGAAGTTGAAAGAACTTGAGTATAAACTGGAACAATACACCTGGCACCTCCTAGGAATCTCTGAGGTCAGATGGAAGAACTTTGGAGAGGAGCTAAGAGAACAAGGCCACGTGCTCTATTACAGTGGAGAGGACAAACATGTCAATGGCATAGGATTGCTTGTGCATAAAGATATCGAGAATTCAGTATTAGGATGTCACCCAATATCCAACGGGCTTATTTCCATCCATCTAAATGGAGTACCATTTAATATCACAGTGGTACAAGTCTACGTCCCTACAACAGACTGAGCAAATTGTAGATTTTTACAATTAGCTCCAAGACATCATTGATAAGGTACACGAGAAAGATATCCTGATTGTACAGCAAGATTGGAATGCTAAAGGGAGTATTGACTCACAGGCAGATTGATGAAATTATTGTGGCGCTTTCTGTAATGCAGTAACCAGTGAGAAAGGACTGAAACTTTTGGAGTTTGCAAGCTCTAACAATCTGGTTCTTGCAAACACATTAGGAACATTTAAAGCATCCAGACGATCAATGTGGCATGCACCTAATGGCTTACATCACACTCAGATTTGACTACATCACGGTGCAGAACTGATTTAGTTCTGGGATCAATAGAACTAAAACAAGGAGCTTCCCCGGTGCTGATATTGGAAGTGATCGCAACCTTCTGATGCCAAAGTATTACCAGAATCAAATTTGACTTAGGAAGAATAGGAGACTGAAGCATTGCAGAGTCATTTCAAGCAATGATCACTGGAAATTTTACTCCACTGCTTGCTCTAGAGGAAGACGTAGAAACAATGATCAACAATTTCAACGTTGTAATAAATGAGGTAGCAATGGACATCCTTAGGAAACACCGTAAGAAGATAAAAACTTGGATCACGAATGAGATACTACAAATGTGTGACATTAGAAGAGAATGCAAGAGAGACAAGAACTGCACTGAGGGAGCTGATAAATACAGAGTGATTGGCAGAAAGATCAAGAAAGGAATGAAGGTGGCCAAGGATATTTGGCTTGAAAAACAATGCTCAAAAATTGTATCAATAATAAAAAATAGCAAATGAGCCTTCCAGATTGTAATAAATCTGATAAAGGAAAGATGGACAAAAGTTAATGCAATTCAAGATCTCAGTTATACCTATGTAAGTCCAGAATTATTCTCCCGAAGTCAGTGGAATTGCACCAAGAGAAAACTGAGATCAAAACTGGGTCAGTGCAGTTGATATGTTCACTATCACTTGCTATTTTAGAATAGCAGTAATTTTTTTTTTTAAAAAAAACAAGGCCCCAGTGCTGCAACCACCTACACAAATGCTGAACTTTCATGATTAGTTCTTTAAAGTCAATGGGTTTTGCTTGCTAAAAATTAAGAGCACAGGTAGGTATATGCAGGATTGAGGCCTGGGAAACCACCTTAAGCCACCACTCAAAACATATAACCAAATGTCTTTGGAGGTTCGCAAAAGTGTAGTCACTTTTTCCACCATGTTGGAATTTCTCTGTCATCCTCTGCACTTCCTGGTTCCAACCAGGATGGGAAACTAAAGTCGTTTCTGGTCTCCTTTACACTGGGGGTAACTATACTGATTTTTCTGGAGTTACTCCTGATTTTCATGAGTGTAAAGGAAAGGACAACCAGATCCATAGTGTGAAATGCTGCTCTCACAACATGCCAGGTTCTGCTTAACCAGACCATCCCACAATTCAAGAAAGTATGGAAGAAAACACATTCTTATGAGCTCTCCTGTCTCCATCTGGAGGTTCAAAGTGATCTGATAGATACTTATCTTAACTGAACATTTTTGGGTTGTTGGAACCAAACTTTGTGATGATGGCTTATCACTAATGAAGCTCAATAATGAGTAGGATATGAAACACTGTACAGATTCATCGGGCACACATTTATATAAATGGTCAAATTTGCCAACAGCACTCAGAAGCTTTTTGGAGAGAATACACTGCTAATCAGGCTTGTCTCTCTTCCAGTCTGGCCTGCCTTTGCTGGAGGTTACTGTGGAAGACCACTTGGAAACTTCACTAATGCAAAATGCAACTGCTGGCCTTTTAAATGGGACAGGGCACCAGGAGCATTTTAGTCCAGCTATTCAGGCCCTATACTGATTGTCACAGTACTGGCTCCAGTTGGAATTCACTGTTAATGGTCTTTAAAGCAATCGACTGAGATCTAGCTTACTGATAGCCCGCCTTCTTAGCTATGTTCCATCAGGATGAATAAGACTAGAAGTTTCAAAGTCAGGTAGCAGAGAGTTTTAACCTGTGGAATTGGCTTCCTTTGCTGGTTTGCTCAGGCCTGGCTGTGGCGGCTTTTAGAGAACAGTGTATGGTTCATCTGTTTAGTGAGGGATTTGGAAAGTGTATGGGGGAGGCTGTAGGTTGGGTTTATGAAACTTAGCTGTGAAGTGACTACCATCGCTCCAGTATGTGGCAATGAAGAAAGGTTGATTTTTTGGAGACAAACTGAACTTGTCCATTGACAGTGGTTTGCTTGTTTGTCCATAGGGACTGCATTCACCACTGACATATGTCAAGTCAATGGATGTACACTAGCAGAAAATGTGGCACCATATAGTTACATTTTTGTTGATTTACTATTCTAAGGTACCCAGAGGCCATTGTGATGGGAGTCAAGGACATTTATATGTATCATAAATACACAAATAAATGTTAAAAATTCTATAGTTGTGATGCAACACTCCTACAGCAAAGAAACAGGGCCATAACCAGTGTGGGGCAAGTAGGGCAGCCACCCAACGTGCAAAGCCATGGGGGTGAAATACTGGGCAGAAAAATGACAAAAAAGACTAGTGAGAGTATGTACAAGTATGTTTGCTTGCTCCAGGTGCTAAAATGCCTAGTTATACCTCTGCAAACAAAGATTAACATTCAGAAGAAAGAGAGGGCAGTTGAGTGGAAGATTTTTCAATAATGTCTTACAGATTTAGGGCACAAATCCCATTGACTTTCAATGAGCCTTGGGTGCCCATGTCTCTTAGGTGCTGTTGCAAATCTCCCCCATAACTTTTAAGCATCTGGAATAGCCCTGCTTCCTCCTCTTGTAACCATTCTGAGTTATATTACTAATTAGTACTCTCAACATGCCAGTAAGTCACACTCAAGAGCCAGCGACTAACCATCATTCTCTGCGATGTGTATTTTGGGGTTTACTGGATCATTGAGTGCTTACTTGGCTTGGGATCCTGCTGCATAGTTTAGTAAAAAATTCACAGCCATGGCATTGCCTCCTGAAATTATTTAAATACTATTGAAGTCCAAGATGATTGTCAAATACCTGCTTTTCTCTTAATATGGAGCCAGATTATTTCCTCATCACTTCAACTGCACCTTAAGAAAGCTGTGCTGCTGGTTGGAGAGAAAATATTTAGGACAAATGGATGCAGACTAAATTATTCAGCTACAGAGCTTGGAGAGAAGAGAACTCAACCTATGCTGCTCTCAAAGGTGTATACTGGGAACTTATAAACAATCAAAGTCAATGAGTCTATAGTGGACAGTTGTAAAAATACAATTCAAACGTGTGGAAAAGAGTGAAGGAAATTGGAACAGGAAACCCTGTTGCGATGGGACTGATCCTGCAAATACTACAAGAGTGTAGCCCCACCTTCACAAGGGAGAAGAGTTAAGATTGCACATATGTTAACTGTTGATACTGCCTGACACTTTGAGTGCTTGACAATGCAACCTATGTGTTCTTCCCAAGTAGCTTTTGGTATATCTTCAGGTATGTCTATATTGTGATTATATATTACTATATTGTGATTGCAGCTTGAGTAGACATACCTGAGGTATCTTGAGTTCTGGACCAATGAAACCATGGCAGCTTGGGCTTTGGTGTGAGCTAGCCCAGTGAGTAATCACCCGGGGTTCCAGGCGGACTTGTACAACATGTACTGAAGCATGCATTGCTACGGTTTTCTGCTTCATTGCTCCCTGAGCTAGTTAGACTCAAGAAGGAAGGTGATTTAGGCTGGATGCTCCTCTTTGTATTGTCTCTAATATGTGGCTAGATCGGGCATGTCTGCTTAAACTGCAGTCACACCCTGTGACTGCAGCATAGATGCACGCTTAGCACCAGTGATACAAACCCAACTCTTGCTGCCACTAGCAATATGTTGTTTTTACGGAATTATTTTATGTCACTTTCTTTGTTTTGGGCTGAGTTGTGTGACCTAAACTGATACTGTGAGTCCCAGTGAAACTGATGCAATTACTTGCCTGAATAAGTGCTAACCAGTTTGAATAACCAGCTCCCCAGTCTGGTCCTTTGTTATTGTAATATTTGCTTATAGCCTTGTAGCTGTGAATGGGGCTTCTAGGTGGGACTTTGTGTTCAGCAGCAGGCTTGCTCTGCTCCCACTGAAGTTAATGGGAGCATTACCAGTGACTTCAATGGGAATAGACTTAGACACTTTTGAAAACTCCATAGCACTGACCTAAGTCTGGAGCTGAGCAAGGCCATGCTGAACACAAATCCCCTCCCAGAGCCTCACACACAGCTGTAATGGTAGAAGCAAATTGGTACCATAATGAAAGGCCATGTTGAGGAGCCCTTATTGAAACTGATTCATGCTTACGCAGGTGAGTAATCCCATCAGCTTCCCTGGGACTCAGTTAAGATAGTAGATATGACAACTCAGCTGGCTAGGATGATATAAATATGTAGATGAGGTGATATATTCCATAGGGTAGGGACCTTGTGTGTTGTGTTTTGTCTGGAAAACAGGGAGCTGTTAAAAATATCAGTATTCTTCTGTTGTTTAAAGTGGATGGGCTGTTTTATTTATGTAAAGAGAAGTGTGTGGTTTAGCACTTGATACAGAGGCCATTGAAGCATGTAGAAAGCCTCCCACTGACCTTAATGGGCATTGGGTTTGCCGGTTATACCCAGTGCCTTCAGGGAAGTCCCTTTTGATTGATTTCGATATGAAGGGAGAATCTGGCCTGTGGACTTTAATACTTGTGTGTGTGCTCTGGAGAGAGCAGGCATTAGAAGATATTTCATATCTTGTCCATTATAGCTTGCATATGCTCCGCTGCGAGTGGGTTTGTGAATACAGCCTGGATGGTCAGTTCAGAGGAAGATTCTACTATCCAGATAAAAATGTGCATTTCAGAAGCAAAACACATCTGTATTACAACATGTCAAGGTTCAAAGCAGCTCAGAGAAGTTTATGGGAAGCAGCTGTGGGTTGTCTTCACTAATTAGGAACAGCAGGTACTTGAGAATGTGATACAACAGGTTTACATGGTGCTGTTAGGTAAAGAAAGTTAATGTCTGTTTTTAATAACAACAGCAAGTGGCAGAGGTGGTAAAGCATTTTTAATGACATCATTCACCCAGCTGTTGGACACATCTGTAATATGGAACTTCTTTCCAATTGTATAATGCTTCTCCCTTGCTCTTCTATAGATTTTGGGCTGAGAGATAAAGTTACCTATATGGAGGAGAGCAGCATGAGAGATGGTTGTGTTTGTGGTTAGGTCTTAGTGTTATTAATATTGAATGTTGACTGAACTTTAGTAAATGCACCACATTAGGTATATTTTTTTCAAAGTGCTAATTACTTCACTATGAATTTGGCATTTCTGCAAAAATCGCTGTGCTCCCAGCCAAGTTTACATCTAGGAATGAAACATTTGCAGCAGCTGCAAAAATGTTTTTACTTATTTAGAGCATTATAATGTTTTATAGCCATGAATAACGACAAGGGTATATAAATCAGTCATTAATTTGTAATGTTAGACGTTTCTCCCTAGGATGCCTTAGACAGCGATGGCATAGAAAGGATATATTATGTGGCTATACTACATGTATATACACAGACACATGTGTCATAAACACATAGGGTCTGATTCAAAGTCCATTGGAGTCAATGAAAGTTCCATTGACTTCAATGGGCTTTAAATCCCAGTCTGTTTCTAGTGTAATAGTAATGCAGCTTTATGAAACTACCATTAGGACTGTGTCAGGGCTCCAATGAGAGAGCCTCATTTTGAAGACAATTGTATGCCTGAATGGAGGTGGGGCACAATCATGTGAAAAATATGCCCGAAACTTGGCCTATAAGTGGGAGACTCATGGATTTCTGAGCTAACAGGAGCAGTAGAAATTTTTAAGGTGTGTGGTTTTTGCACCCTTCTGACTTTAAAAATAGCATTATTTCTTTAAAACAAAATGTTGCAGCTCACTAGCCCTAATGGGGACTAAGGGGAAACTTTTTCCAAGGTGGCTATGGGATTTAGGAGCACAAGTCTTCCTGAAAGTCAGCATGGCTTATGCTTTTAAACTCTGTAAGTGGTTTGGAAAATTTCCCTGTAATTGCTTTGCTGTTTCAGGAAAAAATAACCTCACGAGTTCTATCATCTTTGGAAGATGCATTGCTCACATATTGCGCTGTTTGATACTCAAAGGTTTTCCTAACATCTTAGCACATTGACACACTATACATGGCATGCCTTGTAGGCATAGTTGAGTCTCTGAACTTCATTTAGATTATGTGCTAAACTTGAGCCTGGGAAAAATATTGAAATTATTCATTAAATTTGTTATAAAATTGTACTGTACTGGGAAGTGACACTTCCCCAAAATATTGCAGCTGAGTAAACATTATGCAAATACAACACAGGCTAATATGTTAATGCAAGCTAACACCTTAACCTAGCCTAGCTGATTGTTGGGAGAATACACTAGGAGTAGAGAGAAGGGGAAAGTATGGATTATATTATATAGTAATAAAATTAATCCAATTGTTTGTCTGTATGGGTGTGTAGCATTGAGATGGACATCTTAAAAATTGAGACCAAATATTGGCAGTGACATCTTATATCAGTTTATTTTGTAAAGTGCCAATATTTTATTTAGAACCCAGTTTAGAACAGGAAATCTGGCCATTGGTTAAAAGAAGGTGCAGTCAGACCCAGCTGGTTATGGAGCTAGACCACTTTCTAGTCTACATCAGCATCACTGAGCATGTTCTATGGTGTATTAGCAAGATTGAATGAGTCTAATCATGTATCAAAATTGGATTTCATTTTATTTGGCAGTTTCAGTATTAAGCCCAGAACTTAGAATTTCACAGCTATTTAACACGTGGTTAGGCACCACTGAATATCCCTTTGCTACCTGGCATCAGTAAATACATTCCCGTTAAGCAGAACGTCTGCTGGTCCTGTCCCAGTTATGTAGTCCTCTCTGTTATTAGCCCAAACTGGTTCTCCAAGAGAGATTCCAAAAAAGTAGCCATTCGAGTTAAAGACCAGAGCCAGAAATGATTAACTACGCTCATAAATGACTTCAATGACAACTCCTGTGTTAACGTTACTAATGCAGATCAGTCTTTGCAAGATTGGGCCACTTGTGGAGTATACTGTGTACACTTCAGCACTGGCTGTGATCAGCATTTCCCTTCCTACAGCAATGCAAATGCATGTGGATTTCTGTGAAAACTAGAGCATCTTCAGAGGTGCATGAACAAACTATATAAAGTGGCTGTAAGAAATTGACCCTGAAACTTCGCCACAGTTTAAATGTCACTTCAGGCCATGAAAGGAGCAATGGAAAAAGTCCATTTGGGAGGATCAAGTTATAGCGAAAAAAATAAAGACAAAATACATTTCAGACTGAGTTCAATCAGACATAGGAGAGTCTGGGTTTTGTTCGTGACAGACTTGAGAGCTTTAGTTCGCCCTGATGCAAAGTGAATGCTGATTCATCTTGCCTACCCTTTATTTCTTCTAGTGGGCAGATATAAAGGTGAAAGGATTGTGGGTAAGTTAGATCTGTAACCATAGGAGCAATGTCAAATGATCTGGCACCTTACATCACATGCTGCCACATGCATTATGGGTGCTACCATGCCATTGGAGAAGTCTTATCTACTGAAAAGACTGAGGGGCCAGATCTTCTTCCGTCTATTTCTGTCTGCCACCGAATTCCTTCGTGACCTTGAACAAAGCATTTAGGCTCAAATTCTTAGCTCAAAGTACAAGCCAAGTACCCGGGCTATGTTCCAGGGAGATCTGCAGGGACTGGGAGGAACAAATCTGCATCAGGAGGCTTTGGGGTAGCTGTGAAGTTCTTATTTAGAGTTGCTATGGTAAAGAAATGGCAGTTGTTTCCACTGGACCTATTGCTCCCATCCTGAACCCTAGCAAAAACACTGCTGCAGCTCTGTGCTGGGAGCCCCCTCTATGAGCTCTCCACATTTTATTTCCTTTAGAAACCATACCAATTCCAGGACCAGCACACTCTCCTGCTGCTGTAGAGGAATCAGGATTTTGCCTTTAATTCACATGTGTCTTGTTAGGCTTATCTGCCAAGCATGTATAAAAGAATAACGTACCAAAAGCTGTGGCAGCTTGAAATCAGCACAGGAGGGCTTTCTAAAAACGTCATTACTCAATCACAAAATAGGGGCTTGTTGCAAGTGAAATTCTCTGATCTATGTTAGGCAGGAGGTGAGACTAGATACTGCTAATGGGCCCTTCTGGGTTTACCCCATTGTGAGTCTTGAAGGTGGTTAAAGTAATGGGCTGAAGGATGCTGCTACATAAGGCTAAAGTACTGATACTCTGTGACAACAAAATGCATCAGGGAAAAGGTTAATTTGAACAAGCTAATTCTTTGTCCATGGCCTTCTGAAACCCATGCAAGATTCTATCCAAGGAGATGCAGACAGGCCAGGGCCAGACTGGAATGCAGTTCAGTGCATTTTGTGAAGCGTGGCTGGCTGCCAAGCCATTTAACAGTTGGCTGTTTTTGTTGAAAAGACAGCTTGAAAAGTTAAAACCTTCTGATTTTTAGAAATCAGCTGGAGAACATTATAGTCACGCAAAACTGAAGGCAGACAACTCGTTAAAATTAGCATCAGCCATAATTAAAAACATGCCGGGGAAAAGAACCATGAAAAGAAACAGACTTTTGGAGAGCTCCTGACATAGCTAAATGTCTAAATGGAAACGCAGCCTGCTAATTGATTTAAATAATTGGGAGATTACTACATGCTTCATCCCCCACACTAGAGATATGGGGGCTAGTGGCAGGCCAGAGAACCTGCAGAAACACTCATGGCCTCGGAATGCAGTTTTCCTCTTGAAGGTTGAATTCCTCCAACAAGTGACACTTTTTCTTCCCTGGAACCTTTGCTACCAGAGCTGGGTCTCTGGAACTATTGCTCCGAGTGCTAAGGCAAGAGATGCTTTGTTGTATATGTCCCATGTGATATGCCCTAGCTCAGCCACAAGATATGGACTTGGTTCTGGAATCAGTGAGTAAGGTTCTATGGCCTGTGTTATGCTGGAGATCAGACTGGGGCTATTTCTACATACTTATGGCAGGCTTGCATCAGCTGACTTAGACTCCGGGGCTGAAAAAATCTCTGTAGAGATGTTCAGGCTGAGGCCTGAGCTCTGGGACCCCGCAAGGATGGAGAACAGCTTTCTGTGGCTTGAAAGCTTGTCTCTCTCACCAGCCATCTTTGGTCCAATAAAAGATAATATCTCACCCACCTTGTCTCTATGGTAATTCATGGTTAGCCAGAGTAGAGAGGTGCTGGGAGGTGGGGAAGAACTCCCTCTTAATAGCTGGGATGTGTCTCAGTGTCTTTCCATTAACTTAATGCTCCATAATTTGTCTTTATGTGAGTTGTACCATGTACTTGTGTCTGGTTTTGTGGGAACACCTGGCTTGGGAGGAGATGTATTTAAAATTACAGTACAGGTCATGAGCATAGTATTTTAAATACATTCATAGATTCATATCCACAATCTATACATATCTCATAATAACCATCACATCCAGAACAAGCTTTCATGAAAGATCTCATTCAACATATTTTTGTACACAATTATATACAACCAGTTGATTCAAACATTTATTCTTTGAGATTCAGATCCTTTGTTCCACCTTGTTCTCCCAGGGTGTCTGGACCTTGATTTTTCAAAGTATTCCCCAGTGTACCAGTCCACATTTGAGAGTTTTATGTTGTGTGTAGATCTCCAGCTCCTAGTAGAAAGACTTGGGATTGAAGAGTATGGTGCAGGCTGGAAGTGAGCCAAGGATTTAGCCCCTTTAAAAAAACAATTTGAAAGCCCTTGCATTCCCTCAAGCCTTAGGCACAACTCACTGATGTTTTGATGGTGGCTTACTTGTTACTTTTTCAGTTTGTGCTTTTAGTGGAGCTGGGTTTAGTAAGCACCCAGATATTTGGCTGGTTGTTTATGCTGATGCTGGACTTTGAAATTGTTGAGGTTCATCCATTACTAATAACTGAGGCAGTGAGTTTGCTCATAGATTCTGTGATCTCTCATTTTCTGTTGAGATTGCCCACTAGTCAGGATAAAGACACTCTACAGAGGGATGAAGAAAAACCAGTTGCTGCTCTACCTAGGACTCTCCTGTACAGAACTAAAGAGCAACCTATTCCTGGTCTTCCAACAACTCCTATGACTCATCTGTGATTTTTCTGCTCACTGCTGCATGACAGACTTGTAGAACTAAACTCTCTTACGTTCAGGTTAGAAATTTAGAGACCTTGGATCAGGGCCCCTTTAAAACTCTGGGAATGTTCAGTTTTGGAGCTCAATTTTTCAGCTTGAGTCCATCCTTAGGAGAAATAGAGTAACTACAGGCAGATTTTGTTCTCATTTCCACCCTGGAAAATCTGGAGTAACTCTGCTAAAGATAATGGTGGTGTTCTGGATTTTTATCAGTGTAAATGAAAAACACAACCTTACCTCCAGGCTATACATTTCCACATAATGAGAGCTAGCTCATATTTTTTTATTGCCATTTGCTCAGGAAAACACATTTAGAGCATGCAAAATAAAATAATCAGCTGGACCTTTGGTCACCTTTCCTCAAAATAAGTGGCAATATGGCATTAATTTCATATCACACTAAGAAATTAAATGAATGAATTAAATTAATAGGCATCAGGTTTAAAACGAACTGTCAACCTGTGGAACTCTTTGTCAGAGGATGTTGTGGAGGCAAAGACTATAACAGGATTCAGAACTAGATAAGTTCATGGAGGATTGGTTCATCAATGGTTGTTAGCCAAGATGAGCAGGGATGCAAAACCATGCTCAGAAGTTTGCCAGAAGCTGGGAATTGGTGACAGGGAATGGATCACCTGCTCATTGTTCAATGTTCTGCTCATTGTCTCTGAAACACCTGGCATTGGCCTCTGTCAGAAGAGAGGATACTAGGGTAGATGGACCATTGGTCTGACCAGTATGGCCATTCTTATGCTCTTATGTTGCCTGCTTTCTCTAATGAAGAACAAGCTCAGATGAATCCCAGTCTTTGTACTGTACTCTCATGCCTGAGTGTCATAGATTCATAGATTTCTAGGCCAGAAAGGACCATTGAAAGCATTCTATTTGTCTGCCTGTATCACACAGGCCATAGAACTTCCCCAAAATAATTCTAGAGCAGATCTTTTAGAAAAATCCACTACTGATTTAAAAAAATCAGTGATGGAGAATTCACCATGACTCTTCGTATGTTGTTCCAATGGTTACTTAGTCTCACTGTTAAAAGCTTATACTTTATTTCCATTTTGAATTTATCTAACTTCAACATCCAGCCATTGGATTGTGATTTATCTTTCTCTGCTAGACTGAAGAACTATTATTAAATATTTGTTCCCCTATAGTAACTTATAGACTATAATCAAGTCCCCCTTAGCCTTCTTTTTGTTAGATCCAAGGAATTCAATCTATGTAGTGTATCACAACAAAGTAGGTTTTCCAATGCTTTAATCGTTCTCATGGTTCTTCTCTGAACTGTCTCCAACATCCTTCTTGAACTGTGGACACCAGAAATGGACACAGTATTCTAGTGGCAGTCACACCAGTGCTAAACAGGTAAAATAATCTCTCGACTTCTACTTTATGCGCTAAGGGTCACATTAGCTCTTTTGGCCACAGTGTTGCGCTTAGAAGCTCATATTCAGCTCATTATCAAACATGATAATCATGTTCAGAGTCTCTGCTTCCCAGGTTACAGCCCCCTGTGTGTAAGTACAGCCCACAAGCTTTGCCTCTAGATGTATACATTTACATCCAGCCATAATAAAATGCATATTGTGTGCTTGCACCCAGATTACCCAAGGGTCCAGATCACTGTCCTCTTCATTATTTATCACCGTGACCTCTCTTCTTCACTATTTACCACTCCCTCAATTCTTGTCATCTGCAAATTTTATCAGTGATGATTTTATGTTTTCTGCCAGGCTATTAACAAAAACATTAAATAGCATCAGGCCAAGAATCAATGCCTGTGGGTCCCCTCTAGAAACACACCCATTCAATGTTGATTCTCCACTCTCGATTTCCAAATACACCTTGAATTGTACAGTGCTGTTAATATTGCATCCATCTTGCCACATTTGAATAGGAGGTCTATTTTGTTGCTGTTGCACATGGTTAAGAAGTGTCCTTCTCCACACATCATAACTCACCTTTTATATTGGCTTCTATTGAATATCCTAATATGATGAGTCCTCTTCTCACTTCAAGTCCCACTCCACATTACCATGTAATGCCTCTTGGTTTGTAGATGTTGTTATGAAGACCTCCTGGCTACAACTATTCACTATAACTCAATGAGCCACACCCTTTTAAATCATAATACAGTTTATATTGGCTTCCATTGCACATTGCAGCATGATAATGGTCCCCTTACATGTTATGCTTTTTGGATTCTTTTTTAACAAAGGAAAATGTAACACACCACCTTTTTACATTCCGATAAAATGAACTCCTTCTACAGCCTAATCTGATGCCTATTGACATATGCCTGAGATCCTATACCTAATGTGATGAGTCCCCCTTCACATCATAGTGTAATTCATATTGGCTTTTACTACATATCCTAAAAATGAGTGCCAGATCATATTGTGTCATAAAGCTAAGTGGCTTCTAATGGACATCACACCTCTAGAACCCCCTCACACATTGTAACATTTCTGTCAGCTTCTCTCACACAGTATAATAATGCAATGGCTCCCCTGAAAGTCTGTTTTCAGCATGTACTGAGAAAGGGTGTACCCAGTAGATCCGCTGTGGTCTATTGTGCATAAGTATGTTTTTGGGGAAAATTTTAAACCCCACTGTTTACCTGATAGACTGTAATGGCTCCTTTGGAACTATTATGGGCTATCAGATAAATATATGTTCCAGGTTATTTTCTCTCGTATGTGTGTGTGTTTTAAGCACACCTAGGGTTATCTGATTTAAATGCTAATGAAGCGTTTCTTTGCGTCTTTGGCAAACCAAACCTCTTCCAGTACCAGAACTCTGGTTCCTCTATTCCTAGGTCCATTTCTAGGTTTCATGGTAGCAGCTGCCTCTGTGTATGGTTTCCTATAATGAAAGGTCAGAGAGATAATATAATTCAGGTTTTGATTTGCCTTCTTGCCAGTCTCAGCAGGCTAACTGTATTCATTTCTCATTTTGTATCCAATGCAGCCTGCATCTGTACTACCTGATCTCGGCATATCTTATCAACTAGCAGCAGGCTGGAGAGGGGACACCACCAACAAATACTTAGCTGGTGTTGGTTGGTTGTTCACTAAGTATCCTTCTTTCTTCTGAGTCAGCACTGAATCCTTACCTTTTGGGGGCACCAGGCTGCTGGAAGTGGTGCCTTTGAGATGAGGCACAAAACGGAGTCTATCCATAGTTATAGTTGCAAATGAGCCCAAAGCACATCCTTTTCAAGAGTAGGGAACATACCCTTTACTGTCATGTCCAGATGCCAATGTGTGCAGTGTGACTGAGCAAGGCCAGATGACTACAGGAAAGTAGTGAGAAACAGATATGTTAGCCTCAGGCTAAACATCCCTGTTACCATGGTAATCAAATGGAAGTTGCTCTAGGTTAATCAAGACACTGGGGCCAAGTAAGATCCTTCTAGAAAGATAGGTTGATTGGGACACCTGAAGACAATCAAGGGCTGGCTGGAACTAGTTAAAAACCGCCCAGTTAGTCAGTTAGAGACATGTGTCAGAAGCTGTATGAAGAAGCTGTGCTGCTGGAGAAACTGGGCAGGACAAACCCTATCAGGTACAAGGAAGGAGGCCCTGAGGTAAGAGTAAAAGTAGATCCTGAGGAAGAGGGGCTGCAGTGTGGAAGTGACCAGCGAATTGTACTCGTCCTATTTCAAAAAGTCTTCTACCAATAGCTGCTACTATTAGGGTCTCTGGGCTGGAGCCCAGAGCATTGTGTGGGCCTAGGCTGTCCCCCACTCTCCCTGATTAATCACAGAGACTGAGAGATAACAGAGACTGTGCGAGGGAAGGTTGCTTCTTCCCGCCTCCCTGGCTGGCTTATGATGAAAATGGCTCAATAGGCTGTGACCCTTGCCTCTAGAGAGAGAAGGGCTACATGGAGGGTTGCACTGAGCCTCTGAGGCTAGCATAATCCTCCTGGAAGTGTGGGACCCACTGAGACAAGGTTGGAGCTTTGTCACAGCAGGTATTTTGTTAACTTAAAATATTTCTCCTCCAGATGGAGAACTCATTCCTTACTTCCAATCCTAAAGGCAGTTGTCTAGTGTTTCTGGTACAAAATGGTTGCTATGAGTCACCTCATATGTGGCCAGGTGGATGACTGATATATGATTACCAGCCAGTCAAGCCTTTTATGAGGCTTCACAACGAAAGGTGCTATTCAAATGCGTATAGAAACCAAGGTAGAAAACTAAAGAGCATCTGTCTCAAGGTATGGCGGTGTCTCCAACAGGTCCAGTGTTCATAGGTCTGATCTAGCTCCCATTAAAGCCACTGGAAGATTTCATTGGTTAGTTGGATTGTATCCAAAGTGAAAAAGCAGCAAATCATAATAATATGTAGTTCTTATATAGAGCTTTTCAGTCATAGATCTCAAAGCATGTTATACAGGAAGTCAGTGTCATTTTACAGATGACACTGGAAGTCACATTTTACAGATGGGGAAACTGAGGCACGAGGCAATAACATGCCTCATGCAAAGTACCCAACTGGTCAAGCCAGGAATAGAAATGAGATTTTCTGAGTCCCAGTCCTGTGTTCTAACTGCTAGACCACACTGGCTGCCCCTGTTCTGGAGTTAGACTTGTCTCCCAGTGAAATTAGGAGGTGAGCTGTGTTCAGTTCAAAGACAACAGAAGAGTGTGTGTAAAAGGAACAACACAGCAGTATGACATTACCTGCCAGAGCACAGATCTCACAGGTTTATGGCCCCAAATAGCTTCCCTCTCCCCCAGTCATCTGCAGCCTGATCCAATCGTCCTTCTCACAGTAGTACCTGAATGCTTAAGCAGTCCTATTGATTTCACTGAAGCTATAAACCCAAGGTCTTGTTCCAAAG
This sequence comes from Dermatemys mawii, assembly GCA_007922305.1. NCBI lineage: Eukaryota > Metazoa > Chordata > Testudines > Dermatemydidae > Dermatemys > Dermatemys mawii. The sequence continues at coordinate 3,296,548 of ML677355.1, forward strand.
CCCCCCAAAGTCAATGTAAAAATGTACTTGAAACTCATTAAGTCAATGAAAAAGAGATGAGGGCATGAATAAAGATGGCAACCTCTCTCTCTCAATCTGAAAGGAGAATGAAAAATTATTAATGGCCGTGGATGTTCCTGGGTTTCATACTTAAGCAGCAAACGCATCTGTGGAATGGAGTATCAATATGGCCGTCCCCTAAATCTCATGGCCAGTACTGTAAGTTTCACTATCTGATAGGGTGACCAGATTTTTATAGGGGTAGTCCCGATTTTTGCATCTTTTTCTTATATAGGCTCCTATTACCACCCATCTCTGTCTGGATTTTTCACATTTGCTGTCTGGTCACCCTACTAACAGACCATTCTTCCAAATAAAACCCTGTCACACATGATCATACCTTCCTTCCCTGTAAAATCTTCATGCTCATTGTAATCCCCTTCACCTCTCCGTTTTTCCCCTTTTCCCTCCCCCGCACTCATGTCTCTCTTTCTATTGGTCACTTCTTCCCTTCCCTCTCATCGTCTCCTCTTCACCTCCCTTCGATAGCTCTGATGTGACTCTTTGTGTTGTAGGACACTAATGTGCCTCCTCTCAGTGAGACCTCACCTCTTGTGCCTGTTCAGCATTGCTAGAGAAATGCGACTCTGCAACTTCAACACCTCTGCATGTGCAATGCTGATGGAGAAAACAGACTCAAACATTGTGGAATTAGTGATTTTGTCACACCCATGCTCATCCTCTGGACCCTGTTAATGAGCCTCATGTTCCTTTCCTGATTCTCACCCGTACCATAAAAAAATGACTGCTGGCCAGGGTTTCACACTGCTATATAACAAATCCCTTCTGTTTGTAAATGAATGGTATTGACTTCTGATGAACATCGTGTTAGCAATAACATTCTTCTGTGCTATAATTTCTAGTTGATTCTGAGATAACAATTTCATAACACCCAATCCCCCTTTGACACTGCTATGCATTTTAATTTCTCTTACTCATCATGAAGTAATGAATCTTCCTTCATATACTACAGAAATCTCTACTGGCTTATACTGGGAAATCTGCTCTGCCTAATCCAGGCCAAATTTTTCCCCATCAAAACTGTTTTTGATGGAAAATTTGGCTTTAGACAAAATGAAATTTTTGGCACCAAGTGTGTGCTTTCCATGAAGAACTTAGATTTTTTTCATCAAAAGCTGAACGCCTGAAGAAAAATATATTTAGAAATACTGCCTTATGGGAGTAGTAAATCAGATACCTTGCCACAGTGGATTTAAAAGCAAAAAAACGTAATTTTTGTAAAAAGTTTCTGTAGAGGGGGAATAAAACCCCTCTTTTCCCAATCATTGCTACTCAAGACCAACTGTATATTGGTGACAGAGTCACGAATTGGGTCACGAAAGCTTATGCTCCAAAACATGAAGACCCAGTTTTTCTTGTTGCTTGCATGGAGAACTTGGCATCTGATCATGCCTCCAAACAGGCAGACCATATTTCCTTTGGAGCATGATGTGCTAGGTGGGATGGAATGCTGGGTTCTAATTTAGAGCAATTTAGAACTCTTTCACGTAATAACAGGTGGGTGGACAACTACTGCTAATTGGCAAAAGAAGGTTGCCTACAGCAGTGAGGACTGGTTTGAGAGAACATGAGGCATTATGTTGATGAGAAAGCTGACCAATGCAAGCAAGACATGGCCAAACAGGTCTCTGGAAACATGATTGCTATTTTTCAGAAATAAAAGGCACTGTGGTGCGGTGACTACCCCACCTCCATGAAAGAGGGGGCTAGAGTAGGCCATAGTGACTGCCTAGGCTGGCAGCCAATCAGGAAAGGGCCTACTAAGAGCCAATCAGGACCAACATTAGTGTCAGCCAATCAGGGCTAGGCTAAGCCCTATATAAAGGCTGCCTAGTAGAGCAGCAGGAATTCTCTCCCTGACTGGCAAGGGAGAAGGACTAACTCCTGAAGCAAGGAGTAGCACCCAGGACAGAGCAGTGCTGGGCAGGCCCAGGGGAGCAGGGAAGAGCTCCGGCCCATTACCTGCTAGGTTGCAGGCCCTAATAGAAGGGCCCACAAGGTGCAAAGGGGCCCAAGGGGAAGTGGCCCAGGGAGGAGAGGTGAACAGAGGGAGAGAAGGAAGGCAGGGAGGCTGCCGCCAAAGGGTCCCTGGGTCAGGACTAGAGTAGAGGATGGGTCTGGGTCCCCCCTTTCCTCTTATCTGGTACCTGACCATTTGAGGTGGCCATAACAGACTTCACCAGACCGCTGCCAGAAGGGGTTAGACTTTGGGGTGTGGTTGGCCACCATGGCAGGGATGAGACTGGAAAGACTGCTGATAACCCTCCCCCCCCCAGGAAGGGGTGAGTGTGATCTTGGGAGGCACTGCTGGAGGGCAGGGTCCTGAAGAGGACACGGCGATCAGGGAGCAATGCGGGTCCGTACGCCAGCAGAGGGCAAGAGATAGACAGGACACCACCAGCCGAGAGTGCTCCTTATGGACTGAGCTAATTCACAGACATGCCAGCAGGAGGTGCTGCGGTGGGTGAGTTCCAACCCCATCACAGGCACAACAATTGCTTAGGGTGAAAAACTTTCTGATGTATTAAATGTGTTCAAACTTAACATTATACAGGACTTCTGCCATGCAAATAACTAGGCAAAACTGTAAGGCAAACATTATGGATCGAAGCAGGATAAGTGTTCCAGATCAATCCAACTAACATGATATAAAAGGTTATTACAGAGTGCAATGTATAATGTGTAGCTTCCAAACTCTGACTCCATGTAGTTTTAATAAGATACAATTGGATACAGGGGTTTCATGTGCATAATAGTTTTGCTTGCAAGGGTTCATGGTTCAAATTAAAGACACAAACCCACTAACTATACTTCTGGGGATGTATGTTCAAGTGTAGTTATCGATTAAAACAACTGCCTTATTTTCATATAGACCTACAATTTGCTGTCACTTCATATCATGTCACCCAATGGAGACCTCTGTAATCATACAAATAGGTCTGGATTCTGATACTTATACTGGGTGGTCCATTATTCCTCTAGGGGTTCCCTGATACTTCACAGTATAAGGGTATCAACATTTGGCTCTTAATTTCTACAAGACCAGGGTCTGGGTGACTCTACCTTCACAGCAACTATGGAAAAAATTAATTGTGCAGTTGAAGGTACATCAACAACTTGCACAGGAGCCAAAATTGAATGTTTGTCTTTCTTTGTCTTGTTGTCTTTAGCCTGCAATCTCTTTGGGGCAGGCACAAAATCTGTAAATACCTGTGCATATATGTACAACTAAAATAACAATTAGCCCTTGCAGAACATACTAAATTTTATTGTGGAAACTTTTAAAAAATTTGTTTAGGTCTCTTTATAGGATCAGATGCCAAGATAGGTCAATATCCCGATGCCTCCATTATAACGTCAGGATTTACCAACAGCCAGCATGCTGCAGTGTCTTCATTATTCTAAGTGTCAGGAAATGCTGTAGCATCTCCAACACCAATAAGATAACTGTTGGTAAAGACTGACCCTTTAATGGCAATTACTGCACGTATAAACCTCACAAGTGGACTGAGTTTGAGTGGTGTACCTATACTCTTATCTGTATAGAACTAGGAGAGGAGTTTTGTACAGTGGTCATTATGGAAAATCAGCATTTAACAGCAAGTATTGTGCATTGTATCTGAAATCTCATGGTTTTCCCCATCACTGTACTTGGAATTGGAAGCATCTGTGATAAATACATGGTAATGGTTGGCACTGTTAATTTTTCCAATGACATGTACTCTACATTAAAAATCTATGAAACTGCTCAAGGCAGCATTATCAGGTACAAGTGTCTATGTAAGTGTTTGGTGGAATACTATATGTTGGTAGGTCCACAAATAATTGTAGTGGCACCTTATTGCTAGGTGCCTGGGCATTTGTTGCAGAATTTATAGTCAGGTAAGATGACAGGTGTTATATAATATGCATTTAAAAGTGACATCTTTCTAAATAGCAGGGTTTGGTTTTAGTTCAGAGTTGTTTTGTCTTTTTTGATTTGTAAATTACAAGGTCAGTAACTCTCTCTCTATCATTGATATCACTGATAGTTATAAGGTTTCAGTCACTGAATACCTAGGCACAAACTCCAGTTCATTGAGGGTCTGTGCAATAATCTATGTACGGTGTACAAAAATAATGACAGGTGGTGAGTACAGAGAAAAAATAAAATTTTTCCCAAAAGAGATTTCCTCTTCTGCTCCCCCATTGAACTTTTCCCCATGTCCCACCTGTAAAACCTCAAATAGTATCCACCATCCTTCTGGCCAACGAGGAGTGGATAGACTACAAAGGAAGTCCTATCAGCACTGCACCATCATGGGGCATAAATAATGAGTGATGTGAGATATGCCTTTCCAACTCTTCTCTCTTTTTAGGCATTGATCATTTTGCCTCATTAACACTCATGGAGAATCATGGAAATGATTAGGCAGGCTAGCAGGCCCACCTTTCTGCTGAAGGGGATCAGGAGGACTAGTGAGAGGACTTGCTCTTCCTGTAGGGAGCACATGTGATTGCAAGGATCTCCAGATGGAGATGAAATTAGATGACACAATAGGAAAAAATGTGAGTTAGTGATGTTCTGCAGCCAGAGCTGCTGCAACCTAGTGCTATGATGAACATAGTGGAAGGATGTCTGAGTCTGCAGACAGCCTACTGACATAGTGTACTTAGCAAACTGACTTTCCAGGAATCTTCCCTAAGCTGCACCAAAATCATCCTGCCTCCTATTTCCTGAACCCAGAGGAACAAGGATGGCCAACAAATAATTGACTTCAGTGAAGAATGTCAGCTTGAGAAAATAATTGACCAACACCACTCCAAGGTTCCTCAGGACCCTCCTTCTTCTGTTAGTGGGAGGAGCAGAAGGTCCCTAAAGTCAACATTGGGATGCATGTTGCTATTTCAACTTGGAATGGGAGAACATCTTAATAAATATTGACTGTCTTTGCAATGAGAGAAGAGAAATCAGTGCATTGGGAGGAGGCCACACCAGGCAGCTGAACAGGGAAAGCATCATATTAAAAAAGCCCCAAACCCTCTATAGGACAGAGCAAATCAGTGTTTCTTTGATATGATGTAAATGGGCCATGTTCATTTTTAGGGCTAAATCCTGACCCTTTATCCCGCCATCTGCTTCCAAAGGCCTGGAGCCTTCAGATACTATGGAGGTTTCACATGGCCCCTGGGCCAAGGTTTATCTGCTGCTCATTTGCTCAGTGAGCATTTTAGTGATGGTGCCTGTGGTTCTGTCCATCTGAAAGCCCTTAGTTTAGCCAAGAGGACCGAACAATATCACCAGATGCTGGGGATATGTCTGGATGAATCTGCTTAGGGATATGTTTTTATTGGTTTGTGGGATCCTTAGGGAATGACAGGATACACTGATGATGCTGATAATGATGAATGAGCCTTTAGCTAACCTGAAAAAATATTTTATCCAGTGAATACAATTATAATATCAATAAATAGACTGATGGTTGAAATCTTGATTGGCGCAGAAGTTAGTGAGCTCAGACAATGGACAGAAAGTGCAGAATGAAGGAAAAGGTACCACCGTTCTGAACAGGGAGGTACCATGTCTCCTAAATATTAAGCTGCTGGGGGACTTGAACTGTTCTGGAGGACTGAGTTAGGATACATGGTGATGTGTGCAAACTATGGGATGACCAACATGTGAGCTTTCCAGGCCCTCAGTGATTTTTTTTTTCTTAATTTAACCCTCATTTTTCCTTGCAGAGGGAATTATTTTAATACCTGCACTGCTGAATGCAATGCCCATTGCTAAAACATAAATCTGTCGGACTTGGAGCCTAGGCTTGTTTGGCTGTGCAAGGGGTTGGAGATTACTGGTGCAAGGAGCTTTCCTTTGCTCTCATGCCACTGCATGGGTTAAATCTTTGTATCTGTGCTCTTGGCACTCAAGGACTAGGGAGCTCTGGGATTGACAGCAGCAAATTCATAGAGGGCAAGACCGGGTTAACAGGTGAAACCACCACCCTGTGCTCTGGGCAACAGACATGCTGCCTCTCCCAGCACGTAAGTGTCTGTGTAATTTCTTAGCAGAAGAATGCTCTGTAGCTCACAGATCTCATTGCACTATCTGCCAAGACAATCCTTTCTTCTGCTTCAGAACATTATGAAAGTTCAACAGAATCCCTAACAGCCTTAGGGACTGAGCTGGATTTAGCTTTGCTACTAGAATGGGGTGAGTAATGCAGAATGGGTCATTTAATTGATGTATTTCGCCTCTTTGTCTGATTGCAAATTATCTGAAGATGGATCACCATTTTTGCCAGCGCATGTGTTATTGAACGTCGTTTGCTGAGTAATTGCTGAAAATAGTTTTTGATCTGTAGCTTGTTTGCAGAAAATTCACTGAGTTTTCAGTGCTGAAGCTGCTTCGGTTGGATATATGTGGGCGACATGGAATGGTACAGCTACCTGATTAGAAGAGTGTTACTCTTTGAATAATGTATCCAGTGTGAATACTTGTTATAAAACTCACTTTTTTGGAGTGTATTTAACAGTCACTTAAACCCCAGTTTCAGTGAATGTTCCTGCCAAGACTCATTTGTTACAAAACAGACACAGAATGGAACATGCTCTTTTCATACAGTTTAAGCAAATTCATGTTTTTCCAGTTGCAGCACATTTATTTTAAAATTCCAATGATAAAGTGTGGACCATGGCTGTATTTGCCCTGGGCTCCACCCCTATCTTTTGGGGTCAGATCCTTAGCTGATATAGATTGATATAGCAAGGATCTGGCTCTTTAGAAATCACTTTAGCTCCAATTGTAAGTCACAAGTAACCAACACACAGCTTTGTAAATGTGAAATGCAGCATAGAATGCCTTGGGAAATAAAAGATGATAAAGACCCAATCCTGCAAGATTCCTCCCAAGACATGCTGAGCAGCCTGACCTTCCAGTAAAACTGGTTGCCAGAATCAAACCCAGTTTGGCTTAAGAAGATTCCTTTAACTTCCCTATGGAGATGTCTCTCCGGGCTTTAGGACATACATGTGATATGTTTTGTAATCTGTGTTACATTTTTCTATGTGATTGGCATACACTGCTGTCATTAGACCCAAATTTTGCTTCTTTTGCCTTTGTATTAAATTAGACAAATTTTCACCCAAAACAGTAATAATACTTAGCCTTTATATAGCTCTTTACATTGTCAAACCATTGCAGAACAATCCCCACCACACCCTATAAGGTACATAAGTAAGATGGCCCAGCTCTTCAGCTGGTATAATTGTTGAGTCAGTGAAACTATGGTAGTTTATACCTGCAGAGGATATGGCTCTTTTAAAATGCTATCATGGTCCAAATTGTACAGTCAGGGAACAAGTGACTTGACCAAGGTTGCCCAGGAAGTCTGCAGGAGTGTCTGGAAGAAAATCCAGATCTCTCGAATCTCACTTTGGTGCTTTATCCTCAAGGACATCTTTCTTCCTTTTGTTGCCTTATTTTACAGATGGAGATTGCGGAATGAGGCACAGCAAGGGTAAGGATCTGATTCTCATTTTGTCTGCACCAGTGGTACCTAGAGAGTAACTTGACTACCCTGGCGGCATTATTCCAGACACACACCAGTCTAAGTGAGATCACAGTCGGGCCCTAATTTTTTCCCCCTTTGCTGTAAATTGGTCTAAACAGTGCAAAATTTAATATTTTTTAATCTCAACAGTTACTTCATTTTACAAGCTGGAGAGCTCTTCATGTCTTTGGTAAGTCTAGATAATGTACTTGCTGAACTCTTTTGGCTTCTCAATTACTGAGATGGTTCATATATTAGTTCTGTTATAATAAGAAAGAGTAAATGTCAGCCTGTCCCTCAAAATGGATAATGTCTTTTGAGATCTCTGATGGATCTCTCTTTAAAGTAGAGTTACCACATCAAAGCAAGAGGGAGGCATTCTCTTGAGATGCAAGAGAAGATAGGTAGTAGCTGCAGTGATGGTGGAAATCGGAGATCTCCATCAGACACAGGTTGACTAGAAGATTCATGCACACAGTGATAAAAAGGGAAATTATTCTGTTAATTTCTAGGGGATCACTCTCTCTGTGTGTGTGTGTGTCTTAGAATCTTGTCTCCTAGAATGGTAGTACTGGTATCTACACCAGCAGTGTCCAACTTGCTCTAAACTGTGGCCTTCCAGGGTGACTGCGTGAAGAAGAAATGTTGTATTTCAATGTTACATGATCTATTCGTATTGGTGAGGTAGCACATACAGGCACGTTCACCAGAAGAACAATGCAGGCACGAGCTCAGTAAACCACTGAACCACCTGTTTATCCCTGGAGGCTACAGAGGCAGCTCCCCCCTTGCTGATGGTGTTGCTCTTACCAGCCAGTTTCCCTCTCTCCCAAAGAAAGAGAGACACATCCCTAACCTTCCCCATGGAATTATTTCCTGGGACAGGGTCCTTCCCTTCTGGGAGAAGCCCTGCATGTCGAGATTTATCAGTGGGTGTGCCAAGAAACACCCACTCGCCAGCCAGCACAATAACTCAGTGGCACATGAATTTGAACTGTGCCCTGTGGATCATCGCTACCGCTCACTGCAAGCCCTACTGCCCTGGAGCAGCTGTGCTCTAGGTGAGATGCACCCTGAGCAACTCCCCTTCCTGCTCCATGGCTCCCCCTCTGGTTGCCTGTTGTATCACAGTGGGAGGGAGGAGAGAGTAGCTCTGGCTTCTCCAGGGCTGACTTTTCTGCTGGGTTGGGAGATGAGGATAGGAGCTCACGCTGGCTCTTTCTCCACCTATCAGTCCTAAGTTTTCTGCATTCACCCATGCCCCCACAACGTAGCTTGTAGTAAAGTGATATTAGCATGTTGCCTGCTAGGAACTTCTCCCATCAACTAAAGGCTGGAGGATTGGAGGAATGACCAGTGCATTGTGGGACAGTGGTGAGAGTACTTAATTGTATTATGTGAGATGGATTTGTCAGTGTTGCTCATGTACACTAGCAATGTAACATTATAAGCCAGCGTGGCCTAAGAACCATGCTTAGTTAGATGAGCTTGCAGCAGGGCTAACATAAACTGCATAAAGTCTCCCTTAGGGTAAGTCTCCATTGCAAGTGAAAGTGTGATTGTAGCATGAGTAGCCACTGCACTGCTAGCTTTAATCTAGATAGCATGAGTAACAACAATAGTGTAGACATGGTGGCATGGGCTATGTACTCAGGTTGCTAGCCTGTGCTAGAGCCAATGCTGCTGCAACTTCACTGCTATTGTTACCTGCGCTGGCTAGACTAAAGCTAGCCTGGGTATACCTACTCATGTTGCAATTTTATCTTCACTTGCAGTGTAAATGCACCCTTTGAAGGTAGCACTATGTAGACATTTGGGGTATGTCTACACTACAGCTAGGAGGATGCTTCACAGCGTGGATAGACAGACACACACTAACTTCGCATGAGCTAGTGCACTAAAAACAACAGTGTGGCCATGCTGGCAGGGGAAATAGTTTGGGCTAGCCACCCAAGTATGTACCCAGGGGGTTGATCAGGTTTGCACTCGGGCAGCTACCTAAGCTGCCTTCTGTGCTGCAGGGGCCACACTGCTATTTTTAGCATGCTAGCTTAAGCAGAGCTAGCCTGTGTCTGTCTTTCTGTGCTGCAATGTGGACATATCCTGTGTGTGTTAGGACTTATTAGTGTTTAGTATGCCAGAATTCACCAGGATAGACAGCTTTAGAGGCAATTAGAAGAGATAATGTTTTAGATTTCACTTTGTCACATCCAAGAGCTGTGGTGAATGAGATGACCACTGAGGGTAATTGAAGAAATAGCAATCACATTGTAATGAAGATCCATGTTCAACCATTGGAGTGCTTTTTCGTACAAATCAACTTTAAAAAGCCCCAGATTGATTAAAATGAGGAACATATTAGGTGAAATAGGCTGGCAATGTTTATTAAAAAATGCCTCTCAAAAGGAAAACTGGCTGAGCTTTAAAGAGGTGACAGAGCTCAGGGGAGTCTATTTATCATTATATAAAACTAAACATAACTTGAAAACCAAGGTGGATGAGTGATAAGTTGTTAAAGTTAATTGTGAGTGAAAATGGAGCTCTTAAAAGTCACAGAGAGCTAGTGACTGTAGTGTTGTCAGAGGGATTTATATGGAGACCGAATGGTAAGGGGAATTTAAGGAGCAAAATGGAAAAAATTAGGAGCAAGCAGTTACAGCTATTAAGGCACACAGTACTTTGGAGGTGTGAAAAGTAAGGGAGAGCTAGTGTGGCCATTGTCAGGATGCCAAGGAACATCTTTATTCTTTATTAAACAAAGGAGCAATAAAAGAAGCCAAAGCATGACATGGTTCCTTTGTATTAAGGGGGTGATCCTGAAAGGTACCATACGCCCCCTGGAAATTATTGTTTATAATATTTCTTCCTCTTCTTTTTCATATAATTATAGCACCGAGAGGCTCTAATGAAGATCAGGCCCCATTGTGTGGGGCATGTACAGACACAGAGAGAGAAGCAATCCTTGCCCCAAAGGTCTTGTAATCTTAAATCCCACTCTAGCAAAGATTTATGCCTGTGCTTACATTTAGTGGACTCAATGGAACTAGGTATGTGTTTCAAACCAAGCACATGGATTGGTCTTTGCAAGATTATGGCTTAGACAATGGGAGAGAGAACAAAAATATTATGATTGTCATTGTACAGGTGGGATATTTAGACACACAAATTAAGGAAATTAAGGAAGTACATACTTCACTGTAAGCACATGAATAGTCCCGTTGAACCCCATGGGAGTTGAGAGCTCCTTGCTTTTTCCTAATTCAAGGATCTCAAAGTGCTTTATTGATCTGGATGTGATGTTTTCTTCCCAATTTACAGATGGGAAATCTGAGGAACAGCCACATCAGCCGTGTCTATGTAAGCAGAGTCAGAACGGGCTCTATCCTGACATCTGGTGGTGAGCTGTGGAAAAGAACTTTGGGGGCTGATCTTGTTTGCATGGGCACACCCACTCTGCCTAGCAGGATGGGACTGCTTGCCCAAATGGTCATTTTGGTTGTGGTGGGATACCCAGTCTCTTTGTTATTGGGGTAGGATGAATAAAGTGTTGTTATCCTAGTTATGTGAATCAAGGACAGTAGAACTGTACTTGGCGTTTTATGATGGCGGGACTTGCCCTCACCTATGTAGCACTCACTTGGCAAGGGACTTGGGTTCCCAATATGCTGCAAACTGGGGATGCTGGGTATAGGTTCATGTTCCTAGTTGTGTGGGTCCTCAAATGCCACTTTGATCATTTCTCATGCCTGTGTAATAACAGCTAATTTTGATTCCATTAAGAGTCTTGTTACATGCTGCTGAGTGGAAATTGCTGATACCTAGTGGTGCACTAGCATTGAGTCTCCCCCACTACCAGCTGAAATAACTAAAGAGTTACTAAGAGTTGGAAGCTGAGTGGAAGGGAGGGGATGGCTGGTGGAAGAAGCAGCTTGTGGTGAAGACTGTAGTAGAATCTCATGGAAAGGTATGGCAATTGGCCACTGATGTGAACAGTAGAGTACAAAAGGCGCTCCCATACCTCCCCCCTTTCTTCCCAGACTGGGAGGTAAAATCTGCAGATGAACATGGGGTGGGGGGGGGAGAGGAGAGGCAGCACTGACAAGAGACAGAAGCTGTGGGAGGGAAGACACTGGGTTGCTGGACTCGAGAACCAAAGGGAAAGGACATAGCCCAGTCTGGTTGGGGGTGGGTCTTCTGGTTCACGGTTTGTGTTTGTGAACCCTAGTTGTGGTGTTTTCCCAATTTAATGCTGAGCTTTTTACCTCATGCTATTAAAGACTTTTGCTACACCGAGACTCTGCTTGCGAGAGGGGAAGTATTGCCTCTTTGAGGTGCTCAGGGATGTGTGTGTAATTTTCCCAGGTCACTGGGTGGGGGCTCGAGCTGGTTTTGCATTGTATTGTTGAGAGGGAGTCCCTATGTACTGAACCCAGTCTGGCAGAAGAGTTGCATCTACACTAGGGGCAGGTTTCAGCACAGCAGCTGTGTTAGTCTGTATCTGTAAAAAGAACAGGAATATTTAACAATAAATGTGTTAGTCTCTAAAGTGCCACAAATATTCCTGTTCAATCTACACTAGGAAAGAGTCAGTTTTCCTGCTCCAGTTCAGCTCTACTGGCAGTAGGAAGGGTGGGAGACAAGGTGCACATTTACCAGCATGATGTCTAACTCTGCACAGCAGAGCAGATTTGCTACAGGCAACATCCCAATACCATCACTCATGCTGAATAGTACCTGGTTCCTGACTGCTCACACTGTAGTCAATGAGACCCCTTAGGCACTAATTAGCATGGGAAAAGGTCTCAGAAGCAGGCTCTGTAGTAGTGGCGACTGTTCACAAACACTTCTATTGCCCTGGTCAGTTTTACTCCAGTCTCTGGACTCCTGGTGCTGGATTCTGATCTGACACCAGCGTAACTTGGAAGGAACTCTGTTACAGTCAATGGGGTTACATTAGTGTAAAACTGATATATGTAAGATCTGAATTGGACCATTGGAATAGTTTGAAAAATGCCTTCTAGTATCTTCTTAATAAAAAACTATGTTTTCGGGGGGCTGTGTGTCAGGAAAGTAACATTCTGGTGACTGGGAATATAGAATATACCTGACGTTTAAATTGTTTATTCTTTCCTACTGTTGACGTGTGTTGCTGATTTTAGACAAGCTTATAAAATGCATAGCTAGAATAACATTAAACAACAGGATGCCAAAGAATTGGCACCTATCTCCATTTGAAAGGGATCTATTCTGTATGTTTATTTGTAATGGGTCTGGGGCAGTAATCACAGGCATTAGTACAGATCTTTGTACAATTAGGTTATTCTATAGGGATTTTCTTCTCACTAAATACTTTTCCTTCTCCTCATGGTAGAAATATCCCTTGATTACAATTCCAAATCATATTCTGATACTTTCCTATTACCAGAAAAGATTCATAGACCTCTTTCTACTCTGCTTCCCAAGAACCCAGTTCTACTCCAGGCTTTGTCACTCAGGTGTCTTTGTTTAGCACACAGCAGTGCTACACTGAGTTCATCAGGCTCAAATGCAAGGGGGTTGGATGCAGGGCACATCACAGCTCCAAAGTTAAACAGAAACCTTCTTCCTTTATATGCATTACATATCTCCTTACATTTACTATACATTGCTTCACACATTCTTGGATTGGCATGGTTGCTTTGCAGGAACCAATCCCTGTGCAACATGTGCTGTCCACACACTGACCATGGTTCAAATTCCTCTTTATCTCATCACTATATTTCTAACTTATTTTGTCCCATGTTACCTAATTCATAGCAAATAGTTCCCTGGGTGTTCTCCCTCTTATCTTAGCTGTTTCAGACATTGTCTTCTTAGCCTACTGACCTATTTACTTATCTTATTTAGCACCAACATTCTGCTTTCAACATGGGAATTCATTTATGTTCCTAATTCTATGTTCCAAAATGTGAGGCATCCCTCCATGTGTTAATTACTCATGTCAGGCCAGGCCTCGGCTACAATAAGTTTTGCTTCACCTTTACTCCTATGCTATACATATAGATGAGACATAGAGATAAGAACACAGCAATATGGGGCATTTGATCACAAATGACATGAGGTAGCTGGTGATCAGAATGTGTATCAGGTCACATGGACCTCTTTTCCATTTCCCCAGACCAGGATTTTGAAAGGAGCATGAGGGAATTAGGCACCCAATTCTCACAGAAAAGACAGGTAATAGCAGCGGGGGTTCATTTATTAGAAATATAGATAGTAGTGTTTGTGGTGACTGGGAGAACCACCTGGTGAATTGCCTGCTGGGTTCAAAGGTTGTGGACCTCTCAAGATGTCTGGATAGACTTATGAGCCGGTGGCTGTGGTAGATGTTGTTACCAATGACAGAGAAGGTAGGAAAGAGATCCTGGAGGCCAAATTAGGGCTGCTTGGTAAGAGATTAAAGGCCAGGACCTGCATGGTATCATTCTCTGAAATGCTTCCAGTTCTCTACTTAGGGCCAGACAGATAGACAGAACTTCAGGGCTTAATGCATGAATGAACTGATGGTGTTGGGAGGAGGGATTTAGATTTATTAGGAACTGGGGAACCTTTTGGGAAAGGAGGAGCCTATACAGGAAGGATGGGCTCCATCGAAACCAAAATGGAACCAGATTGCTGGCATGTAAAATTAAAAACCTCATAGAGGAGTTTGTAACTAAGGAATGGGGGAAAGCTGACACATGCGGAGGAGCATTTGGTTCAGATAGACAAATTTAACATACTCGTAGGAGGGAAACTACTGAAGAAATCCACCACAGTAGAATTTAACTTCTAAAAGGGGAACTACATAAAAATGAGGAAGTTAGCTAAATGAAAGGCACAATCATAACAGTGAAGTGACTGCACGCTCCATGGAAACTATTTAAAAACACCATATTAGAGGCTCAAACTATAGGTATACTCCAAATAAAAAACAAAACACTGAGGGCTAAAAATGGCACCTTGGGTAAACAACAAAGTAAAAGAGACGGTTAGAGGCAAAAAGGCATCCTTTAAAAAATGGATGTCAGATCCTACTGAGGAAAATAGAAAAGAGCATAAATAAATTCTTGCAAGTTAAGTGTAGAAGTATAATGAGACAGACCCAAAAGAATTTGAAGAGTAATTAGAAAAGGACAGAAAAACTAACAGGATTTATTTTTAACTACATCAGAAGCAGGAAGACTGACTCAGTCAGTAGGCCCATTGGGAGATTAAGATGCTGAAGGAGCACTCAGGGAAGACAAGGACATTTCAGAGAACTAAATGAATTCTTTGCATAGGTCTTCACTGTAGAGGATGAGAGGGAGATTCCTACACTTCAGCCATTCTTTTTAGGTGATAAATATGAGGAACTGTCCCAGAATGAGGTGTCAATAGAGGAGGTTTTGGGAAAAAAAGGATAAATTAAACAGTAATATGTCACCAGAATCAGTTGGTATTCACCCAAAAGGTCAGAAGGATCTCACATATGAAAAGTAGAACTACTAACTGTGGTATGTAGCGTATTGCTTAAATCAGCCGCTGTACCAGATGACTGGCGGACAATGTCACACCAATTTTTTAAGAAGACTCCAAGGATCCTGGGAATTATAAGCCAGTAAGCTTAACTTCAGTACCAGGCAAACTGGTTGAAATTATAGTAAAGAATAGAATTATTAGACATAAATGGACACAGATTTTTTTGGTGAAGAGTCAATACTGCTTTCATCAAAGGAAACTGTGCCACACCAATCTATTAGAATTTTCTGAAGGGGTCAACGAGCATGTGTATAAGGGTGCTCCAGTGGATATAGTGTACTTGGACTTTCAGAAAGCCTTTCACAGGTCCTCACCAAATGCTCTTAAGCAAAGTAAGCAGTCATGGGATAAGAGGGAAGGTCCTCTCATGGATTGGTAATTGGTTAAAAGACTGGAAACAAAGGATAGGAATAAATGGTCGGTTTTTATACCAGAGAGTGATAAATAGCACAGTCCCCCAAGGATCTGTACTGGGATTTGTGCTGTTCTACATATTGATAAAGCCCCAGAGGTGGACAGTGAGGTGGCAAAAATTCCAGACAGTACAAAATTGCTCAAGATTGTTAAATCCAAAGCAGACTGCAAAGAGTTACAAAGGGATCACACAAAACTGGGTGACTGGGCAAGAAAATGACAGATGAAATTCAATGTTGAGAAATGCAAAGTGGTGCACATTGGAAAATATAATCCCAACTCTACCTAGAGAACGATAGGGTCTCATTCATCTATAACCACTCAAGAAAGAGATCTTGGAGTCTTGTGAATGGTTCTCTGAAAACATATGTTCAATATGCAGTGGCAGTAAAAAAAAGCTAACAATGTTAGGAGCCATTAGGAAAGGGTTAGATAAAATGACAGAAAAAATTATAATGTCACTATATAAATCGAATACTGTATGCGGTTCTGGTTGCCCCATTTCAAACAAGGTATACTGGAACTGGAAAAGGTTCAGAGTAGGGTAACAAAAATAATCAGGAGTATAGAACAGCTTCCATATGAGGAGAGTTTAAAAAGGCCGAAACTGTTCAGCTTGGAAAAGACACAACCGAAGAGGGTAAGATAGAGGTCTACAAAATCATGAAAGATGGGGAGAAAGTGAATAAGGGAGTGTTAGTTATTATTCACATAATACAAGAACCAGGTGTCACCCAGTGAAACTAGTAGGCAGCTGGTTTAAACAAACAAAAGAAAGTACACAATATACAGTCAATTTATGGAACTTCTTGTCAGGAGCTGTTGTGAAAGCCAAAAGTGTAACTGGGTTCAAAACAGAATTAGATAAGATCATGGAGGATAGGTCCATCAGTGGTCGTTAGCCAAAATGATCAAGGAATTAACCCCATACTGCAGAGTCCCTAACCTTTTGATGGCCATAAGCTGTCTCAGGGCTGGCCATTGGGGTGGGCTGCCTGGGCCCCCACACAGGGCAGCCTACCAAAGAGGGTGCCGTGCCTAGGGGATTCCCACCTGACCTGCCAAGAGCCAGCTGGGCTGACAGAGGTGGCAGGCAGTCGGGCGAACAGCAGTGCTGAAGAGAGGGTGTGGGGTGAGATCCGAGCTGCAGGGGGCAGTTGGACGATCAGCTGCCTGGACCAGGTAACTCTGGAGGAGGGGTGCCTGTCCTCTACCCTGCTCCATGTGTGCAGCTGCTGCTGTTACTGTCTCCCCCCTTTCCTCTCTGGAGCCCCCCTGGCCACTCTGGACAATCACTGGGAGCCTTCTCCTCTCTGCTGGGGTGCAGGGGGCTGATGTTGGGTTGTCCCCCTCAGCCCCCAGCTTACCCCGCACCCGTGTGCCTGATTTTCACTAAGCTGAGGTGATGGGACAGAGGGAATCTGTGTTTTCTGCTGCCCCTAGCACCACTATAGGTCCATCAATGACTATTAGTCAGGATGGGCAGGAATGATGTCCCTAGCCTCTGTTTGCCAGAAGCTGGGATTGGGTGACAGGTTGTCATCCAGTGATCCATGTCCCATCTCTTCATTCCCTTTGGGGCACCTGCCATCGGCCACTCTCAGAGGACAGGCTATTGAGCTTGACTGGCCTTTGATATGACCCAGTATGGCCGTTCTTGTGTTCTTTCTGGGTCCAGAACTGCTGGTGGCTGCTTGTGTCTGAGCACAAGTCTTCAGGCTCCTGCCCCTGAGTGCTTTCTTAAAGAGACAGCACACTCAGGCACACACACACACACTCCCCTCAACACACACAACCCCAGGGCTTCCTGGATTCAGGTCACTTCTCCACCTGGGCTGTGCTGAGGCTTCAGCAGCTGCTTCTCTCCTGCTGTTTCCTTACGCAGCCCGGGGTGCGCGGGTGGAGGAGCCGCAGTCTAGTGGGGGATCGAGCATCAATGCCAGCTGCTTTGTGCATCCAGGTTGGTCAGTTTCCCCACGTGGGTTCAGGAGGGAGATGCAGGGGTTAGGAGCTCAGGAGGAAGGGGCAGACGGTAGGAGTGAAGGGGGCACAGTGCAGGGGTGAGGGGCCCAGGAGGTGGCAGGAGTTGGGGTGAAGGGGGCACAATCGAGAGGTTGGGGGCGCATGATGGAGGTGCAGGGGCAGGAGTGAAGGGAGTGCAGGGGTTGGAGTCTCAGAAGGGAGGTGCAGGGGGTAAGAGTGAAGGCAGTGCAGGGATTAGGGGCACAGGAGGGGAGTTCAGGTGTTGGGATGAAGGGGGCACAGTGCAGGGTTGGGGCTCAGGAGGGATGCAGGGATTGAGGTGAAGGGGGCACACAGTGCAGAGGTTGTGGCGGGGAGGGAAAATTGGGAGCCTCAGGAGCCCATGGGGACACCATGCCCTTGGGGACTAGCAGCACCAAAATGCAAGTTCGCTCAGGGTGCTATTTTCTCTAAGGCCAGCCCTGCTGGGTTTGGGCTACCAGATATGGATCACTTGATAATTCTAATAATTCCCTTTGAAGCTTCCGGCACTGGCCACTGTCAGAAAACAGGATAATGGGTTAGACGGTCCATTGATCTGACCCAATATGTTCATTCTTACGTTCTCATGTTGTCCACAAAAGGATTGAGGTTCCTAGCTATCTCTTTTGGACTTTCCTTCAAAACTTATATTCTCAAAATTCAAACTCAATTGCCATCTAGCTCTGCAGGTGCTTAAAGTCCTTCTGGTAAAGTCCTCTAGGAGCCAAAATTTTTGCTGGTGAGCATGCATAAAGTCACCTAAATCCTCATGGCTGGCAAGTAGCTCATGCCTAAACCCCAGCAGGATGCTCAATGTAGGTATGCTTAGAGAACACCGACTAGATCAGCCTTGATACAAAGTATAGCTGGAGGGGAAGGTGTCCCCTTTAGTACAGAGATTAGACCGCCCACCAAGGCTATATCAGATTTAGGCCTAATCTATGTGAGGAAATTAGGTCAGCATAACTATGTCACTGAGAGGTGTGAAAAATCCACGCCGCTGAGTGATGCAGTTAAACCAGTGGTTCTCAAACTGAGGTTCGCAACCCTCCTGGGGGTCGTTGGGCAATTCCGGGGGGGTCACAAGCTGCCATTGCATTCGGTGGCATTTCGGCGGCCACTCTGAATGCGTGACGTTGTCCGCCAAAAAGCCGCTGAGTGGAATTCTTCTGCTTTTGGCGGCATTTCAGCGGACACAGAGAGAGACACAGTGTCTGCCGAAATGCTGCCGAAACCGGAAGAGTTCAATTCGGTGGCATTTCGGCGGACATACCCCCGGGGCATCAGCAGTCGTGGCAGAGTGAAAAGGGGTCTTGAGCTGAATAAGTTTGAGAACCCCAGAGTTAAACTGATCTAACCCCTGGTGTAAGACAGCAGTAGGTCAGTGGGAGAATTCTCCTGTCAACCTAGCTACTATCTCTTGGGGAGGTGGAGTAGCTACCTGCTGGTGTAGGTAGTCTCATCACTGAAGTGCTATAGCAGCACAGCTGCATTGCAGACAAGCCCTCAGTCAAATGCTCCCTTTGCCTGATATGGAGTAATATCTGAATAATAGTCTCCCATCTCTCAGGGGAATTCTCTGATGACTTGACCATGTAGGAAACCATGGTCAAGTTTCCTACAACACAGCTGTGCACCCTAACCATTGAGCCATAGATTCATTCTAATTCTAATTCATTCTAATTTCTCTGGCCTAATTGTCAGGTCTTTAAAATCAGGCCATATGGCTTCCTCTGTAAGCCACATTCAGTTCTGATGCAAGTCTTTCACAGACTGTGTATTTGCAGTTGATTTATAAGCCCTCTGGCTTAAAACACTGGAGAATAGGGAGCTCACTATTGACACTTGTTGGTGAATATGGAGAAGAGGGGCCTGGGGCTACCTGAACTGAGAACTCCAGCTGGACAAGGCTCCAGGGGGAATAGAGCTCTCTGCTAGCATCTATGGGTGAGCTAGGGGAAATGACTGACCAGGTCAGGCCTTTATTGTATTTCAGTTGCGTGACAGTTTGACATGTTTTGTTAAAATACAGTCGGCATTTAAGTTTGGGGCAATAATATGCAATTGTCCCTGTTTGGAAGTAAAAAGGTAAGAGACCTGCACTGAACGTGTCTGGCATCAGGGGTCACCCTGACCACATATGCAGTCAGGCTCTGTGGGGTAAGGGAGCCTGGACAGGGCTAGCAAGTAAATGAATAAAGAAAAAGATTTATGCTTTGTGTACTTCTCAAGTAAGGGCTATTTTAAGGCTTCTGTATGTACGTTGGTTTACATCTGAAAAGTCACTATAAAGGCAACTTCAAGGTTGTAGAGAGAGTTGAGCTCAGGTAGCAGATGGAGTAGTGCTGAACCAAAAGATAGCACAGAGGTAGTTTGGGCTGAAGTTGTGCAGCTTAGCAACCCTTCTCCTTCCCTGATCAAAGCTACAATAACGTCAGAGAGATTAGCTAGTATAATCCATGAGCAGTCCAAGCAGCACTTCCCTTAGGAGCTGGAGATGGACCCACCAAAATTTGTGGACTCTACCAAACAGTAACTGGAAAACAGGGAAGTGACTAGAATGCATTAGTCAATCATAGCTGCAAGGCAAGGAGTGAGGATGGGGCCAGTGTTAAGACATCCTGGGTAGGTAGGAGTCTTATCTAATATATATTAACTTCTTAATTGCTGGCTTTCCAAAGTTCATTCGATTGTCTCCCATTTACCACTCTAAAAAGGTTCTTTGTTTTAAACCCCTGGACTCAGTGCTTGCATGTGAGGAAGTATTGCTCATCAAGGGTGGTATATCTTATTTCACAGGTTTCTGGGTGGAGGCTTGCTTGAGAGATTGTTAAAGTTTGCAGGAGTCTTCCCCACCCCCACCCGAGCCTGGCTCCTTTTGCTGTTGACAACACCTGGCTGAAGGGTTACAGATTCATTCATAGTTCCAAATATGCATTGGGCCTACTATTTATTTCTAGAGCTGGTGTGCAGTAAATTAATTCATTAGACTGTAAGTTCCTTGAGTAAGGGAACATGTCTTCCCAGGAAGTATTTAGCCCACTTCAGACAGTACTGCAAGCTAAAGTAAAAATCTCTTTGCAAATAGTCCAAGTACAAATCACAATTTAATCTAACTGAAGCATTATTCAAAATAATTTGCTGTATAATTTCGGCAGATAAATCTTTGGTTCCCTACAAGTACCTGATGTTTGAAATATGAGCTGTGTTGATTAGGTTTGATTGGTTAGACAGGTCATATGGTATGTTTCTGAATGGATAGATGCAAATTTTAGAATCAGGGCTTCCAGTACAGATATTTTCCATTAGGAATTTAAATTTTCTTTTTGTGAAAATTTTCCAGTATTCACTTAAAATTTGCTCACATGGTTGAATTTATTTGTTATAATATAAATGGAAACCAAGCACAAAAGGAAGGTGACTTCAGTGTAAGTAAATTCATTTTAAAAAATTTAAATATTTAGTGGGAATTTTGGAGAATAAAATTTCTGGTTTGGGGAGCTGAAAGAAAAGGTGGTGTAATTTATTTGAACCTGAATATGAAGCATAGCAATGTACAAAGCCACCTTAATTCAAGGACTGGTGGAGTAATGTGAAACAGTTTTATGAAATCTCCGAGCTGAGGACTAACTGTGTGAAGTACAGAAAGCTGTGGCCATGAAAATGAGCCACTTCATATCTATCCTAGCAACTTTTTTCTTCTGAGAATGGTTATACTATGGAATGAATAACTTTTGCACTGCACTTAATTTCTGAAGCTGTTGCCAGGGGATACCATCCATTGCTAGTATATCTGCTCAAAATATACAGATCTGTACAATGCAGTTCAGCTGGCTGAGATGAAAATGTACTTTGGCTAAATTTCTGCAGGTTGTTATATTTAGCAAGCTTTGCAAATATTTTTAAAAAATTAAACAGATGTTTAAAGTGAAGTTCCAGAATCAAAACAAGATGTTAAACTGACAGTCAATGAAGTTTATTTCTATAGTAGTACAACATGTTTTATAAATATATTACTGATTGAAACTGGATGGAATATGTTTCTATTATTTTGCAACATTTTTCTATTAAATGACATTTTAGGTTAGATTTTGCCACGTCTACTATTTTACTTTTGTCTGCGATTAATTCTGATAATACCAAGAGACTCCATCTGAGATGTGACCCATTGTATTAGACACTGCACAAACCTACAGTGAGATACAGTCCCCACTATGCAGAGCTTTAGGGTAAGAGTTTCAAGAACACCAAAATAATTGTAATGGGACTTGTGTTCCTGAATTACTGAAGTATTTTTTTGAAAATCCCACCCTGAGTGGACTAGAGAGAGGTTGAGATGAGGACCAAAGCATCGAGTGATTTACTCTAGGTCACTGATAGAGACAGGACTAGAACTCAGGTTTCTGTACCCTTAGTCTATTATTTTATCTGCTAGACCATGTTGCTTCCTTTAGCCCCATTGAAATTAATGGAACTACTTGTGTTGTAAGGTGTTATTCAAGAGTTTTTGTGAATAACCATTACATAAGGTAGCAGAGATTTGATTTTTTCATTCTTTTTTAATTTGAAACCTCAATGGGAGTTAAGCCATGTGGTTCCTAATAAAGTTCGTGGACCAATTTCTTCTCTTAATTATTTTCATGCAACTGTATTGAAGAAAATCGCTTCAGTGAAGTTTCCTGAATGAAAGGGACAGTAGAATTTAAGCCCCTTTGCAAGAGAATCCTATGTAAGCATTTGGTTGTTTTGGAGTGTCTTGTGTTTGGCTGTTTAATGATGCAGCAGATATGTGCCATATCTGACTGTGTTCTCTTGCTATAACTTGAGGTTTCAGAGAGCCTCTGCTCCTATCAGCCTACTTGCTTCCTCCTAGAAGGGATTACTTTCAATCTGTTCTGTTCCCAGGAGGTGCACAGAATGTAAACATGGTATTGGGGTGCTCTCAATACAGTGATAGCCAGTCTTTTCCCATTGTACTGTCTCCCCAGTGCGTATTCAAAATACCACCCCACCAGACCTTTTCTTCTGGGGATTAAACCTTACTTCTGTATGAAACTGAAAGGGAAGGCAGGTCACTGCCATGGGTCAAAGTGAGAGAGCCAAATTGTTGTGGAAATTATACTCTGGGGATAAACGCTTTAAAAATGTGATAGAAATGGAAGGATATCCTTGGCAGATCTGACTGAATTAAATTTAGATATCTTTGGGGTTCACTGTATTAAATTCATAGTTTATGTATTATTGTGGGCAGGGGTTGCCTGGAACCCATCTAAGGGAGAGATGTGATCTGAAGCCTGGGAGTTCAAAGGACTATATCAAAAATGTGCTGGACAAGAGTGGACTTCTGGGACAATAGGTGTGAAATGGATTTCCTGGGGAATAGCTAGGGTGAAGTTTAATGAAAATTCCCCACCTCCAGTTATGCAAAACCCCAGATATACTCTGAGGAGAGAGTGATTGTCTGTTGATTATCTGTTCCTGGGACTGGAGATCAAAGGCCCATGCTATATAAAGAAACAGCTGAACTGACCAGTTCTGACCTTGTTACCATGGGGAAAACACAGTGTGCGGGGTCTGAAGGACTGACTAGATCACTTGCTGGAGTTGGAGGAGGTGGGTGACCTTGGATAAACTTGTTAGCATGCATGTAGGTTCTTTTATTTTTAATGTTTTCTCTGTGATGCTTTCACCTTAAGAATAAATGTGCTTGCTAAGAAAGAGCTGTGCAATGACTTATAACAGAAGGCAATACATGGGTCATAGCTTCTGGAGAGAAAGCAAAACACAGAGGATGGCCTTTTCATAGTGAAAAGGGGATATCCCAGTGTAGGCAGGGAACTGTGCAGCCTGGAAAAACACCAGTCAGGGGGTAAGATATGGATCTCTGCTCAAGAGAGGTGATGGCTAGAAGACTCAAGTGAGTGCTGTTGGGATGGTGCCAGATTGGTGTGGTCATACTGAATGAATAGTGTGAGAACATGGCTTGACATGACTGAACTGCCAAAGCGGATTCTGGGAGCAGAATCCTTCTCTTAGCATCAGGCAGATGTCAGAGGTGAAACTGATTGGCTCCATACTGCATGTATGATCAATACTGATCTTTGGGTCAGCAGATATGTCCACTAGAAAGTGAACAATGTGTGTGGAACATGGGCTGACTGGGACATCTTGACCCTGTTGAAGGATGTCATGCAGGGGGCTGAAGTGATGATTGATAAGGGAGTGAATGTTGGGGTAAGTTTCAGTTGGCACCACTTTGCAGTCTTCTCCTAAAAATACTAATTAGGTAAAAATTAGTAACCATACACTCACTGGGCATGCTTTTAAGACAGTGACTTCTCTGATGAAAAAGAGTATAAGAATCAAGAAAATTAAATTATTGTTGGGATTCCTTAATTGGCACTTGAAGAAGCAACACTGCTAGACAGAGTAGCCAAAACTCTGCTCTATGAGCTCAAGTGGGACTGTGAGCCAGAGGAATCTCAAGGCAGCCAAGGCCTTGCCTAAAGGGAATTTGAGACAGACCAGAGGATTGAGAAGAACTGACCTGGAGGGAAAAAGCCGTCTATAAAATTGGTAACCACCTTTTTTGCCAAGCAGGAACTGTGTGAGGCTAGTGCAGGGCCTGTTTGTGTATGTGAAAGAGAGACTCATTAAGGGGAATATATAGCTCTTAATATCTAGCATAGGAGTTATGTGCTTAATATAACCATTTACTGCTGGTGTAATTCCTTCTCAATAAACTGCTGTGCATTGAAGATAATTACAGTGGACCTTTTCCACTGGTATGACAGTAATCTGCTCCACTGGGAGCCAGTAAAGATTCATTCCAGGACTAGTAGCACCCTATGCTGGTGAATCACAGAAGGGGAATACAGGTGCAATTGCCTTGAAACTGTGCTAAAGGTAGTTAGGTGGCTGAACTTATCACTTCCTGGCTTGTGTGGTTTTGTGTCAGGTGTGTGTGGCAACCTTAGCTGCTTCATGACAAAGTTTCTTGTGTAGAAATAGGAGTTTGAAGATAGTTCCTGAGAATTATGCAGTTCTGTGTGAACATGACTAATTTACTTATGCAGTACTAATGAGAGTTGATTGGAACTGTGTGTGAATCTTTTCATAGTTCCTTTTATGGTTTTTGGTTTCAGTGGGTGTCATGCATTTGGTTTCACTATGAATTGCAATTAAAATGCACTGAAAATCTGAATGTAAAACTCAGCTGAAACTACTGAGTTGTACTTCATTTCACATTGAAACTATCCACTTCGGTTTTATATTGTTGCCTATTGCCATAGTATTGAAGCACCATGCAGATCAGTTGCACAGTTTTTGAGGCATATGCAACAGCAAGCAAAGAATAATGTGTAAAAGGCTAAAGTATGCTGCAGGCCATACCATAGGCTAAAATCTTACAGGATACCTGGTGCATCAATACATCTAGGCATCTATCCAGACTCTGCAGGTAGGAGGTGAAATATACTGTATCTACAATAAAATTCCCCAGCCAAAACAATTTTAGAATCTTTCTGCAAACTAAACTACCACAAAAACCTATTTTGATTTGCATTCACTTTTTTTAAAAAACTCTTGAAACAGAACTGGGTCTTAAAATTGAGGCTCCTGTTTTTGATCAGTGTGCCTTATATTTTGAATGAACCTTTATATACATTTCCACAGAAAATTCTTGATTGATTTATATTACACAAAAAGCCAACATAGCAAAATAATAATGATACCTCAAACCTTTTCTTTGAGGGGTCAAAGTACTTTATGTTAATGAATTAGATCCACAGTCTACTGAAGTCAATAAATGACTCCTATGTCAACACCCCTTTCAGATGCTATTAACATGGACTGTATTCAAATTGGTGATCCAAATTAAGATGACCTCTATCCATCAATTGAACTACTCTGTCACCTCTATATGTCATCCTTGTGAAATTCTCCTTATACTCGTTTTCTAGTTTTCCCATAAATGGGAATAATTTGGAAACAAGCATGCAAACAATTTCAATTCTTCACTACCTGTAATTTACCAATGAACACCAGGTGGTCATATTGTTGGGTCTTCCATTGGAAAACGAACGATATGTGAAATATTCCTATTTTACAGGGAAAAAGTAAATTACTTAAAGGTCCAGTGGCTTGCCTAAGGTCACAGAGAACCGAAGCGGTAGAGCTAGAGATACACCCCATGAATCTGGACAGCCAGTCCTTTCTTTTAACAGCTCAGAGAAAATTCATTTCCCATTGCCCTTTCCACTGAATTACAAGAACAGCAAGTTTGGAAAACAGGGTTAAGATGAGATTTATCTGAGGGCTGCGTAAGTTTGTTGAGGTAAATTCAAAATGAGAAAGTTGCATGAGCAATGCCCAATTTTATCTAGTTACATCCAAGACTCTGTATAAGAATCAAAAGATATCAAGCAGCCTTTAAGACTATGAGTAGTATCATTGAAATCAGGGCCTTAAAGTGAAACATGTACTTTAGTGTTTTTCTGAATAGAGACGGGGCTGCTTACATGCTTTAAATGCTTTGCTTTATTAGGGCCTAAATTGTTCGAGAACATAGGATAAAATTACTTTCTATATGAATTGTCATTTTGGACCACAACATCAGAGTATCTTGTTAAAGACTTTATCAGTTTGGGAGTTAAAATTTTAGCAGATGAAGAAAAAATTTCATGTATAATGAAAGTGGCCAAAAAAATTGTTACACTCATCAGAGGGACTAATCCTATTCTAAAATCTGGAGAAATGACTACTGTTTTTAAGGCAACTTTACCATTCTCACCATCTGTTAAAGATTTCTGGTCAACATCATAATGGTACCAGTTAAAATTGTAAACACCATGGTTATCATTTGTGTGTCTCATCCAAATATACTGATCTCTTTTTATTACTGTGTCTGTGTGTGTTTACTTTTCTGTGCTGTATAAAGAAACAGACATAAGAATGAATGTATCCATTTTGTTATAATCAGTGAGACACACAACTAAGTAATGGTTACCGTATACATTATTGCATAGCTAGGTGAAGCTCTGACATGTTTTGGAGAGTTTCAGATGATTGGTGCATTCAGTACACACCACACGTGGTGCTAAGTGAGTAAAAAAAAAAAAAAGAGAAATTCACTATTGCCAGAGATAATTACTTAGGGCAACCTATCATACTGCAGGAATGATAAATCAAGTCAGCTTCCTGCTACCGCCATGTGAGTCAGAAAGTATCCGTTTTTCATATATGTGGAAATTGAGAATTTAGAGAGCTTTTTGTCAAAACTTGATAAAATTTAGGAACAGTTTTAACATGGATCCAAGAGCACTCGCTCATCTGCATGTCTGTAAGTGTTAAGTTCTTCCCCATTTCAGAAGAGCCTTGGCAGGCCCTCATCCATTTAAAGCCCCATGTTAAGGATTAAGTGCTCATAGAACCTTGAAACTCTGGGATGACTTTTTCAGCTCAATCTAAATCAATTTTTACTCTTAATATCTGAGCCATAATTTTCCTAAAAAGGTATCAATGAAAAATGAGAAAATATAAAACCCAACAGTAGGAAAGTCTAAGAAAATTCAGTGTATAGCCATTATAATTATTTAATGATTGTTACTGATTAGGAGAATGGTGTACATTTGCTTTAAGGCAGCGGTTCTCAAACTTGTCAGAGCCGCGACCCTTTTTCAGAAGTGGCTTCTTGGCCCAACCCTTGTGTGTCCGCCGAGAAGCCACGGAATTGATTATATCCGCATTCCGTGGCTTTTCAGCGGACGTGCCGAGCGCTCCCGGCTGTCGGCCAAATTGATTACTTTCGCTTTGGGCGGACAGTCTGGAGAGTGAGTATGTCCGCCGAAAAGCCGCCGAATTTGGAATTAATCAATTCGACAGCTTCATGGTGGCCACATGGGCTTCAAACCCTTGGGAGGCACTTGGCGACCCCGAAGGGTCACGACCCCCACTTTGAGAACTGCTGCTTTAAGGAATGTGGAGTTTGCCAAACAGTATATGGTATCCTTACTTCTAAGAGCATCCAGTCTAAAGGCGGGAATGGATAAAACCCTGGAATGCTTTATGGTTTGTCCTGATTGTTACCATCTTTCATAAATACAGAGAAGTTCTTTAAGAAGATCCAAGATAGAGGGCAGTAAAGATTCTAACACCCACCTCTCTTTAGACGGGTGCAAAAGGTGAACGTCTAGCCAGGCTATGAAGCTTCTAGAAGTAAATAAAGAGGCCAGTCTTTGCCCATCTGCTCCCTTATAGCAGGAGCTACCCTCTGTCTCTGTACAGTGACCCTTTACGCAAGGATACTCTTCCTCATCTGCCCTCCAAACCTTTGCAGAAGTTTGCAGAGTGCCCAAGGATGGGGCTAGGTCTTGCTCTGCTTCACAGGAAGGCCTACTGTCTGAGTGCATGCAGCAAGTGTTGCCCTGAGGTTGACCTCCATTCCCTGACTCAGTCTATTAACTGCTGGTGAAAGCTCTGGTGGGTTGCAACGTATGGGCTGAAGATAGCTGCCTGCATTGACAACAGTAGCAAGAGCTGACCATCACTTTACCTGGAGTCCTCTGCTTTGTCCTCACTGTTGAGCTCCCCATTCCTTTAAAAATGTTCTCTTGTTGGCTTTCCTCTAAGTTGAAATTGGAGTTCTGCTCATAGAAAGTCAAACCTGATTTAAACCATAGAAAAAATAGCCCATATGGGTATCAACCTGTGGAACTCCTTGCCAGAGGAGGTTGTGAAGGCTAAGAATATAACAGGGTTTAAAAAAGAACTGGATAAATTCATGGAGGTTAAGTCCATTAATGGCTATTAGCCAGGATGGGTAAGGAATGGTGTCCCTAGCCTCTGTTTGTCAGAATGGTGTGATGGATGGCAGGAGAGAGATCACTTGATCATTACCTGTTAGGTTCACTCACTCCAGGGCACCTGGCATTGGCCACTGTCAGTAGACAGGATACTGGGCTAGATGGACCTTTGGTCTGACCCAGTACAGCAATTCTTACATATGTTTTCAAGTCTTTGGATAAATGACAATGAGAACTGATCCTGCTGTCATCTATTATGCTGTTAATCTAGATTAAATCCTGAAGTCAGAGTTATTTTACATTTACACCAGAGTAACTTAGAGGTGAATTGGACCTAATGACCTTTATTTCAGTTTCCTAAATTCATAGATATTAAGGCCAGAATAAACTATGATGATCAGCTAGTCTGACATAATTTAGGCCACGAAATTTCAGATGTTAACACATAATAAGAACATAAGAACAGCCATACTGGGTCAGACCAAAGGTCCATCTTGCCCAGTATGCTGTCTTCTGACAGTGGCTAATGCAAGGTGCTCCAGAAGGAATGAACAGAACAGGAAATCATAAAGTGATTCATCCCCCGTCACCCATTTCCATTAATTTCTCCATGAATTTACCTAGTTCTTTTTTGAACCCGCTTATAGTCATGGCCTTCACAACATCCTCTGACAAAGTTTCACAGGTTGACTGTGTGTTGTGTGAAGAGATACTTCCTGTTTGTTTTAAACCTCTTGCCTATTAATTTCATTTGATGACCCCTAGTTCTTGTGTTATGAGAAGGAGTTAATAACACTTCCTTATTTATTGTCTCCACATCAGTCATGATTTTATAAACCTCTATCATATCCCCCCTTAGTTGTCTCTTTTCCAAGCTGAAAAGTCCCAATCTTATTAATCTCTCATATGGAGGCTGTTCCATACCCTAATTATTTTTTGTTGCCCTTTTCTGAACCTTTTCCAATTCCAATACATCTTTTTTGAGATGGGACCATCACATCTGCATACAGTATTCAAGATGTAGCATGGATTTTTATAAAGGCAATATATTTTCTGTCTTATTATCTATCTTTTTCTTAATGATTCCCAATGTTCTATTACTATTTTTACTGCTGCTACACATTGAGTGGATGTTTTCAGAGAACTATCCACAACTCCAATATCTATCTCTTGAGTAGTAACAGCTCATTTAGACCCCATCATTTTATATGTATAGTTGGGATTATATTATCCAATGTGCATAACTTTGCATTTATCAACATTGATTTTCATCTGCCATTTTGTTGCCCCATTACCCAGTTTTGTGAGATCCTTTTGCAGCTCTTTGCAGTCTGCATTGAGTAGTTTTCACCTGCAAATTTTGCCACCTCACTGTTTACCCCCTTTACCAGATAATTTATGTATATATTGAATAGTACTGGTTCCAGTACAGATCCCTGTGACACACCACTATTACCTCTCTCCATTCTGAAAACTGACCATTTATTCCTGCCCCTTGTTTCCTATCTTTTAACCAGTTATCAATCCATGAGAGGACATTCCCTTTTATCCCATGACAGATTACTTTGCTTAAGAGCCTTTGGTGAGG